>OY725494.1:1247040-1524080 GCA_963281255.1 Aphrocallistes beatrix
TGTCCACTTTTTTCTGCATCATGTGCGATGGTGTACAGATGCATCTAACAGAGAGCAGGTTGTCATATGTCTTAGGTGGATAAACTATGAGTTCGAGCCACAGGAAGATTTCATTGGGTTATTCAAGGTGGATAATATACTTAGCAGCACTATAGTACAACAGTGATCAAAGACACTGAGTACGCATGGACCTATCACTCACAAGATGTCGAGCACAATGTTACGGTGGCGCAAGTGAAAGGGGCTAAAACATGAAATGAGCTAAAACAGGAGTTGCCAAACAATTATTTGACAAAGTGCGAAGAGCAACATACATTCACTGCTATGGGCACTGGGCTCAATTTAGCAGCAGGTGACTCCCTCAAAAGTTCGATACTAATGAAAGATGCTCTAAACACAACATTCGAAGTATCTAAACTTATCAAATACTGAACTAAACGAGATGCTAAATTGGGAAAATTAAAGGAGAACCTTGCAGCGGAGAATCCTGGATTTCGTGTGATAATAAGTCAGTGTTAGACAACTACTCTGTCCTCCTGATACTTTGGGGAGAGTAAAAGAGAGAGACTTCTGACCCATCAATACGAGCGAGAATCATAGGCGTTGAAGCATAGTTTATGGGCTTTAGTTACTTGTTCATCTGGGTCATCTAATTTTACGACACACAGATAAAGTATGCAAAACTGTCCAAACTCCAACTTTGTCTGATTTTGAAGGTCAATAAATTGGCTATATGACTGTAGCAACACTACAAACCCTAAGAATAGAGGTTCAATTTGATATGTATGAAAGAACCTAGCTTGATGTAGAGAGCCCTAAACTACTCAGGAAACGG
Organism: Aphrocallistes beatrix; assembly: GCA_963281255.1. Lineage (NCBI taxonomy): Eukaryota > Metazoa > Porifera > Hexactinellida > Sceptrulophora > Aphrocallistidae > Aphrocallistes > Aphrocallistes beatrix. Next base: position 1,247,876 of record OY725494.1, read on the forward strand.
AAAGTTTCATATGGAAGATATAGCAGAGCCAAAAATTATTCGATGATTGTAATAAATATTTTAGAAATAACTATCTTGAAGCAGCGGACCTCATAATTTCATCAGTCAAAGAACGGTATGATCAAATTGGATATGCTACCAATAGATATGCTACACACCTGCAAGATCTGCTCCTCAAAACCATAAGGAAAGAAGAATGTGAAAATTGTTTATTGGCTATAACCGATTTTATGTAACGAATTGATTGAAGAAACTGGAAGACACAGAAAGCCGATTTTGGGCATATGGGAGTCTTTTGGCTATGGCTTCACTAAGTTCTGAGCTCAGAGCAAAATGTCGACTCATCATGGAATTATGACGTCATTGTCACATTTTAAAAAGTTAAGTAATACAGTTATTCGAGCATAACTCAGCTATTATAGTAGATAGAAGGCTGAAATTTTAATAGAATCTGTATACTAATATAGCATAGATATGATGTAACTATCATCAAAAAATGATGACTCATCACTCTGTTATGACGTCATCATTACTCATCTAAATCTTAAAAATTGACAAATTTGATGATTTTTCGAGTGATTTCGATCTTAAAACTAAGATGGACATATTTGAAGATGCCATCTCCCTTATAATTAATTAATGTGACATCAGGCTACCGAAGGGAGCCTCTGGCGGACACAAAGTATCCGCCAGCCGCGCAGTGCAAGCAAGCGAAGCGCGCTTGTATATAGTATATATATATATATATACACTACCCTACCAAAAGTATTCGTACACCTCAATATTTTCCATTAAAATTACTAAATGCTATTACTGAACTGTCATGCAGTTAAAATAGACGAGATACAGTATATTTGATTTCAGATTTGTATTCTACGCATTTGAATTACCTATTTTAGAGTTTTCAAATCAATTAAGTTTTAACTATGCCGAAATTTATCATCCTGTGCTACCCTGTGTCACATATCACCATCTGCTACAGTGGTTGAGACTCTAGAAAAGTGGTACATGGTGGCACAGGTCGGGAATTTTAACCTTGGCAATTAGCAATTGATTTGAAACTTCGAAAATAGGTAATTCAAATGCGTACAATACGAATCTGAAATCAAATATACTATATCTCTTATATTTTAACTGCATGATCATTCTTTAATATAGCCATTTTAGTACTGTATTAATGGGAATTATTGAGGTGTACGAATACTGTGGGAGTTTTTTGATTATGGCTCCAGTAAGTTCGGAACTCCGAAAATATCGATTCATCATGAAATTATGACGTCATTGTCACATTTTTAAAAGTTAAGCAATATAGTTATTCGAGCATTACTCAGCCATTATAGGAGATAGAAGGCTGAAATTTTAATAGATTATGTATATTAATATATCTCACATATGGGACAACTATCATCAAAAAATAATGACTCATCACTTTGTTATAACGTCATCATTATTCGCCAAAATTTTAAAAATTGGTAAATTTTGTGATTTTTCGTATGATATACTAGATTATAACAGTAGGACAGACGTACTTAGAGATGTCATCTCCCTTATATTTAACCAATGTTACCCCAGGCGACCGAAGGGACCCTCTGGCGGACACTTTGTGTTCGCCTGCCGCGCAGCGAAAGCAAGTGAAGCGCGATTGTCACAATTAATACTTGCTATGCCATCAACAAACGCTATTAGCCAAATAACTTTTAGTGCTCTCAAAAGTACTAAAACATACCTAAGGACCACAATGGATCAAGATAGATTAATTCATTTGCTGACAATTCACGTACACAAGACTATATAGATACTTTGGATGTAATACATACTGCTAACGAAATTGTACGAGATTCTAAACACAGACTCTCCACTTTTGCAAAGTTTAACAGCCTTGATAATCTTCCTGGTGGTTTATGTTAGAAATGCAAAAGCATGTTGATATGTATGTTTGCAAGTACTAGATAGATACAAAAATTTGATTCCGCCGCACCTGGATGGACTCCGGTATGCTACTTTCCATCTGTCTAAAAGTTACTGAAATTTTAGCTGGATCTTCACGACAGGTTTCATTGAACACCTATTCTAGTCTCAAAAAAAGCTTTCTGTACATAGTAGGTGTCTCAAAATTATTGCCCTATTGTATAGTCTATACAGTATGGATTATAAATCTACCTCAAATCAGTATAGACTTCAGTTATAGTAACTCGAATATTGAAATATAACTTGAAATTTGATAACTTGAAGATTTATCTAAGTACCTTGAAAATATTTACGAAATTTTTTTTTTTTCTCTTGTCTTGTTTTATTGGCCGATATGGATGTTGACGATGGGAAGTTACAGGTCAGAAATTGCGCTATTGAGTGTTACTCGCTGGTTCTACTCAGATTTCTCTAGCAAAGGAACTTGGGAAGGATATTAGAACAGTTCGAAGATGGTGGGCAAGATACTATTGTTCAAAAGATCTTCAGCATAGGAAGGGGGCTGGAAGGCCAAAAAAGCTGAATCGGCGGTCTAAGATCATGATCGCAAAATCTCTGGGAAAGCGACACAAATCTACACGATTAATCGCTACACAAATTACGAGGACATGTGTACCTGTCTCGAAAGAGACTGTCCACCGCTATTTGAGGAAAGATTTGCAAGTTCGACCCTATAAGCGACCAAAACAGCCCAAACTTTCAACAAAACAGAGAGAAAATAGATTAAATTTCTTTCTGGCAAAGGAGAACTGGACTGTCGCTGACTGAAGAAACATCCTTTGGTCTGATGAGTCTTCATTTGAGCTATTTCATCCCACAACTCGTCAAAATGACAGGATTTGGGCAAAAGATGGCTCAAATATCATCCACAGGAAACTGTCAAATTTCCTCCGAAATTTATGGTTTGGGGGATGATGAGCTTTCGAGCGATCTCCAAATTGCACTTCATCCCTCCCAAACAAACAGTAAATACAGCCTACTACATAGATGAAATCCTGGCAAAGTCCTGTTTAGAGACTCTTCACAGAACCCGTGAAAATGGATCTGTTTTGGATAGAAAAATGCTCAAAAACATGTCAAAAGCCTGTTTTTATGCAGGACGGCTCCCCTGCCAAAAGTATTTGTGACCTAAAAATACAGCTCGAATCGGCCTGGTCATCCATAAAACCAAATTATCTACAAGCTCTGATAGATGGAATGCCCGAGAGGATAAAATCTTGTATTCAACTAGATGGAAATTATTAATCCAAATGACCGATCATATTTTATGGATAGAAATACAATAGGGCAATAATTTTGAGACACCATGTATATAGTATACAAGCCCGCATCGCTTGCACGCGCTGCGCGGCAGGCCGACACATTGTGTCCGCTGGAGGCGCCATGAAGCGCCTGGGGTCACATTGATCAATTATAAGGGTGATAGCATCCCTAAATATGTCTGTCCTACTGTTATTTTCGATTTCGCACAAAAATCACCAAATTTGTCAATTTTTAAAATTTGATGAGTCATGATGACGTCATAACAAAGTCATCATTTTTTGATGATAGTTGCATATTAATATACACATTCTATCAAAATCTCAGCCTTCTATCTCCTAAAATGGCTGAGTTATGGTCGAAAAACTAAAATTTCTAATTATAAAAAGGTGACAATGACGTCATAATTCCATGATGAGTCGACATTTTCGTCTTAGGTCAGAACTTACTGGAGCCATAGCCAAAAGACTCCCACATGCCAAAAATCAGCTTTCTGCGCCTGGCAGTTTCTTTCATCATCATTTCGTACATATATATATATATATATCCTTACTCATAGCCTACTCTAATAATGCCTCCAGTAAATAACCAGGGATGCGGTAATAGCCGAATGGATTAATACACGATTAGCCTAAAATCGTCAACCATGTAGGATAGGCATTAAGAATGTATTACCAGCATATATAAACATGGCATCAAATAGCATATATCCGTTGTCAAAATTTCGATTCGTCATCATATCATTGCGCAACAGGTCATTTTAAGCACGATTTTGGCAATTTTCTAAGCTGTTTTAAGCCAACTTCTAAATGTTATTAAGTTAGAATTTTTGTGTATAACTAAGATTAGTACGAGTTGATTTGAAAAATTTAGAATTTTCCAATGGAATGTTGTTACATTCCTACGTTGCTATGGTAAAGCATTTTGATCAGTTTGAGCCATATCCTGCAAACTGTAAGAACTACTACTTCAAATTTGATCGTATTTGATAGGCAATTGGCTACTTCCTATTAGGTAATAATACAATTTATACTTCTAAATTCACAGACTATAGAGTTATGCGACAATTTAGTGCTTTGGTCACATTCTTAAAATCAACCCATAACTCAAAACTCGTTGAATTTAGAAGTTCAAGTTGTATTATCACCTAATAGGAAGTAGGCCAGTGTTTCTCAAAGTGGGCCGTAGAGCCCCCTGGGGGGCGCTGAAGGGTTGTAGGGGGGCGGCCACGCAGCAAGGGGGCGCTGGGGGTTATAGAAAGCGAAACAAAGATACGACCTCACGTCAAAAAAGCCATACCATATTCCTAAATATTAATTAACAATAGGTGCTAACAAATACTTCAAGGATCAAAGCCATTTACAGTGGTAATAACTCTTGGTGATTATTAACAACAGCCAATCCTTAAAAATGAATGAACAATACAATAGTTACACTGTCTATGGCTTTCCTTATCGAAATACACCACTGCCATGTTCTTAAAACAAATGCCAACTTCGTAATAGTCAGTGATCTGTTTAATTTCAATATAAATTCATAAGTACAAATCTAAATCGAATAGAATTGATAAACTCGATCGAATAAATGAATAGTAAAATGAAGTGTAGACAGTATAGTGCTGATTATATCAAATACGGATTTGTTAAATCCCCGTCCAATGAACAACTCCCAATGTGCTTGTTGTGCGAACAAGTTTTTTCTAATGAGGGAATGAAGCCATCAAGAAAGATTGATCATCTGAAATCGCGGCACAGTGATAAGGTAGAAAAAGATGTGCAATTCTTCATTAAATTGAGAGACAGCTGAAAAACAATGGGTGGAATCTTTGGGAAAATAGATAGACAAAACATTGATGGTTTGGTTGCCTCCTATAACATTTCGCTACTAATTGCAAAATCTGGTAAGCCACATACAATTGGTGAAAAACTCATTTTACCCGCAATCCAGGAAGCAGTTACAACTGTTATGCATTCAGATGGGCGAAGTGTGATTCAGTCCAATCCGTTGAGCAATGATACTGTGGCTAGGAGAATAAATTTGATGGCTAGTGATGTTGAGAAAACCTATACAGTATACTTAAAACAACGGAATTTTCTCTTCAAATTGACGAATCCACATTGCCTGGTAACGAAGCACTGCTCCTTGCATATGTCCGCTTTATTCACGAAGAAATAATGGTTGAAAAAATGTTGTTTGCTAGACCGCTTGTAACTGATACAAAAGGTGAATCTATCTACAAAGTCGTGGAAAATTTCTTTCAAGAAAAGGAAATTCCCATGAATAATATCATTGCTTGTGCAACAGATGGGGCGCCAGCTATGGTTGGTAGGCATCGTGGTTTCATTTCGTACTTGAAAAAGGCTATACCTGAGGTTTTCGCTATTCACTGCGTCGTCCATCGAGAACATTTGGTCGCAAAACATTTAAGTGGTCGCTTGCACAACTCATTGCATATAGTCATTACTGTTATCAATAAAATCAAAGCTTCCGCACTCAAGGAAAGAATATTTCGCCAATTATGTCACAAAAACGAAACAGAATTTGAACGTCTGCTTTTGCACACAGAAGTGAGGTAGCTCTCAAAAGAAAAGTGTCTCAGTCGGTTCTACAGTCTTTTGGACACCATTCTAGAATTTTTAGAGGAAGAGAACCCGCAGTTAATGCAGCTAGTCAGTGCAGCGAAATCTGATGTAGCTTACTTGACTGACATTTTTGATAAGTTCAACGCAATGAACTTACAACTACAAGGCAATGTAGTCACTCTGGTCAAGTACAAAACTGTTGTCAGCTCCTTCATAGGGAAACTAACGTTATTTAAACAAAATATCGGTAGACGAGAATTTTACCAGTTTCCTCACTTAGCAGGACTCGAAATTTCAGATGACGATTTGCTAGCATATTGTGAACATCTTGAAGTACTGAAAGCGGATATGATCAAGCGATTCACTGACTTGTTGGAACTTGAACCGCCTCATTGGCTAATTGACCCATTCTGTGTGGATGCTACAACAGTTCCACTCTATTTGCAGGAAGAGCTGATGGACATGCAAAGTGATTGCGAGGAAAAAGCTCGTTTTACAATGATGGGGTATGAACGATTTTGGATTGCAATCCCAGGACGAAATAAATTTCCCAATTTGTGGAAAGTAGCAAAACTGCTAGTTCTGGCGTTCCCGACATCTTATCTCGTTGAGAGAGGTTTTAGTGCAGTCGTTCAATTACTAACGAAGCAAAGAAACAGACTAGATATTTCTCAATGTGGAGATTTGAGATTGCTGCTAACTGAAATGAAACCAGATGTAAATAGGATTATCGACGAACATCACGCTCAATTACACCCTTCTCATTTATTTAACTGATTAATACTCCTTATCTTATATATTAAAACTCCAGGATTTTTTTTGTTTGTTTTTTTTTTTGTTTGTCCGAATTGATTGAAGAATTGGCAAGTCGTAGAGATACGAAAATTGGCATGTACGTGTCAAATGATGAATCTAGGATTAAGTTCGAAGATCTAAGCGAAATGTTCACACCTCGCCGAGATAGGTGACAAAATGTGCTGACCAATCAAATTCGATTATTTTATAATGTAAATACATTGGAATAAAATGGTACTGAACTATGCATACAATCAAAAGAAATATTTGTGATTGAAATTCATTGGTTTATGTGAACCAATCAATTATCAGGATTTTATAATGTCATTCACACGATTCTATTTCATATAAATGATGAATACTGCTATTTTGAGTCTATAATTTGATCGTTAACAACAATTAAAGTTTGTTATATGCTACGATCAATCAATTCGATCATAAAATAACTTTTAACGACAGGAACTGGAATTGATTATTTATTAAGTATAATAATCTTTAGCAATGTGAACTTTGTGTATTCAAATTGAGCTTACATTCAGATTAGTTGACTTAATACGAATTAAATTATATTTATCACGAAACAATTTCTGCTACAGTTCTGATTTCATTACCGTAGACAAATGACAATTCAGCGTACTTAGTATAAAACAAGAAAGCGACGATACATGCCAACCTGAGTTATGATAAAAGCGGGACGCGGCGTTGAATTTCGCGGGACATGACGGGACGCAATAGAAATATACTATACATATGATAGAAAAAAGCGGGACATATGGGAAAATTTCATGTAAAAGCGGGACACTCGAGAAAATTAGCTCAATAGAAGAGTGAAAAAAGTGGGACGTCCCGCCAAAAACGGGACAGTTGGCAAGTATGCGACGTATTGTTTCTCTAATACCCGCAAGCTCCCACTGGGTAAATCTGCGGACACGAAGTGTCCGCAAGCCGCGCAGCGCAAGCAAGCGAAGCGCGCTTGTAATTATTAAACAAATACGAGTGTGGTAAAATATTTATACTTTCTGGAGGGGGGCGGTATCGAGGGAATATTGTTGACAAGGGGCGCTGTCGGAAAAAAGTTTGAGAAATACTGAAGTAGGCCAGTGCTTATCAAACACGATCAAATTTGAAGATCTAGTTACTACAGTTTGCACGAAATGGCCCAAACTGACCAAAATGCTTTACCATAGCAACGCAGGAATGTAACAACATTCCATTGATAAAATTCTGAATTTTTCAAATCAACTTGTACTAATCTTGGTTCTACACAAAAATCACAACTTAATACCATTTAGATATAGGGTTAAAACACAAATCGCTTAAATTGTCCTTAGAATGACCTGTTGCGCAATGATATGATGACTAATCGAAATTTTTCCAACGGATATATGTACTTTGATACCATGTTTATATATGGCAGTAATACATTCTTAATGTCTATTCTACATGGTTAACGATTTTAGGCTAATCGTGTATTAATCCATTCTGCTACTACTTCATCCCTAGTCCATGATTTTCAGTCTACTGTGAGGCATTATTAGAGTAGGCTATGCCTTACTATTAAAACTCGATTAATCTATATGTGTGTATGTGTGTGTATATATATATATATATATCGGTAACGAATTGATTGAAGAGACTGCAAGGCGTAGAAAGCGGATTTTTGGCATGTGGGAGTCTTTTGGCTATGGGTCCAGTAAGTTCTGAGCTGAGACGAAAATGTCGACTCATCATGGAATTATGACGTCATTGTCACATTTTTAAAAGTTAAGCAACACAGTTATTCGGGTATAACTCAGCCATTATAGGAGATAGAAGGCTGAAATTTTAATAGAATCTGCATACTAACACGTCTCACATATGATGCAACTATCATCAAAAAATGATGACTCATCACTCTGCTATGACGTCATCATTACTCATCAAAAATTTTAAAAATTGACAAATTTGGTGTTTATTCGAGTGATTTCGATCTTAAAACTAAGATGGACATATTTAGAGATGATAGTATATCCCGTTTAATTAACCAATGTCACCCCAGGCGACCGAAGGGAGCCTCCGGCGGACACTAAGTGTCCGCCAGCCTCGCAGCGCAAGCATGCGTAGCGCACTTGTATATATATATATATATATACATTAATCGATTTTTAATGGTAAGGATATTAATCAAGTTATAATTTTTAAGGATATCTCACGAACCAATGGTCGGATCAGAACCATGTTTTTCCAATGATCCAAATTTTCTCTCTGAAACATTTATGGCTAGTTATCTGCATTTAACCCTGCCATTCCCCCAGTTTTATAGAAAAGAACCTTCTTTTAGATATATTTAGGATTTTAATTGCCTTTCTTCTAAATTTGTCCATTATATAGTCTCCAAATTTGCTCAAACGATGTTTGAGATCCATATCATCATAATATATGAAAAAGGAAAAAGAGTGGAAATGACTTAAAACCCTTCCAAAATTTCTATTTTTGTTAGCGCTAAAGTTTGGTAGATATCGTTGCTATTAAAACTCGATTAATGTGCATATATATCTATATCTATAACGAATTGATTGAAGAAACTGCCTGGAACAAAAAGCTGGTTTTTGGCATGTGCGAGTCTTTTAGCTATGGCTCCAATAAGTTCTGAGCTCAGACGAAAATGTCGACTCATCATGGAATTATGACGTCATTGTCACATTTTTAAAAGTTAAGCAACACAGTTATTCGGGCATAACTCAGCCATTATAGGAGATAGAAGGCTGAAATTTTAAAGAATGTGTTTATTAATATACCTCACATATGATGGAACTATCATCAAAAAATGATTTCACATCACTCTGTTATGACGTCATCACTACGCATCAAAAATTTTGTGATTTTCGAGTGATTTCGATTTTAAAACTAAGATGGACATATTTAGAGATGATATCTCCCTTATAATGAGCCAATGTGACCCCAGGCGATCGAAGGGAGCCTCTGGCGGACACAAAGTGTCCGCCAGCCGCGCAGCGCAAGCAAGCGAAGCGCGCATGTACTGATAAAATCAAAATAGCTACCGTCAAACTTGTATGATTAGATGGTAGATGACTCACTAATACAATGAAATCAATGATAAAAGTTTTACCAGGGCGCTATCCATAATTTACGCTTGTTTTGCTAGTTTTAAAAATCAAAGGTTGACATTCTCTTAATTAATAACTCGTTCCAATTCAACGATAAAGGAAGGCATATTCAGATTCAGCAAGCCATATGACCCTCTAAAATCTATCTAGCATCTTAGGAAACAAAATGTGTGTAGACTAGTGTAGTACATAACATACAAATATCCAATTAACTACGTATATCAAATGATGTTTTATCATTTCTTAAAGCTGATATTGGTATTCTGTGTGGTTAATGATTTTATACAGATCATGTATTAGTCCAACCATCTTCGACCGCATCCCTGGTCCATTTTTGAGATTCATTTGGCAGGCCGTATATACAGAGGGCTATGGCTCTAAATATCTACATTCTTTATTAATCCTAAAGCTCAACAAAGGCAGTTGTAGTTATGAGGCGTGGTAGCAGAGGGGTAGCAGGAGGCTGAAGAATTTTGCTTCCAATTGTGGGCAGGAAACCAATTTTGGTGACGAAACCCTAAGCTAAATTTCGTCACCGAGGACCAGTTTGGGTTGCCAATTTGGTCGAAATATCTTATCCATGAGTTAGAATAGTTGAAAGCAAATAAGATGAGTAATTTGAAAGTGAAGAAATCGAATTTGAGTCAAATTTAGTATATCTGCGGCAGGAAACAAGTTAATAACCTCATTGATAGATCAGTATATTAAATATACAAGCGCGCTTCGCTTGGTTCTGATGCGCGGCTGGCGGACACTTTGTGTCCACCGGAGGCGCCCTGTGGTCACATTAATTAATGGGGTCACATTAATTAATTATAAGGGAGATAACACCCCTAAATACGCCAGTCCTACTGTTATAATCGATTTCGCACGAAAATCACGAAATATGTCAATTTTGAAATTTTGATACATAATAAAGACGTCATAACAGAGTGATGAGGCATCATTTTTTAATGATCGCTGTGTCATTTGTGAGATGTAATAATATACCGATTCAATTAAAATTACAGTCTTCTATCTCTTAAAATGGCTAAGTTATGGTCGAAAAACTGAAATTTCTCATAATAGAAAAGGTGACAATGACGTCATAATTCCATGATGAATCAACAATTTCGTCTGAACTCAGAACTTAGTGGAGCCATAGTCAAAAGACTCCCGCATGCCAAAAATCAGCTTTCTGCGCCTGGCAGTTTCTTCAATTAATTCGTTACAGATGTATATATACTACGTATATACTATATATACTGTATATATTTTAGGGTGATCCGAATTTATTTTTTTCCCGAAATCGTTATTCTCTCATCGCTAGAAAGTTGTTACAATATATGTTGAATATATTCCATACAAAAATCCAGGTAATTTGTACCGCTATAGGTCCCGAAATTTTATCAATGGCCCTGCTGTCCGAATGCTATAGTACGATTCTACCCCCTTTTCTAACTCTTTCAGATGACATTGTATTAACTTTTAATATTGACAAGCGCGCTTCGCTTGCTTGCGCTGCGCGGCTGGCGGACACTTTGTGTCCACCGGAGGCTCCCTTCGGTCGCCTGGAGGTGACATTGGTTAATTAAACGGGATATATCAACTCTAAATATGTCCATCTTAGTTTTAAAATCGATATCACTCAAAAAACACCAAATTTGTCAATTTTTAAAATTTTGATAGGTAATGATGACGTCATAGCAAAGTGATGAGTCATCATTTTTTGATGATAGTTGTATCATATGTGAGACGTGTTAGTATACAGATTATATCAAAATTTCAGCCTTCTATCTTCTATAATAGCTGAGTTATGCCCGAATAACTGTGTTGCTTAACTTTTAAAAATGTGACAATGACGTCATAATTCCATGATGTGCCGACATTTTCGTCTGAGCTTAGAACTTACTGGAGCCATAGCCAAAAGACTCCCACATGCCAAAAATCAGCTTTCTACGCCTGGCAGTTTCTTCAATCAATTCGTTACATATATATATATATACACAAACAAACAAACAATAATCGAGTTTTAATAGATAGGATATTCTTGTTCAGCAGGAATTTCCCCGAGTTTTGATGGGTCACTCGACACTATTCGGGAATTTTTTCCCTAGTAACACAATTGTACCATTGGAATGTGTCAACATTCTAATCTCAAAACACGTTTCTACCATACCAAGTGACTCCTACTTTTGCTCCGCTCGTTATTTTGAGATCAACTATTCACATATTGACTCTCTAACAGGTCATTATGACTAAATTCATAGGAGAGTAACCGAAATAATTTAATTATGATATTCCATTTAATTAATAAAACCTTACGCATTGAGCAGTACATAATTCTATAAAAATATTTATTTGAAATATTCTTCTTTTGAAAAAAACGATTTGTACTTCTCTCTGTTCTTCAGTATGTTCAGGATTAACCCGTTCCTATCCTCATGACCACATACTGTCTCTGCAGCGTGTGTACAATTTTTTCGACGGCTTGCGTGTGACATGGGTACGGAGGAATATTAAGGGGATTCTCTGATGCAGATAGTAATTGCTCATTAGAGTAAAAATTTAGAATTGGTGGTGGTGCTACTTTGCTGATATCATCCCATTTAATAATATCGAAGTAATTATTCGCATTGAAATCTAACACTCGAGTTTCAAATGTCCTGATTTCTCCCTTCAAAAGTTGTACTTTGCCTTGTATCTACTATTATAGAAGCAGCTTTCATCCTGGAAATTGGATTTGAGTCTGTAAATGCAGATAATAAAATATTTTCTGGATGTGTCCAGTAGACATTTTTTTGAAGAACAGTTTTAACAATGGCTTGGCAATCAGGTAACAAAGAATTTATGTTGGAAATCATGAAGTAAAAATTTCTCGCTCCATCAGTACAGGAATGGTGAGTTTTTATGTTGAACCAATTGGGAACATAATAATTGACAATCGAACTTACAAGCTTAATGATTGTGTCGTTTGGGGTTAAACGTCTAATGATCCCTGAATATTTCCCAGTATTAGTAACGCATCCATCACAACCAATCCCAACCAGTGTCTCATTTGATTCGGTTTCTGATACTATGGCCTGAATTTCTGTTACTACATCTCTTGTTTTCCCTGAAATAGGTGATACGTGGTCAATGTATTTGGAACTTGGTTCTTCCATTATAACATAGTGTACTTCCATTTCAACACTTTTCAGGAGATCATCTGTACAGTTTTGTCTCGACGGCCATCAAACATCAAACATGCAAGTCCTTTATTTTGAAGAGCATTTAGTTGTCTCACATTGGCTCTCGATTGTTTTCTCTCCCTTACTACTTTCGAATAAGTTAAAGCTTTATTCAGTGTGAGTAGATTCCAAATCTTTTAACGCTGCATTAACAAGGCTACTACTTCTCTGTTACTAGTTTGGAATCGGTCAGCTGTTTCTGATAGTATTGGGTAAGTAAAATAACAGGTTGTATAAAGGAAAAGCTAGAATCTGAATTGTCGCTATCTGTAAAATAAGTATCATTGACAATACCACCGTCTTCTAACTGATCGCTTTCCCCTTCTAGATCGCAATTCAATCTTTTTGAATAATCTTCATTATCTTGTTGTAAGATTTTCTCTTGGGATGATTTTCGCTTATTACGTTTCTGCAGACGGTTAGTTAGAAGCATATCTACACCACCAATGATCTGTAATCGCTCCGTTCTTTGATCAATATAAAATGAAAACTCACAAAGAGGGATTTTGCTAGGACAAGGACAAATTTCACGATTTATACCAAATTCATAACATTTGCATGTTGCAACATCAAATAGCTGGTCAAAGCTGTTAACATCTTCAAAAAAAGCTTTCAGTATTTCTGTTTTCTACTATGACTTTGAAAAGATTCAGGGCCTTAGTAATATATCTCTGTATTTTATTTGTCAAACTGCTTTGAGATATTGTGGGAATAGTAGCAGAATCCCATACTGATTTAACATCAGCGGCAACATATGAAGCTACCGAATACTGTTTATGTTTCCGGGTAAAATAAAAGCAGTTGATCACATTACGAATTGTAGGGAGTTGTCTTAGAGGAAGAGGTGCTGGGAAGCCAAAGAACGATTCACTGCGACTACGTGTCACTGTTTTAGATGACATTTCCGATAATTAGTATTCAATTTTCAAAATTTATTAAGAAATGACCTGTTAGAGAGTCTATATATGTGAATAGTTGATCTCAAAATAACGAGCGGAGCAAAAGTAGGGATCACTTGGTATGGTAGAAACATGTTTTGAGACTGGAATGTTGACACATTCCAATGGTACAATTGTGTTGCTAGGGGAAAAAATTCCCGAATATGTCGAGTGACCCATCAAAAATCGGGGAAATTCCTGCTGATCAAGAATATCACCATTAAAAGTTAATACGATGTCATCTGAAAAAGTTAGGAGAGGGGGTAAAGTCGTCCTATAGCATTCGGACAGCAGGGCCTTTGATAAAATTTCGGGACCTATAGCGGTACAAATTAAGAGTTTTTTTTGTAAATATATTCAACATATATTGTAACAACTTTCTAGCTATCCTTACTATTAAAACTCGATTAATGTGTATATATTTATATACAGTCGAACCTGCTATAACGGCCACTCTGTATAACGGTCACCTGTCTATAGCGGTCACCATTGAACAGTCCCGTCCGAAATTCCATAATATTGACCCTGTGTATAGCGGTCACCTGCTCAACGCGGCCAGCGGCCACCCATTTGCAGCCCTTACTGATCCAAAAACTGTGTATAACGGCCATCATCTGTCTATAATGGTCACTACCTGTCTATAACGACCATCAAAATTTTCACCTTTTTATGTGTTTATGACAGAACCTGTTACGAACGATAAACAAGTTTCATTATATTACTTCAAGTAATAGATTTATAAAAGCTTGATATTAATTTCACTACGTTGATACCTTTTGGGGATTAAGACAATCACCTGTATATAACGGCCACCTGTGTATAACGGCCAATTTTATCCAGTCCCTTGGGTGGCCGTTATATACAGGTTCCACTGTATAGTATATATATCTGTAACGAATTGATTGAAAAAACTGCCAGGCGTAGAAAGCTGATTTTTGGCATGTGTGAATCTTTTGGTTATGGCTCCAGTAAGTTCTGAGCTCAGACCAAAATATCGGCTCATCATGGAATTATGACGTCATTGTCACATTTTTAAAAGTTAAGCAACACAGTTATTCGTGCATAACTCAGCCATTATAGGAGATAGAAGGCTGAAATTTTAATAGAATCTGTATACTAACACGTCTCACACATGATGCAACTATCAAAAAATGATGACTCATCACTTTGCTATGACGTCATCATTACTCAGCAAAAATTTTAAAAATTGACAAATTCGGTGCTTTTTCGTTCGATATCGATTATAATAGTAGGAGAGACGTAGTTAGAGATGTTATCTCCCATATAATTAATCAAGGGTGACCACGGGCGACCGAAGGGAGCCTCCGGCGGACACAAAGTATCCGCCAGCCGCGCAGCGCAACAAGCGAAGCGCGCTTGTCTTATATTATAGATGATTAATATTTTCCCTATTGTTTCCCCACATAATTTTTGCCCTTTTACTGTGTTCAAGTAATTTGTGAGAATTGATAACAGTATGTGTTTATAAATGATATTATATTTGAATGATAACATTCTATGCTAGAATATAATCTCTTAGTCTACATTCTCCCTATGTATTTCGATTTCTTAATTAATCAGAATCCATATATGGAACTAGAGTCATTTACCACAATCACGCCCACCCATGATGAGAAATATAGGCTGTTTAGGAAACACTGAGCAATTAATCAATAAATACTTCAGTTCAATAAAGAATGCAGGTGGTAAATAAGTATTTTCTTTCCAGTTGATATAATAGTATTTTATTTGACATTTCAAACCCTTTTTTTATTCATAAATAGCATGTGGATGAATATTTTTTAAACCGAGACTCATGATGAACATGGAATTGTTATTGATTGCCAGAAGCGAGAGGTTAGTTGTAGACTAGTCAGGACCGTAGCCACTGGTACTGTAGGTCCGGTATCAATCTGACCACTTTTGAAGAATTTTAAGTGCCAAAAGCACCATTTGGTACAGTCGGACTGGTTTCAACTGGACCACTTTTTGTCCCAACCGGACCACTTGAAACTTGGCGCCTACGACCTCGCTAGTAGTATAGTAAGGCCACTACTGTAAATAGTAAACCTGTTTCAGCTCCTCAAATATCTCTTGTGACGACACGGACAGCATTTCATTATCATCTCATTATTTAATTATATCAATTACCTTGCAAAAATATTGCTACTGATATCTATGATATACAAGTGTATTAGTACAATTTAACCCCGTTAATGAATGCGTTGAATAGTTAAGATTCAACAGAAAGGTTCAATATTTCGATTTAGGGTCAGTTATGGCAAGGTGGAATCCAAAGGTGGAAGAAAATTTCAGTAGCAGAAACTTTTACTCCTTTTTCGTTCATTTTTGCTATTAAATTCTTTTCTGAATTTTCAAAAGAAATAGAGACTTAGCTAGCAACATGCAACATATCTCAAAACCTTTTAAGGATGGTGAAAATTTATAATTTCCTCCATATAGGAAACACAATCCTTAATCTTATGTTTTGTATGAGCGACCAAAGGTTAGACATCGTTCTAGTAGAAATTATCTGTATTTACAATTGAAGTACAATGTAAATGAATGAAATAGTGATGCAATAAAA
The DNA here is from genome assembly GCA_963281255.1 of Aphrocallistes beatrix. Taxonomy (NCBI): domain Eukaryota; kingdom Metazoa; phylum Porifera; class Hexactinellida; order Sceptrulophora; family Aphrocallistidae; genus Aphrocallistes; species Aphrocallistes beatrix. The sequence goes on from OY725494.1 coordinate 1,264,322, forward strand.
ACAAATTTGACGTTAAATGCAGTACAAAAATTTAGATGCGGGCTGAAACAAGTTTCCAACAAACAGTGACCATATTATGTTATTTTCAGGAACCTAGATAAATATACGGAATTCTCCGCTCCAAAAGACTAGGGGATTATGTCCCTACATGGTTAATATTTGAGGAGTATCGGAATCATGTCATTAGTCCGAAAGCATTGAGGTCATGCGAATGCAGACAGTTGAGAAGAAACGCGATAAGAGCAACCTGTAATTTCTGTGGTCTTGGTGAAGTCGAGATAATTGCCATTTAATCCATATATTCCAATGAACCTTAACAACAATGAAATTGACACTGATAACTTGTTAATTGTTCTCAACGCTATATTGTCCCAAAATAGTCAAATAAATGTATACCCGAATTTCGTTGATAATCGATCCATATTAAGCCTTCTCAAAACAGCCTACCCTAGTCCCTCTTCGTACCACCCCTAATTAAGTCGAATGATGACTTAACAAATAAATTTATCCCTTAAATATTATAGTTCATATTTGCATTTTCTAGGCACGTACTGATGTCAATTCAATAACAAGATATTACAGTAAGAGTAAAACTGCAACATTACTTGTTATGGCACGCTAATTCCTTATGACACTTAGAAATACATATCTTTCCTAATCTACAGCGATTAGACCCACACCCGCTGGTACAATGGCAAAAGAGTCTGCTTTTGCCGAGAGAAGAGGCCAAAACTGCTTTTCGTAGTGTGACGATTACGTTAGGAACGTCTTCAAGGCTATAGGAAACAACTCACACACCACATAGGAATCCCAAACCCTTCAAGACCTGCTACTGGTTGACCACAAATGGTATGGACAGGAAGGTCGCAGCCAGGACAATGGTGAGCTCTACTGCAACTTTGTTGGCAAACAGCACAACTAGGTTCATTCCCGTAATCACAACTCTCTGTTTCTAAGTTTTGAATCTGGGTAAACAAACTGGGAGACTGTGATTCCAGCTCAATATCTTGCCCATCTTGGACACCCAACAAGAGAGGAGCAGCGTAATAAGAACTCAAGGGAATTGGTGTGCACGGAGGAGAATGTTCAAGTGAAATGGTGGGCTCTTGAGCTGGTGAGTTAGGAGAGTTGTAATCCATGTTAACATTAAAACTAATATTTTCTTGATTTATGTCTTGCATGTAGGAATCGTCAGAGAGAAAGCTGGACGTTTCTTGAACATTGACAACTTCAGAATTCACTGGATCTGTGTTGGTCATGGTCTGTTCATCGTCCATCTCCTTAGCGTGTGTAAGGAACCTGAGGGAAGTTATATTTCAGTTATTATCTTAAATAGTTTCAATTTACTAATACAAGGTGAGAATTATTTTTCTGTAACATTTTGATAGAGCCGCAAGTAGCTTTAATTTCTGTATTTCAGTGTGAAATTTCGAAATTTATCATCTAGTATAACTAGATATGTGTTTTCCAAAATATACAGCATACTTTTTACAATAATTAAGATCGAGATAAGAGACAAGCTTTGTCTCACTAATATTTTCATGAATAGTCAACAAATGTTGAAATACTTTTAAGATTGATTTATATCCCACCAAGATGAAATGAATTCAGAAACAAAGAGAAAATTTATTTTAGAGACGGAATTCAAGAACGCTGATCGAAGAATATTCAATATTTGAAGTAGACATTCAAACAAACTTCACTACACCTCATGTCTCAAATGCAACAAATTCTGGCTTAGCAATTGGAATGTCGGGTTTATATCTAAGATAGACCTCAAAACATTCCACTCATCTGTTTTGTACGGCAATTAAAAGGAGAGGACTTGCGCGGAATAATTTATTTTATATTGTCCGCCATTCTGATTGAGTACTGGGTTCTATGTACTACATATTTGTCCCAACATGGATCTTTTGATTTCCGCATAAAAGATCCTAACACCTTTTTTATCTCTTTGTTTACCCTTTCAACAGAGCCTTGTGACTGAGGATGTCTCGCCTTTCCATGAATCACTTTACATTCAGGCCATTGTTCTCGAATAAAGGTTGCAAGATTGATATTCTTAAATTCCCTACCGTTATCGCACTGTAGAATGTGCGGTGGTCCCAACAAACAAAATACGTCTAGAAGATTATCAACAACTTCTTGTGCTGACTTTCTTTTCAAAGGACGGAGCATAACAAATTTGGTATACCATTAAGAAGCTGTATGTCCTGTTAATTTATGGTGTATTTTGCAGGTCTATTAAGTCAATTTGGCCCCTCGAAGCAAAAACTGAACTACGTATTGGTTTTGTGACCGTGGATTTCAGTTGCTTTTCACATTTCTGAAGTTCGCACTCACTACATGATTTGATAAATAATTGGATCACTTCTTTGTAAATGCCGGAATACTTCTGTTTAAGTACTACTGACATCCGGTCTCTTCCAAGGTGCTTTTCTCCCTCAGTGTGACAGCCTCAAGTATTTCGAAGAGCGATTCTTTGGATACAACTCTCAATAGATCCTGTGAGCACTTGACTAGCACTTGACTATATAGGAATTTAACAGATTGTGACTGTTTTACTACATATTTCTTCCTAATCCTGTAGTACCTTTGGCGATCAGTTCCTTTTTTGGACAGGGGGAGGATCAGAATAAATGCGGATGATATCTGTAATCTGAGCTGAACTGAGGACAGACTGATATGATTCAATGGAATTGTTGAACTTTTCCCGAGGGGATATCATGACTGCGATTGTATTGTCTTTTGTCACAATTTTCTGTATTTATCTTCTCAAGAAATAAATGCCTACATGCATTGCCCATCCAATTGACGTATTTATACAGCTCAAACTAATCCCTTCAGCTGTCTTTGTTGCTATTGTGAAACCGTCTTCGCTTGATACGCAATTGAATATGACCAGTTTTGATACCATTATTTTCTTCTTTATCATATGTTTCGATTGCGAATTGATTGCGAAGTTTGGGATGGAGCATAAATTATTTTGATGAAAAATAAATTTGAATCCTAAAATTAAATCGTTATCGTGCTGAAAACAACATATATACTTTAAATTAGTGCACTGAAGTTAAAAGTAACCCATGATATTCTATATCCAGTGTAAACGCATTTTGACTAGTTGAAACGCGTTTCGACTGGAAACGCATTCTGACTGCAACATACCGTGTATCCCTGAATAAGCGCCGGGGCTCGAATAAGCGTCGGACGCCGGGGAATTTTAGTTCTCTGAACATCATATTAAACTAGCATTCTCAGTAGTGGCATAGATACAAGCGCTTTTTGAAACATTAGATTATCCTATTTAATAGAACTAACATTCTCAGTTGTGGCAAAAATAAAAGTGCCAGTCAATGTAGTTATCAAAAATAAGAGCGCCGTGTAAAAATAGTGAATGAAAAAAATAAGCGCCGGGGCTTGAATAAGCGCCGGTTTGAATAAGCGCCGGGTCTAAAGGGTGCACGATATAAGCGCCCGGGCGCTTATTCGAAACAATACGGTATATATATATATATATATATATACAAGCGCACTTCGCTTGCTTGCGCTGCGCGGCTGGCGGACACTTTGTGTCCGCCAGAGGCTCCCTTCCGTCGCCTGAGGTCACATTGATTAATTATAAGGGAGATAACATCTCTAAATACGTCTGTCCTACTGTATTGATCGATATCGCACGAAAATCGCCGAATTTGTCAATTTTTAAAATTTTGATGCGTAATGATGACGTCATAACAGAGTATTGAGTCAGTATGTTTGGATGATAGTTGTATTAGATGTGAGATATATTAATATACACATTCTATTTAACTTTCAGCCTTCTATCACCTAAAATGGCTGAGTTATAGTCGAAAAACTGAAATTTCTAAATATTAAAAAGGTGACAATGACGTCATAATTCCATGTTGAGTCGACATTTTAGTCTGAACTCAGAACTTACTGGAGCCATAGCCAAAAGATTCCCACATGCCAAAAATCAGCTTTCTGCGCCTGGCTGTTTCTTCAATCAATTCGTTACAGATATATACATATATATATACACACATACACACTAATCGAGTTTTAATAGTAAGGATATAAATATACATGAATCGAGTTTTAATAGTAAGGATGAATGAGAAAAATTCAGGTGTACCTATACTTTTGATGGGGGTGTATTAAATGTGGAGAAAATTAATGGACCCAAGTACGACGAAATGAAATGAAGCGAATTTCCAGCAGAAAAAATAACATGTTATGCATAGATAAGCAAGGGTTGAACTTAAATATTTTCTGAAATACAACGACCCAAAAAGCACATAAATTTTTGATTAATTTTAAAAATTTATTCTCGTACGTATAGTTTATTGTTCACTAGCAATCAGAGGATTTTAAAATATATATTTGAAATAATAGGAGCGCATTTTTCGGGGGTGGTCGAAATGAGTTAGACAGGGTTCCATTAAAAAAGGTTAATATAATATATCTCCTACAACTGAAATTGAATTTCAGGGGAATTTTCAATTATAAAATTAAATAATAAAATACAATTAAACCAAAATCTCATAATAAACAAATATTTGCCACTTAAATTTCCCTCGAAATTTTGAAAGCATTTACATTTTTTATAAAACTAAAGAAATATGCTTATAAATAGAGATTTTCAGGGCACACTGCTTTTGTGCAGGCATGAGTGAGATAATAAATACCTTTTGAGTTACGCTGCAACCAAGGATTTGGGTTGGGGATTTTATTAATGAAGCCAATTATATATTTTAGATAAAAATAGCCTCCAAAGGGTCCTTGGCGGGATTTTTGATACAAAACTACGAATTTCAACCACATTCCCGACCGAGAGTGTTTTAAAAAAATAATAGCCAATTTTTAACCACATAGGTTTGGGATATTTCTTCCTCAAATGAAACTCTGCTGTTTCGATTGTCTAACTACAGAGTCGCCACTGACAATTAAAAAGGATATGAAGGAAATATAAATCAGGAAGGAAAACAAAGTTAACGAACACACTCGAGAAAACGTATAGCAATACCTCATACTTGAGTCTATTTTCAGGTAAATAATACCAAATTGTGTTTTGCACCACATTTCACAAATGTTTTGAAATGTTATCGCATAGCGATTCTCACGTCTATTAGACAAGTCACTCAAGTTGGCACAAGGTATAAGTAATATTTGAGACTACATGTCGTTTAGAATGCTGCTTCAAACTGGATAATTCGAATGCTTATAAAAAGAATGAAAATGATATGAAATATGAAGTTGTAACCATTTCACTGTTTAATCTGGTCAATTTTGGCAGGAGCGGAATAGTTTTCACACATAGAAGCTAATACAAATTATTTTCGGTTAGTAGGGTTCTCCGCTTAATCGGGGCAAAATGTCCTCAGCTATGTGACTCTATTAAGCAGAGTCTACTGTATTTCATAAACTCCAAATCAATTAATTCAAATATAAATATTTTGAGACCATTAAATCACTTTTTAGATCAATTTTAAAAATCAATCAATTTCTGATCATTTTAATAAAATCAGTTTTGATCTTCCATACACCATATCATTTTCAGAACATCAATGTGGGTAGCCAATCAATCAAAACAAATATGATTTATTTCTACATATATAATTGATTTGGCTGCACTATGTTACCATTACATTTGGTCTTGCAGTATTGTCATACTTAAATTTATCTTTAGATCGTAAAGTATTTCAATAATTATTTAGTATACTATATAATATTAAAATAAATTATGATTCACAACCCGAAATATGTCTAGTATATACCGACCCATTATTTAATTTCGAATATAACAATGAAATATTAAAGATTTAAAATTTTTCATTAGGTTTGGTTTCTAATTCTTCATAAGTTCTTTTATTTAACAGTTCTGTTTTTTTCCTCCGTTTTTTTGTCGATAATTCATGACAATCCTGACCAGTGGGTAATAAGAGAGGTAGTACTTTGCTAGGATCAAAATTTCTGAAGAAATGATGACTTAATGCCTGAGAAGCAGTAAGTCGCTTGTTTGGATCAAGAATGAGCAGTTTATCTAATAGATCCAAAGCCTCATTTGGAATTTTTTCTTGAAATTCTTCAGTCAATCGCCTTCGATACATTTGTTTAGGTTTAAAAGTATGGAATAGAGGTAATTTTGTAACCTCTGGCCAAACAGCGGGAGAAGGAGTTCCACATAATTGGCAAATCTTATCTAATAACTCGATCTCTCTCGAAGCAACAAATAGAGTCTTTCTATCAAAAAGTTCAGCAAAAATGCAACCACATGACCACATATCAATAGGAGGTCCATATCTCTCTTCACCAAGTAGTAATTCAGGAGCTCGGTACCAAAGAGTAATCACTTTATTGGTATACATTCTCTGTTCATCTTCCGAATTATAAAATCGGGCCAATCCGAAATCAGCTAATTTGATCTTCCCTTTATTATTTATAAGTATATTTGAACATTTAAGATCACGATGAAGAAAGTTTTTACCATGACAATAAGCTACAGCTTCAAAAAGTTGATGAACCATTAACTGAATATGATCCAATTCAAGGGATCCAAAGCCAGAATCTAATAACCCCATTAAATCATGATCCATATACTCAAATACAAGATAAACATCACCCTTATTGTTGTAAGAGTTCAACGATACATTGTTGCTTATTATACCAAGTAATTCAATAACATTGTCATGATGGAGCAAATTAAGTATCTTAATTTCTCTAACAGCTGTTATTGGAAAACCCTCTTTTTCATTATCAGTACGCACTTTTTTCAATGCAACTAGTTGACCAGTGTCTACATGGATTGCTTTAAAGACTGTCCCGTAGGTCCCTTCTCCGACAAGCTCTATAATTTTAAAAGAATTAAGATCTTCAAAACCACCCCTCTTTTTAATAGGAAAACTTTTTTGCTCTTGAAAACGTGAGTCGTGCAATTTAAATTCTTGCGCTTCAAATTTATCTGGGTTATAATTTAAGCAAACATCCTTGATCTTACAATGAGGATCACACTGGATTGAACTTGAACAATCCAAGTGTTCATATTTATCTTTTGAATATAAATTATGAATTTCTTCTTGACCAGGTAAAGGGGGTGGCGGTTGAATTGCTTCGGTAGGAAGGGGAGGAGCACATTTAATATCGGCTATACTCCTTCTCACTTTAGATGAAATATCTGAACTAGCCATATGATCATCACACGAGAGGGAAATTTTATTCTTAGAATGATTATGATTGTTTGTGATTGAAGTATTGCAGGCAATTATTGAATTGGAGGTAACTTTGTAGTCTCCCGTATCAGGAAACTTTGTTTGCATCTTTGACATGTCATCTAAGTTAGTTCCAAAGTATAGTGCAGTACCTTTATTCTTTAATGTTTTGGATATATAATCAGGCGATTCATCAGCAGAAATGTCTTCATATTTTTCTGGACGAGATGAATGTCCATATATAGTACATCTATGTTTCGCGCCTTTTCGAGAAGAATTTTTATAAGATTTTGGACGATAATTTTTCCGGTAATCTGAAGGAGGAGTGTTACCTTTATAAGATTTAGGTAAGTTAGAAATGTTTCGTCTTGTTTTTTCAATGTTAAAAGGAATGAGATCAAATGTCGATTTTTTTTCAGTAGGCGAGTTTAAATTATTCTGAGCTAATTTAGGAGTTTTGATATTCTTAAGTTTTGGCAGTGATCTATCAGAGTGGACGATTGAATTGCTTCTAAATTTATTACCTGAGGACGATATAAATAAATTATAATCTGAAGTTGGATCAACTAACCTATGAGTGGGCACCTTCTTGGTATCACCTGTAACATTTTCGGGACTAAGAGAAGGACTGGATGAAACAGGACTTAAGGATTGATTTTGCGAGTATAAGTCAGAAAAAATCGATCGAGAATAAAAATGCCTTTTCCCATGGTGAAAGGATGTAAGTTTATTTTTCATTCTAGATAAAAAATAAATAGAAGGGATCTAAGCAAAAGGTTAATGGTAAAATTAACAGATTTTAAATATAAATCAAATATTTACCCTGAGCACGTGCCTTTTAGATATCGTAGTATCCTCTAATGTAGTTAATGTAGGGAAATATCTAGGAGCGATGAAAATTTAGAATTACCCAATTTGCTATATACAGTATAGATACATTGGATATAGTGATAGGGGAAAGGAATCTTTGGTCAAATTAAGGTTAGTGTTTCCCATGGGACACTTGTTTTTTACGAAAAATGTGCCGAACTTGCTTTCTTATCATTTTTAGATCCTTATAGGGGTTCTAAACAATAATTCCAATTTTTATAACTCCAGCCCCAATATTTCTCGACTTTGAGCCACTTATATCACCTGGTGTCGCTCTAAAAACGACACATTTTAAATGAAGAATGTATCACAGCTAAAACTTCTTTTAACAGTGCTCATCTTTTTAATGCTGAATTCATGCACAGCACTAGATTTCCAGCAATTTGATATATATTGATCATATTTGGAAGCATTTTTGTTTGACCGTGCCTTGCAACGGCCAGGAATTTTTTCACATTCTTGACCGTTGCTAGGAAAAGGCAACCAAAATATTCTCCAAATATGATCAATATATATATAAAATTGCTGGAAATTTAGTGCTGAGCACGAATTCAGTATTAAAATAACGACCTGGCATAGTAAATAAAGTTATAGATATGGGATTTCGGTGGATACTATCGGACAAGGTCATTTTTGGGTGCCCAGTTATAACTGGCAACTTTTTCACACTTTTGAAGGAGTCATGATGTGAAAATATTTGATATGCCATATTTTGAAGTTAAACTTCCTTTTCTATTAAGAGTATTTTCATGTTATTATACCAGGATTTCACTAGCTCTAGATATGCCTGAAAAGTGTTCAGTGTGTGGTTATAATTCCGGTTAACGCTAGTGACCTGTTCTATTACGTTATATGACTACTTTCACAAACTGGAAGTATAGCTTAAATCTTAGTAGCTACTTTACTTTCAGTATGAAAAAGGCAAATTATAAGCATATCAGCTTACATATTTTAGAATCACGAAGGTAGTTATTTATAAATTGCATTTTTTCGCTTCCATCTTTTATAATACAACCAATACTATTTTTCTCAATTACTCTATACAATTCAATTAAGGTTGGCCTTTCCTATAATAGCTAACTTTTGACTTTCTCAACCGATTCAATTAATTTTTTCAGTGCAGATTTGAATCGCAGAGTTATCTGCAAAACTGCAATAATAATTGAAATAATTAAAGAGATAAAAATTTTTTAAAAAAAATTTTTCATTTTACAAGTAAGAAATCGGAAACAATATGCTTACAATCCATTAGAAACTTTTCAAATTCATTCATAAATCGATGATCTAACTAATGAACAGACAGATTTTTGAAATTTTGAAAATTGTTAAAAATTCACACCAAAACACCCGAGGAATTTTATTTTTAGTAATTTTGACACTATTTTTTTCTAAATTCTCTTTTTATTTGTATTATCAAATTTCTGTCTATTCATTATGTTCTACTCTTCGAGATCTATCAAGTTTTCGTCCCTATGTTGAATTTACATAAAGTTATCACCTTTATAATTGCTGAAAAAAAAGTCTCAGAAAATAGGATTTAGAAAATATTTATATATGTCACTCAATTTCCATTAGTTTTAACTGTTTTGGAATATTAAATAACATTCAAATATCCTTGTTCGACAACTTATAGCACTACTTAAGGTTGGTGTTTCCCAAGGGACACTTGTTTTTTTCTAAAAATGTGCCCAAATTGCTTTTTTATCATTTTTAGATCCTTATAGGGGTTCTAAACAATAATTCCGATGTTTATATCTCCAGCCCCAATATTCCGCAACTTTGAGCCACTTGATCACCTGCGGCCGTATTCACTAAGAACTTAAGACCGATCTTAAGATCGATCTTAGTGCTTAAGTCTTAAGTTCGATCTTAAGTCGTATTCACTAAGAATGGTATTCACTAAGATTTAAGTTCGATCTTAAGACCGAACTTAAGACCGAACTTTAAGCAACCTAGGGAGGTGTCTTAAGTATTGTAATTGATTCGATTTTCACTAATTACTCCATAAATGTTGTTCAAACTTACTTCTATCGAACATTTAATCTAACTTGATTGATATTAGACTTCAAATAAAATTTAAATATTTTAAAAACATTTCTCCTTATTGTGTGTAACATCGCAACATGTATCACATGCTATATTCGTGGCAAATTCTTTTTGGATTTGTATGAATAAACAAACATACATTCTTTGATCATATAATCATTCCAATATGCACAATTATAGAGAGAGGCTTTATATATTGATTCACATGACTGATAATAATCACTTTGATCCTATTTTCCTATTCACAATGATTTTTTCAGCAGTCTCTGACGTTTCAATCTATAATAGTCCCTCTGCTCTTCATCAACCTGCTGTAATGGAAGTAAGTCTGCAGCCTTCAAGAGTTTGACCGAATCATCTTGCTCATCAACAGTTCGCCTTCTCTTCCGACTTTTCTTTGATGGCTTACGAGTATATATTGTCGGGATTTCAACTTCTGGAGACTCTAAAATTGGAGTATCTTCAAATTCAACAGGACCTGCAGCTGATACTGTTGATGCTATTGGAATTTCATTGTTCTCAGCTGGTGCTTTGAAAAAGATCAGCAGCACCTGTAATTCCGCTAAAAGCAAGGGTGTTTTGAAACATCTCTGTTACCCGATCTGCAGAGTCAGAAATACTTCTATCTGCTGATATAATTACATGTCCTCGTCTTCTACCTGTCCAGCAGTGTTTGTACCCCACACCAGTCTTTCTGGCTTCCTGTTTTTGTCAGCAGAATTCCTGAGCCTCTCAAAATCTCACCTGCTGATTCAATTTCATTAATGAGACTTCTCTGGTCCAATTTGCTTTGCATGATTTGTCCATTTGGTCTGGTATTGTTAATGCAAGTACTCAGCAGCAATTTATATACACGGGAGGACGCCGACTTACCATAACCACTAATGACACCAATTATTTTCTTAACACCAAATGACGCAGAAATTTTACCGTCGATAGAGTTCAATCTATTGTACTTCTCATATCCAGTGTTTATACTTTGTTTTAGAGAGGTTTTCATGTTACAATATATAAAGACACGTCGTTTATATGTTTTGTTTAATATAATACTATGAATCCATGAGGTATAACTTGTGCTCTTTGATAGCTCTTCCTTTGATATTGACTAGTGTAGAATAATTATAGATTACATGCATAAAACATTGAATTTTCATAATAGAATTCAAAGTTAAAACAAAGATTTCACCACAGATATGTAAGAGACTCACTAGCAGGCATTTCAGGCGGTACAACTACATAGATAGAAGCTATGTCTTACAGGAGTGGGTTAATCAATCTTCTTTGCTCCTAATATTGACATTAATTGCCCCAATTTTGAACAAAAAGAAGAAATATAGTTTATTTTCACTAGATCAATAATAAATGACCACTTACCATTACAAATATTATAGTTCAGTTTTGTATTTGATTAGTATAATGCTATATTCTAATCATATTAACCCTAACGTTATTTCTAAGTTCTATCTTAAGATCGATCTTAACTAAGATCGATCTTAAGATCGATCTTAATTCTTAGTGAATAGCTCTAAGTTCGATCTTAAGATCGATCTTAACTAAGATCGATCTTAAGACTTAAGATCGATCTTAAGACTTAAGATCGATCTTAGTGCTTAAGATCTTAGTGAATACGGCTGCTGGTGTCGCTCTAAAAACGACATTTTGAATGCGAAATGTCCCACAGCTATAACTTCTTTAAACAATGTCAGATCATCTTTTTAATGCTGAATTCATGCTCAGCACTAGATTTCAAGCAATTTGATATATATATTGACTATATTTGGAAACATTTTTGTTTGACTGTGCCTAGCAACGTCCAGGGATTTTTTCACATTCCTGACCGTTGCTAGGATAAGGCAATCAAAATATTCTCCAAATATGGTCAATATATATATCAAATTGCTGGAAATCTAGTGCTGAGCACGAATTCAGTATTAAAATAACGACCTGGCATAGTCAAATAAAGTTATAGATGCGGGATTTCGGCGGATACTATCGGACAAGGTCATTTTTGGGTCCCCAGTCATAACTGACAACTTTTTCACACTTTTCAAGGTGTCATGATGTCAAAATATTTGATATGCCATATTTTGAAGTTAAGGATACCGCCCTCGAAAAATCTGTCCTGGCGTAAAAAAAAACTGCAAAATGTTTTATTACTAATTTCATTGTATTACTGATCGGTCTACCATCTGATAGCACTATTTGGACGGCACTTTTTTATATTTTTTGCGAAATAACCCCCTAAAGTTTAGCGTTAATAAAAATTGAAAAATTATTAGTGGATTTTAACTCATTTACTAATTAGTTTTTAACTTATTTGATATTTTTTTAATGATATGAACCTTAACATTGTATTAGCACCTTTGGAGATTATAAAACACAAAGATTTAAAAGAATGGGCTAATAAAATCCAAACAAAATAGCTCTATAAGGGAGTTCATTTATATAATCCTCGGGAAATCGCGAGTTTGATATCAGATATTTAGCAATCACTGGGTCAGAAATAAAATTCTGATCGTTTCAAAAAAAAATTTGTTCGGATCCGACCATTTTTTCTTGAGATATCGCTTATTATAGGTAAAGTTCGGCCATAATATCCCTCTAAGGTCCCGAAAGAGGCTGATGTCATATCTTAAAAACTATTGTAGATATATAATATATTATATCCTTAAATAAAAGGATATATGTGAAAATATATAGGTTCCTCGAACATTCCTTTGTCAAAAAATAAATAATTCTCGACTTATCATTGATTTAATTGTAATACAAATTCTATGGAGAACTTTGAATCTATTTGAAAATGGCGAATCTAATCATTAAATATGTGTCCAAATTTAGCTATTATGCTAAATAGTGAATACAATTGCCGTTAATAATATGTACAGAAATTTGGAGAACTTTTGATAATTATTTTGAAAGTTCTGGCCTTGGACCTCGCAGATTCGGTCAAAAACCCCCATTTAGGGTCCAAAAAGAGATATCTCTCTATCTTTGTAAATACAAGTCCAAATTCTTAGTTCTCACTTCCTAATATACTTTTTACGAGTGTACATATATGATTCTTTGATATTAATTGAACTATACCCTATGGAATGTTAAGTTTTAAATTTTTGTCACATGATGACGTAGCATTTTTCGAAAATCCTAACTTCGAAACTAAACGTCGTAGACTTTCGCTCTAACTTCCTAATATACTTTTTGGAAGCTTTTTATTCATTCTAAACTGATAGATTATACTTCGCAGTGCCAGGAATATGAAATATTATTTACAATTATCTCAAAATATTCGGAGTTAGGGGCCTCAAGGAAATTTGTGGATTTTCAGGGTACTTTTGCTATTTTTGGTAAATATTTGGCTTTAATATACCTAAATCAGCAGTATGGATGCGAATAAATGTCTGTGGAAGCTTATGTGCATTAGTTTATGTGCATAGTGGAAGCTTATGTGCACACCTAAACTTAAAATCTCGATATCTCGGGACTTTAAAATTTCAAAATTGACCGTCTTTACAGAATTATTTCTCAAATTTGGTTTGAGATAGAAGTTTGAAAATTTCAAGAGTTGTTTCATATCATTAGGCGATGAACGTAGGACCACCATTTTTTGGATATATTCTAACTCAGTGATTTTATTCATGATTTCCCCAAAAAAACAGACATTTTTCGCCCTTTTTTTTCGGACACCGATAAAATTTACAATATTTGTCATTTTAACTTTCTTCTGGTCCTATGAAGTTGCAAATATGGTAGACTATCTATGATTCGATTTTGGAAGCGTTTGATTCCTTGGTATGTCCTAAACAATTCATTGAGTGCCTAAATTTCTACCATTAAGATGTGCTAGCGGAAAATTAAAAATACAGACTTTGAGACACTGTATCTCAAAATCTAGAAATGAGAATTAAAAACGGTTTGGAATATGCCAGTATTTCTTGATGGAGATACCTCCCCACGCTTAACATCTCTTATAGCTCTACTTTCATCGTATGCTGTAATGCAAATCATATGTTTTTTCGAGGGCGGTATCCTTAAGTACTAGTTTAAGTTGTTGATTTAGCATGTTTAGATGTTATTTAATACTAGGACACAGTAAAAACTATTGGAAATCAAGCCTTTCCAAAGAAAATTGCTTTGTAGCCTGTTTTTAGCACTCAAAAAAATCAATTTTACAACGTAGGAATCTCTAGTTACACAAGTCGTAGAGTAAAAAACTCGATGGTTTTGGAAAGATCTTGTCACGTAGAACAAAATGATAGAGACAGATTTTCGATATTCTACTTTAGAAAAAAAGTCAAAATATTTTTCCTTTCGAAAATCTGCCTCTAAATATCGCATCAACGAAATTTGAAAGAAAAAATTATTTTGGTTAAAATTCAAAATTCTATTCCTATTATTTTCTTTATTCGACGATTTCGTGCAAGAATAATTGAGCAAAAGAGACATAAGCCATTGAAGTTTACTTGAATGTCCTCTATAAATTAGGTGATTTGGGGAAAAAAAATTTTTTCTTGCTTCTTGAGCTCCCGAAAAGTGTATTTTTGCAGATAACTCATCGAGAACAGTTTCCACAAAAAATTTCAGGAGAAAATAATGAAAACTTTTTGAGTTAGTTCTGGAAGGAAACACCAACCTTAACTTCAAAATAATGTATACCATATTTTCTCCATCAAAAGTGGGAAAAATGGTCATTTCTGACTGGCCACCCAAAAATAACCACATTTGATAGTGTCCACCGGAATTCGAGATCAATAACTTCTTCGAACCATGTCAGATCATCATTTTAATACTAAATTCGTGCTCAGTAGTAAATTTCCAGCAATTTGATATATATAGCCAGAAATTTTTTCACATTCCTGGCCGTTGTTAGGAACCCGCAGCCAAATAATTTCTCCAAATATGTCCAATATATATATCAAATTGCTGGAAATTTAGTGCTGAGCACGAATTTAGGATCAAAATGATGATCTGACATGGTTCGAAGAAGTTATGGATATGAGACAAAATGTGTCCTTTTTACGCGACACCAGGTGGTACAAGTGGCTCTAAGTGGCGAAATATTAGCATTGAAATTCTAAAAATCAAAATTATTGTTTAGAACCCCTTTAGTTATCCTAAAATGGTCAAAAAGGACTTTTGGCAAATTTTTGATAAAAAACAAATGTCCATAGGAAAGGCCAACCTTAATGTTTCAGCTTCTAATTTGTTTAAATGGAATATTAGAAAGACAAGATATTCGAGAAAACGGATGAAAAACCAAAAAATATTTTCTGGTTGAAAAAATGTTAAGAACAATGTAAATGAGCTATTAGGATAAATAAAAGCATTCATGGGAATTTATACTGATGAATTAGATATAATTCAAACAAAATAGCAAAAGTATACTGATAATCCACAAATTTCCTTGAGGCCCCTAACTCCCGAATAATTTGAACCAAATGGGAAAAATAATTCGTAGTCCTAGTACTACAAAGTATAACCATCGATTTAGAATGAATAAAGAGCTTCTAAAAAGTATTAGGAATTTAGAGCGAGAGTCAACAACTCTTAGTTTCCAAGTTAGGATTTTCGAAAAATGCTACGTCATCACATGATAAAAATCTTAAACTTAGCATTCCATAGGACGTAGTACAATTATTGTCAAAGAATCATATATAGTATAGTGTTTTAAAAAGTATATTAGGATTTGAGAGCTAAGATTTGTGCATATATTTCCAGAGATAGGGAGGTATCTGTTTTTGGACCATAAATAGGGGTGTTTTGACCGAATCTGGCAGGTAAAAGGCCAGAACTTCCAAAATAATTATGAAAAGTGCTCCAATTTTCTGTACACATTATTTGCGACAATTGCATTGATTGTTTAGCTTAATAGCTACTTTGGATACATATTCTATTATTATATTCGCCATTTTCTACTATTTTCAAAGTTCTCCATAGAATTTGTATTACAATAAAATCAATGATAAGTCGAGAAATATTTATTTTTTAACAAGAGATGTTTGAGGAACCTATGTATTATCATATAGTACAGTCGACTCCACTTGATAGGGTCACATCGGTCAGGGGAT
This sequence comes from Aphrocallistes beatrix, assembly GCA_963281255.1. Taxonomy (NCBI): domain Eukaryota; kingdom Metazoa; phylum Porifera; class Hexactinellida; order Sceptrulophora; family Aphrocallistidae; genus Aphrocallistes; species Aphrocallistes beatrix. The sequence goes on from OY725494.1 coordinate 1,280,508, forward strand.
ATTTTGACCCGATTAAGGTTGGCCTTTCCTATACGTAATAGCTAACTTTTGACTTATAAACCGATTCATTTAATTTTTTAATTGAAGATTTTAATCGCTTAGTTATCTGCAAAACTGCATTAATAATTGAAATATTGCCACAGATAAAAATTTTTTAAAAAAGATTTGGTCATTTTACAAGAAAGAAATCGGACACAATATGCTTACAATCCTTTAGAAACTTTTCAAATTGATTCATAAATCGATGATCTAACTAATGAACAGACAGATTTTTGAAATTTTGAAAATTGTTAAAAATTCACGCCAAAACACTCGAGGAATTTTATTTTTAGTAATTTTGACGCTATTTTTTTCATAATTCTCTTTTTATTCTTAATATCAAAAAACTGTCTGTTCATTATGTTCTACTCTTCGAGATCTATAAAAAACCGTTGAGTTTGCGCCCCTATGATGAATTTACAAAAAGTTATCACCATTATAATTGCTGAAAAAAGTCTCAGAAAATAGGATTTAAAAAATATTTATTTAAGTCCCTCAATTTCCATTAGTTTTAACTGCTTTGGGATATTAAATAACATGCAAATATCCTTATTCGACAACTTATAGCAGTACTTAACTTCAAAATATGGTACATCAAAATTTTTCACAATCCAAAGTGTGAAAAACTGGTTATTGATGACTGGCCACCCAAAAATAACCACATTCGATAGTATCCGCCGGAATCCAAGATCAATAGCTTCTTTGAACCATGTCAGATCATCATTTGAATGCTGGAATCGTGTCCAGCATTGAATTTCCAGCAATTTGATAGATATATTGACCATATTTGGAGAATTTTTTGGATGTCCGTGCATAGCAACGGCCAGGAATTTTTTCACATTCCTGGCCGTTGCTAGGAACCCGCAGCCAAAGAATTTCTCCAAATGTGTCCAATATATATATCAAATTGCTGGAAATTTAGCGCTGAGGATGAATTCAGCATTAAAATGATGATCTGACATGGTTCAAAGAATTTATAGATATGAGACTTTTCGGTTCAAAATTGTGTCCTTTTTTGGGCGACACCAGGTGGTACAAGTGGCTCTAAGTGTAGAAATATTAGCATTGAAAATATCAAAATCGAAATTAATGTTTAGAACCCCTTTAGGGATCTAAAAATGATTAAAAAGTTCTTTTGGCAATTTTTGACAAAAACAAAAATGCCCATAGGAAAGGCCAACCTTAAGCGGAGAACTCTATTAACCGAAAATATTTTTGTATTAGCCTCAATGTGTGAGAGCTATTCCGGTCCTGCCAAAAGTGGCCCGATTAAGCGGCTGACCCATTTAAACAGTGACCCTATTAAGCGGAGTCGACTGTATATCCTTTCATTTAAGATTATAATATATTATGTATCTTCAATAGTTTTTAAGATATTATATCGGCCTCTTTCTGGACCATAGAGAGCTATGACCCCCGAACTTTACCTATAATAAGCACAGGGGCGGTCACAGGAATTTTCCAAATCGGTGCGAGGTGGGGCAAATGAGAAAAAATCCGGGGCCTTCCTATGATTTTGGCCTAGATGGTCGAATGAAATCCGGGGCCGCACAATCAAACTAGGGGCAAATGCCAAGGATGCCCCCCCCTGGGACCGCCCCTGAATAAGCAATAACTAACGAACAAATGGTCGGATCTGAACAATCTTTTTTTTTAAATAATCAGAATTTTATTTAGGTACAATTGTCGCTAAATCTCTGATATCACACTGGCCATGTCCCGAGCATTTTTGAAATGAACTCCCTTATAAAGATATTTTGATTAGATTTTATACTCCTTTTTCCTAAATCTTGAGGTCCATTTCATTAATAAAATATCAAATAAGCAGGAAGCTAATTGATGAATGCGCCGAAAAACCACCGATAATTTTTGAATTTTTTAGTAACGTTAAACTTCAGGGGGTTAACTTTAAAAATCAAGATAAATACCGTCCAAATAGTAAGATTAGATAGTAGACCACTCAGTGATACAATGGAATTAATAATAAAAAAGATTTGCCATTTTTTTACGTCAGGCAATATTTTTGAGGGCACTAGCGTTAAGCTAATGGTCCTATATTCCTCTTAGATTCTCTCATGCTCCTTTGTATGATGACCTACGTGAGAAATGGCTTTCATTTTTGAACCGACTGAATTATATTATTATTGAATTCTCGAATTTGTGCTAATTAACACTTTGAAGCTAAGTACATCAAATCGAATGAAATTCCAACGTGTTTTGTTGGTTGGTTTTTTTAAATCCAATTCCAACCATCCATCCGTTGTCAATACCCTAAACCAGGCAGTTGTTCCCGCCTAATCCGCAAGCCATCGAAGGTACGTATTTTCCAACTAGACGAGATTGTTCCATATCTGGAGTATACAATGCAGGATTTTGAGATGTCATCAATTATCTCAGAAAGATTCCCTAATATCGAGACTTGAGGATATACATGGCATTGGTCTCAGGTACTGCTTACCATCTAGTTATCAATGCTGGAAACGCACGCGAAAAGGAATGTATTTCTTGACACGACCTTTCTTGCCAGACTTAGTTTTGAGGGTTCTCCTTTTCCTCTACCTGATTATATCGATAGGGCTGCAGGATCTAAGCTGACTCATTTGTATCTACGTACTTGATAACCTTCCTAACAATTGCAAAAACATGGCCTCCAAATTCGACATTCTGGTTATAAAGGAATTACTGAACATTTGTTACATCAATCCTCGTGCGGGACCTAAGTACAGTAGACCCTCGATTATCCGACACCTCGATTATCCGAACAGTGTGTTCGAGTACCACTCATTTTATCAAATACTTTTTCAATCGAATTTGTGAAAATAATGTGTCCGGATAACTGAAATAATGTGTTCGGATAACTGAAATGATGTGTTCGGATAACTGAAATATGTGTTCAGATAACTGAAATAATGTGTTCAGATAACTGAAATAATGTGTTCGGATAACTGAAATGATGTGTTCGGATAACTGAAATAATGTGTTCAGATAACTGAAATAATGTGTTCAGATAACTGAAATGATGTGTTCGGATAACTGAAATAATGTGTTCAGATAACTGAAATAATGTGTTCGGATAACTGAAATGATGTGTTCGGATAACTGAAATGATGTGTTCGGATAACTGAAATATGTGTTCGGATAACTGAAATGATGTGCGTAGCATTGTCAATTTGTTTGGCTATACATGCGTGTAAGTACTATTTAAATCATAATACGTTCTTTAATAACATCTAAGTTGGTACATGTGCATTTAAGAGCGTAAAATACGTATTTCGCTTATCCGAACGATTTCACTTATCCGAACACCAATCTTTGAGCTAACAAACGGAGGTGTTTGGATAACCGAGGGTGTACTGTATACACTAGCCATTCTCAAATTTTCCATTCTGCTTCGATACACTTCACATCTTGCTTATCAACTGTTGGAGTACTACCTTCCCTTACCCAGTGAATCTATATTTCTATCGTTGAAGTCGCCCTCGTTCGATAGTTGTAAAGCACTCTCTGAACTTCGGGGCAACGAATTAATCGGGAATGATACTGTCTTACTCTTCAGATGAAATGTACTTAACAGTATCAAGTGCATTTGATAGTTAATTTAATTGGTTGTGATCAAGATATTGGGTTACGTATTTAAGAATATCCTGTGTTTATGGTTATTTCGCTAACCAAATCAATATCATTCGTAGTATCAGTTATCTTAAGGATACCGCACTCAAAAAAACATGATTTGGCTTACAACATACGATAAAGTAGAGCTATAAGAGATGTTAAGCGTGGGGAGGTATCTGCATTAAGAAATACTGGCACATTCCAAACCGTTTTTGATTCTCATTTCTAGTTTTGAGATAGAGTGTCTCAAAGTCTGTTTTTTTCGTTTTCCGCTAATACATCTTAATGGTAGAAATTCGGGCACTCAAAGAATTGTTTAGGACATACCAAGGAATCAAATACTTCCAAAATCAAATCATAGATAGTGTACCATATTTGCAACCTCATAGGACCAGAAGAAAGTTAAAATAAAAAAAATTGTAATTTTTATCGGTGTCCGAAAAAAAGGGCAAAAAAAGGGCGAAAAATGTCTGTGTTTTTTGGGAAATCAGGAATAAAATCACCAAGTTAGAAGATATCGAAAATAAAGTGGTTCTACGTTCATCGCCTAATGATATGGAACAACTCTTGAAATTTTCAAACCTCTATCTCAAACCAATTTTACATAAAATTCTGTAAAGACGGTCAATTTTGAAATTTCAAAGTCCCGAGATATAGAGAAGTTTAGATGTTAAGAAGAATGTTGAATGAGTTATTAATAATGAACAAAAACATTCACAGACATTTATTCTCATTTATATTGCATATTTAGGTAAATTTGAACCAAATATTTACAAATAATAGCAAGAGTACCCTAAAATCCACAAATTTCCTAGAAGCCCCTAACCCCGAATGTTTTGTGATAATTGTGAATAATAATTCATATTCCTAGCGCTACGAAGTATAATCTATCAGTTTAGAATGGTTAGAGAGCTTCCGAAAAGTATATTAGGTTAGAGCGAAAGTCTACGACTTTTAGTTTCCAAGTTAGGATATTCGAAAAATGCTACGTCATCATATGACAAAAATCTAAAACTTGACATTCCATAGGGTGTAGTGCAGCGGTTTTCAACCTTTTTGGGCTGTGGACCCCTATAAAAAATTTCCTATATTCTATGGACCCCATCCTATTAACCGTAAAACAAAATATTGAATCCTGTGGACCTCCTGATATCTTCTGTGGACCACTAAGGGGTCCACGGAACCCAGGTTGGGAACCACTGGTGTAGTGCAATTATTGTCAATGAATCATATATGTACACTCATAAAAAGTATATTAGGAAGTTAGAACTAAGAATTTGGACTTATATTTACAGAGATAGAGAGATATATATCTTTTTGGAAACTAAATGGGGGTTTTTGACCGAATCTGCGAGGTCCAAGGCCAGAACTTTCAAAATAATTATCAAAAGTTCTCCAATTTTTCTATACACATTATTAACGACAATTGTATTCATTATTTAGCATAATAGCCACATTTAGACACATATTTAATGATTAGATTCGCCATTTTCTAATATATTCAAAGTTCTCCATAGAATTTGTATTACAATTAAATCAATGATAAGTCGAGAATTATTTATTTTTTGACAAAGGAATGTTCGAGGAACCTATATATTTTCGCATATATCCTTTTAGTTAAGAATATAATAGATTATAGATCTTCAATAGTTTTTAAGATATGACATCGCCATCTTTCGGGACCATAGAGAGATATTATGCCCGAACTTTACCTATAATAAGCGTTATCTCAACAACAAATGATCGGATCCGAACAAATCTTTTTTCTGAAACGATCAGAATTTTATTTCTGACCCAGTGATCGCTAAATATCTGAGATCAAACTTGCGATTTCCCGAGCATTATATGAATGAACTCCCTTTTAGATCTATTTTGTTTGGATTTTATTTGCCCATTATTTTAAATCTTTGTGTTATATAATCTCCAAAGGTACCAAAACAATGTTAAGGTCCATATTATTAACAAAATATCAAATAAGTTAAAAACTAATTGGTAAATGAGTAAAAAACCTCCAATAATTTTTCAATTTTTATTATCGCTAAACTTTAAGGAGTTAACTCACAAAAATCAAAATAAATACCGTCCAAATAGTGCAATCAGATGGTAGACCGATCATTAATACAATGAAATTAGCAATAAAAAATGTTTTTTTAATGCCAGGCAAGGTTTTTCGAGGGCGGTATCCTTAAGCATTTCAGAGGATCTAGTCCATTCGAAATTAGACTAATGTATATCTCAAACAGATTTTAACCTTTTTACGATAGAGGTGACGATCATGCCACAAACGCGTCAATGCTTTCAAACAAAGACACTTACATGGAATCTGCAATAATACTCATGTTATCCGCAATCCATATTGCTCTGAAAAGACTATTTTCCTTCAATTTGATACTGTGCATTTGTTAAAGAATATCGGCTAAAATCTACTAGCCATAAAATGCTTTGAAATCCCAGAATTTAATTTTTCATCTCTCAATATAAACCTCAATTTCTGCTGGTTTACTAAGTACATGGTAGACTTCTACAAAATTTGGCTTATCAAAGCAAACTTTCTCTGCGTACGGCAAACAAATAATGCTATTTCCGATCTATCCTCTGATTTACTCTCTGAAGGATTCAATTCGTTTTGACAGGGAGAATGGCGATTCCTTAGTAAGAAGATTTTCGCAATACCGTCAAATTATTAATGTGCCGCACGGTTGAGAGCCACTCCCGAACTTTGCTCCAGACTTAAATATAACTACTTTTTCAAGTCATACCTGCTTATGTTATATTCTATAGTCATTTTGTCGTAAAGATCCAATAGGCAATGTAGGTATAATGTGCTATTAAAATTGCACAAATGATTTTATCATTAGCTCCTAGAGCTACTGATGGTAAACTAGGCTTTGTATTATTATGATAGCCTTATTTTAATCGATTATGGGTCGCTAAGAACCGAAAATGCCCTTGAGGAGATTTCAGTTATAATTAATTGTGCTCCAATAAAGAATTCTGATAATAAAATTTGGATACAACAATGAAATTACGTTCGACAAATCGACAAAGGCACAACTAATACCGATTTGAGGCACACTAGTAATGTGCCGCACGGTTGAGAACCACTCACATATATGTTTTGAAGAGAAATATTCATCAAAATTTAACTACATTAAAGGATACGTTGAACTTGGTTATTATACAGCCCTGCAGAGATACGCTCCTAGTCTCAAACTCGAAAATCTTCATGCGCCTAAATCGACAAAAAAATTAGGATATCGGGTTTCATTTGTGGTTAAACTAATTTAAACCAACCACATTACTATATACATTAACATACTACTTATTTGTATTGTTTTAAAACCAACCACATTAATTATATATTTTTTTACTACATTGTTGTTAAGTTCTAGAAATCACTGTCGTTTCATATACACAAATCAAACTTAACCTGAAACACTCCTGAATCCTCATACTATCAAATTATTATTACTACAAGCGACTTCGCTTGCTTGCGCTGCGCTGCTGGCAGACACAGTGTCTGTCGGGGCTCCCTTTGGGCATCTGAGCTCACATTGGTTAATTATGGGGGAGGTAATATCTCTAAATATGTTTGTCTTATGAATAAAATCGATATCACTCCAAAAATCATCAAATTTGTCAATTATTAATTTTTAAAAATACTTAATGATGACGTCATAACAGAATGTTGAGTCATCATTTTTTGATGATAGTTGTATCATATGTGAGACATTGTTATTGTCGAAAAACTGTAATTTCTAATTCTAAAAAAGGTGATGATAACGTCATAACTCCATGATGAGTCGACATTTTCGTCTGAGGTCAGTACTTGGTGGAGCCATAGCCAAAAGACTCCGACATGCCAAAAATCAGCTTTCTGCGCCTGGCAGTTTCTTCAATCAATTCGTTACAGATATATATATATATATATATATATATATATATATGCGTATATATAAATAAATAACAATCGAGGTTAATAGCAAGGATTTCGGAAAAGTCTAATTATAGAAGTCAAGCAGAATCTACCTCTGAAAATCTGAAACTACGTGAAGAATGGTTTAGAGCTATTCCACACCCACGGAAGGACTATGCAAACACGCAAATGAGTATGTTTCTATAATTATGTTACATTTATTGATTGCCATATTTACACTTCCACTCACCGTTTAGGTATGCTTATATTATTTCAAACCTGATGACATCGTGGGGACCATTATCTACAATGACGGGCTTCGTACTGTTACAGTTGCCAGAGATATAATTGCTCTAAAAAAGAAAACTGCAGTACCCAGTGCATTCCTCAACCTTCCCAAATATCTGAATCCAATTCCAAGCTAAGATACTATCTTTGGATCATAAAGAACGATTGCTGATGGAATCTGCCTACTCTAAGAGCATAACTGTCAACGAAGAAACAAGTTCATAGTTCATTTCCAGATCTTCTTTCTAAACTAAATTTAAACGACCTACGAAACGGCTGGATAGCTCATGTGTAACAACTTTATTTTTATTAAGATAATTATTTCAGAAACCGATCCTTTCATGACAGATCTATGTCAAATAACGACGAATTATATATAAAAGCATTTGATAATAATAACGTCACAATTCCAACCTCGCGAATTTCTATAAATGGCACTCGTCAATTTGAGACCATCCTCAATGAGGTTGATAAGTATTTACCAATATTAAACTGAATATTTCATTCCACTTCCACTTTTTATCTCCAACCATTGTTCGTCCAATTCAGTTAGGGTCTTCCTCCACGGTTGATATATTTCCAATTAAGACTAAACACAGTGATATCGAGAGTTTCTATCTTTTTTTTGAGGCTTTACCGCAGTGGTTCTGAACTTTTTCAGTCAGTGGTACCCCTTGGTGTCAACATGTGGTTTCACGTACCCTCTCAATTTTGTCTTGTTTTGTTTTCTTCGTTTGGTTTGGGATGGACTGCATGAATAAATTGCTTAATTTAAAAAATTTACCCCAGGTACCCCCTGGGGGTGCAATGCATACCCCAGGTTCAGAACAGCTGCTTTACAGGGTGTTTTAAAAGTCTTGGCCCGTGAAAATTTTAACTTATACACTCCCTGGACAGAAGTATTCGTACACCAATATTTTCCACCCAAATTGTTATAACACTAATCAATTTGTGAAGTCAATAATATCTAATCAGTAGCAGATACACTAAATCTCACTTGAAATTACGTTTCCTTCACATTCAAATTACTCACTTTATAAGCTTTCAACTTAATTACTCTCCTTCAAAATTAAGTATTTTCGGCTTTTGCTAACCTATGGCACATATCACGAGTTTTCACCATTGTATATAATGGCATAAGTGGTACGATGTGGCACAGTCTGAGAATATTTAACCTTGTGGGAGATTAATCGAGTGGAAAGATTATAAAATGAGTAATTCGAATATGGAGAATTCGAATTTGAAGTTTTTTTAAGCGCATCTCTTACAAATTAAATGCCCTTGACTCGCTAAATAACTTAGTATTATAACTATTTGTATGGTCAATATTGGGGCGTACGAATACTTTCGTCCAGGCAGTGTATAGTACTACATAAAAGACATGCTGAATTCCATTTACTATGAATTTCAATTGCCAATATAAATGACCTTTCAATTCTAGTACTTTCCTAATTCGATTTGGCATACTACTCACTAAATTATCTAAGAATAATTTCGATATTACCATTTTAGCGACCCGATTGATAATTCTTTGATTTCTAAGTTTTTTTCGTGGCTCTATTAGAATAGGTGCTAATACTTTTGAAACACCCTGTATGCACCGATAATTATCTCTTCTATACCCGTACATAAATTATGTCGAGCTAAATTTACGTGCTTTAGTACTTAATTATTGTATTATATTCTTATAGATAAATCCGACATGATCTATTACTCCTACATCTACTAGTACTACTCTCTGAATGAAATCTCATTATCGAGGTTTCTCCTAACAGCTACAATGACACTTATTCAAGACGCATCGGAGATTTCTTACAAATTATACTTATAAGTTCTGCTTGATTAATTATTAATTTACTTACTACATGTGCACTATATATAAAATTGTCTCCAGACCATTCATGATTTTATAAAGAGAAGGAGCTTAGCGAACGCTTCGCTTGCTTGAACTGAGCGGCTTGCGGACACTGCGGGTACCTGGAGTTACTCAATCTAACTTATTTTGGCAATGTTTTTACTTATAAAAATATTTTAGGCAAAAATTACCGAATAATTTCTCATTTGGATCCGAAAATATAACATTCGAAATCTACAGCACTAAAAACCCCATGTCAACCGTTGAAAGCTAGTTTCTTTACATATTTTTTGAAATTTGTCTAATCTAAAGAAAAGTAAAATAATTTATCATAATAGATCTGAAAATATAATATTCGAAATTTACAACAAAGAAAACCATGTCATCCTTTGGAAGCTAGTTTCTAGCATATATTTCAAAATTCGTCAAATGGTGTGAAAATATGCACATAATCTTTTTTATTGCTATACACTATAATACTTTTAAGATATCAAACATTAGTTGTGGCTTTGAAGTATTAATAATAATGACGATATTTTGTAGTGTCGTACAATGATTTCTATTGTGATAGTATAACCATTTGTTTTGTATAGAAAAGGTGTGAAAATTGTTTCCTATTTTTTTGTAGAGGTGTGAAAATTTCGCTTTGATCTTAGAACTTAATCGTAGTCATATCATTCGACGTCTACGTGCCAATTTTCATATCTCTATACCTTGCCAATAATTCAATCAATTCGGACAAACAAACAAAAAATTCCTAGCATTTTAATATACAAGCGCGCTTGGCTTGCTTGCGATGCGCGGCTGGCGGACACAAAGTGTCCGCCAGAGGCTCCCTTCGGTCGCTTGGAGGTGACATTGGTTAATTATAAGGGAGATAACATCTCTAAATATGTCCATCTTAGTATTAAAATCGATATCACTCGAAAAATCACCGAATTTATAAATTTTTTAAATTTTGATGAGTAATGATGACGTCATAACAAAGTGATGAGTCATCATTTTTTGATGATATTTGTATTATATGTGAGACATATTAGTATACAGATACTATTAAAATCTCAGCCCTCTATCTCCAATAATGGCTGAGTTATGGTCGAATAACTGTATTGCTTAACTTTCAAAAATGTGACAATGACGTCATAATTCCATGATGTGTCGACATTTTCGTCTGAGCTCAGAACTTACTGGAGCCATATCCAAAAAACTCCTACATGCCAAAAATCAGCTTTCTACGCCCGGCAGTTTCTTCCATCAATTCGTTACAGATATATATATATATATATATATATACACACACAAACAAACAAACAATAATCAAGTTTTAACAGTAAGGATAAGATAAACTTAATATGGGTCGTTACAGTGTATTTACAGTTGTGTCAGAATTTTGATATTCAAGTAAACTAACTGATCTAACCAATCTAGTCCCAGTCCACCAATCAGCACCATTGCCTTAGTGTATTGCATGTTATGCATAGGCATAAAGTATTCCTCCTCTTCTGCAAAAGTATGGGGGGGCAAATGCAATCAGAGAATGTGAAAGTTGTAGGGAAATAGGATATTTGTATGTGAGCCATCTTCAAATCCAGGGGAGGACAAAAGCATCTTCCTTCCACCTCAGCTGCCATTGGTCCATCTGAAAAGTGGATGAACCGTGGCCAGTGCTTCTCTAAGCTCTTTCGGCGCTAAATTTCCTGAAAATTTGGCTCCAGAGAGTTCACCACCGATTTTTAAAGGAAATCTGGAAAAGCCAGATTTTAAGAGGACTCAAAAAATGTCTGATCATAGCATGTACTTATAAATATTCCATTATAGGCCTTAGAAATGCGGTTCGACCACTTACAAAAATCTCGTATCTAGGTGGTTTACCTGTATATTCTACTTACTATAAGACATGTTTAACCGTAACCTTCGTTATATAAGGCCTGACCACTACTTTGAACCATGGATTACTTAGTCATTATTTTATATAGATCCTAATAAAACGCCCTTTAATGAATACTTGTTCTCAAGCATCCAAATTAGCTAAATATTCATAGAATTATATATGTTTTGAGTGAAATAGTAAAATATAGCAAGTATTAGTGTCTGAGAGTGCCTAATTGCAACATTGCAAATATAAATACGTACACAGGAACTATACTATGAGAGAAAATTACATATATGCAAACTATGTTGACTTATATTTTTACGAGAATCTTCTTGATGTGTCACTCCAAGAAAGTTTAAATTCTTTACTTTATTCGACAAAATACAGTTGGAAGTAATACGAATTATTGTCATGAGATATTCCCAACTAGATGTATTGCAAAATGAACAACTGTTTCTCCAAAACTACTTGAGATTCAATGATAAGCATCGGTAGAGTGACTAGAATTCGGCGAGATGGTCCTTTTAGAAATTGAGCGAATAGATTAGAATCCTCTTCAATTTTCAAATACTAAATTCCATAGAGTACATACAGCTCCGAGTACAGGAACTGATGACCATTTAAGCCCACCCCGATCTTGCAATTGTATTAAGCCATAAATAGAATCAACTCTTCGAATTTCAAATCTTTGTCTACTGTTAGAAGAGACAAGCAACTAAGACACATATATTTGGTAGTTGAATCCTTCGTAGGTTTAAGGAATACTTTGCAATTGTAAATGGAGTGGACTGTATAGCCGACGATGAAAGCTTCCATTCTTTGTTTACATCTACAACATGTTTGACAATTACTTCTGATTACAAGTAAGATGCCTTCAAAGACAGGTGCCAGGTCAGTTTAAACTGGAACGTTTGATATAATAAGTGCTCACCCATAGCCTACTCTAATAATGCCTCACAGTAGACTGAAAATCATGGACTAGGGATGAAGTAGTAGCCGAATGGATTAATACACGATTAGCCTAAAATCGTAACCATGCAGAATAGGCATTAAGAATGTATTACCAGCATATATAAACATGGTATCAAAGTACATATATCCGTTGGAAAAATTTCGATTAGTCATCATATCATTGCGCAACAGGTCATTCTAAAGACAATTTTAGCGATTTTCTAAGCTGTTTTAACCCTATTTCGTGTGATTTTTGTGTAGAACCAAGATTAGTACGAGTTGATTTGAAAAGTTTAGAATTTTTCAATGGAACGCTGTTACATTCCTGCGTTGCTATGGTAAAGCATGTTGGTCAGTTTGGGCCATTTCGTGCAAACTGTAGTAGCTAGATCTTCAAATTCGATCGTGTTGATAGGCAATGGCCTACTTCCTATTAGGTGATAATACAACTTGAACTTCTAAATTCAACGAGTTTTGAGTTATGGGTTGATTTTAAGAATGTGACCAAAACACTAAATTGTCGCATAACTCTATAGTCTGTGAATTTAAAAGTTTAAATGGTATTATTACCTAATAGGAAGTAGCCAATTGCCTATCAAACACGATCAAATTTGAAGATCTAGCTACTACAGTTTGCACGAAATGGCCCAAACTGACCAAAATGCTTTACCATAGCAACGCAGGAATGTAACAACATTCCATTGAAAAATTCTAAATTTTCAAGATCAACTCGTACTAATCTTGGTTCTACAAAAAAATTCTACCTTAATAACATTTAGAAGTTGGTTTAAAACAGCTTAGAAAATTGCCAAAATCGTGCTTAAAATAACCTGTTGCGCAATGATATGATGACTAATCGAAATTTTGACAACGGATATATGTTATTTGATACCATGTTTATATATGCTGGTAATACATTCTTAATGCCTATCCTACATGGTTGACGATTTTAGGCTAATCGTGTATTAATCCATTCGGCTATTACCGCATCCTTGGTTATTTTACTGTGAGGCATTATTAGAGTAGGCTATGGCTCACCTTTGCAATTCTCAATTATTATATTGTACAGATACACCAAAGTAATTTCTTTTCCGTTTCATCTTTTATTGATAGTGTGTCAAATTCCTTTGCTAGCTCGCTAAACTAGAGCATTAAGTGCTCTTAAAATTTTCGAGCTCCTCCTCCTCCTGAGTTCAATTTTTTTCAAAATATTCAGGAGGATGGGAAAATTAGATTATGAAATCTGATTCGAAATTCGACCAAATTCTTTATCTTTCAATCTGGATTTGGTCTAGAATAAAATTTCTTTTTAAACTGGGAAAAGGTAAACATTTATAAGAAAAAAATTATATAGAACTTTATAGCGCTCTCCAGCTGTCCGCCGCTGAAATAATTGAGATATTTTTTGATTCGACGAGTATTGTAGATGAAGTAGAAGTAAGAATAGGCAACATTACGGATCTGGGTGGACATCGATAGGTTGTTGTCGAACCAAGTTCCCAAGTTACTTTTTGGATGGCGAGATTGGAGAATTGCTAACAGAGATATATTGGATAAAAATGTTGTTCGATAATTTACGATTAGAAAAAATGTGTTTGCTTTCAGTAAAGAAATGATTTGTTGGGATTAAGATAATTCCGCTATCTTAAACAATTATACTTGCATTCAAAAAGTTCTCATCCCATATTTGTATCTCAAATGATAGTTAAAATAAGATATTTCCGATTTATCCATTGTATTCCTTAGGAGATCAGTTCCCAATTTATATATTGGTTTATTTTAATAGGACAATTATTGTGGTTCCTACATTATATTTTTGTACATCGGTTTAGAGTAGTGTCGAAAATTTGGAATCTTCCATTTGAAAATGGCTTAAAACTAAATTAGGAGAATAAAAATCGAGAAAATCGTGAATTTATATCATTTAAGTCTTAGGATCGATCTTAAGAGCAAACTTAGAGCTATTCACTAAGAATTAAGATCGAACTTAAAAATACGTTAAGGTTAATATTATTCGAATATAGCATTATACTAATCAAATACAAAACTGAAGTATAATATTAGTAATGGCAAGCAGTCATTAATTATTGATCTAGTAAAAATAAACTATATTTCTTCTTTTTGAGCAAAATTGCGGCCATTAATGTCAATATCATGAGCAAAGAAGATTGATTAACCCACTCCTGTAAGACATAGCTTATATCTATGTAGTTGTACCGCCGGAAATGCCTGCTGGTGAGTCTCTTAGAATATCTGTGGTGAAATCTTTGTTTTGACTTGATTGAATTCTGTTATGAAAGTTCACGTTTTATGAATGTAATCTAGTACAATTATTCTACACTAGTCAATATCAAAGGAAGAGCTATCAAAGTGCATAAGTTGTATCTCATGCATTCATAATATTATATTAAACAAAACATATAAACAACAAGTGTTTTTGTATATTGTAACATGAAAACCTCTCTAAAACAAAATATAAACACTGGATATGAGAAGTACAATAAATTGAACTCTATCGACTCTAAAATTTCTGCGTCATTTGGTGTTACGAAAATAAATGGTGTCATTAGTGGTTATGGTAAGTCGGTATCCTCCCGTGTATATAAATTGCTGCTGAGTACTTGCATTAATAATACCGAAACAAATGGACAAATCCCGCAAAGCAAATTGGACCAGAGAAGAAGAGTGCAGTCTCATTAATGAAATTGAGTCAGCAGATGAGATTTTGAGAGGCTCAGGAAATTCTGCTGACAAAAACAAAAGGAGGAAACAAATCTGGAGAGACATGCAGCCAAACTCAAATCGGTACATGGCAATGGCAGAGCTGTAGAGGATATTAGGAAAACATGAACCAACCTAAAGCTAAATGCAAAGTCCAAAGTTGATGCGAGCTTTAGGGAAGCCAGAAAGACAGGAGGAGGTACAAACACTACTGGACAGGTAGAAGATGAGGACATGCAAATTATATTAGCAGATAGAAGTATTTTTGCTGACTCTGCAGATCGGGTAACAGAGATGTTCCAAAACACCCCTGCTTTTAGGGAATTTCAGGTGCCGCTGATCTTTTTCAAGCACCAGCAATAGCATCAATAGTATCAGCTGCTGGTCCCGATAAATTTGAAGGTACTCCAATTTTAGAGTCTCCAGAAATTGAAATCCCGACAACATATAAGGCATCAAAGAAAAGTCGGAAGAGAAGGCGAACTGTTGATGAGCAAGATGATTCGGTCGAACTCTTGAAGGCTGCAGACTTACTCCCATTACAGCAGGAAGTTTTGGTCCAACAGATGGCTATATTTTCAGCACAGCTGCTGTTGATAGAAGAATACAGGGACTATTATCGATTGAAACGTCAGAGACTGCTGGAAAAATCATTGTAAATAGGAAAATAGATCAAAGTGATTATTGTCAGTCATGTTAATCAATATATAAAGCCTGTCTCTCGATAATTATGCATGTTAGAATTAGTGTAAGATTATATAACCAAAGAATGTATGTTTGTACAGTACACCCTCGGTTATCCGAACACCTCCGTTTGTTAGTTCAAAGATTGGTGTTCGGATAAGTGAAATCGTTCGGATAAGCGAAATACGTATTTTACGCTCTTAAATGCACATGTACCAACTTAGATGTTACAAGCGCGCTTCGCTTGCTTGCGCTGCGCGGCTGGCGGACACTTCGTGTCCGCCGGAGGCTCCCTTCGGTCGCCTGGGTTCACATTGGTTAATTATAAGGGAGACATCTCTAAATATGTCCATTTTAGTGTTAAAATCGATTTCACCCGAAAAATCACCAAATTTGTCAATTTTAAAATTTTTGATGCGTAATGATGACGTCATAACAAAGTGATGAGTCATTATCTTTTGATGAAAGTCGCATCATATGTGAAGTATGTTAGTATACAGATTCTATTAAAATTTCAGCCTTCTATCTCCTATAATGGCTGAGTTATGCCCGAATAACTGTGTTGCTTAACTTTTAAAAATGTGACAATGACGTCATAATTCCATGATGAGTCGACATTTTGCAATGAACTCAGAACTTACTGGAGCCATAGCCAAAAGACTCCCACATGCCAAAAATCAGCCTTCTGCGCCCGGCAGTTTCTTTAATCAATTCGTAACAGAGATATATATATACAAATATTAATCGAGTTTTAATAGTAAGTATTAAATAACGTATTATGATTTGAATACTACTTACACGTATGTATAGCCAAACAAATTGACAATGCTACGCACAATTTTGGAACATAAATTTTTAAGGAATTGATTTATTAAACATTATTTCAGTTATCCCCGAACATATATTTCAGTTATCCGAACACATTATTTCAGTTATCCGAACACATCATTTCAGTTATCCGAACACATCATTTCAGTTATCCGAACACATCATTTCAGTTATCCGAACACAATATTTCAGTTATCCGAACACATCATTTCAGTTATCCGAACACATCATTTCAGTTATCCGAACACACCATTTCAGTTATCCGAACACATCATTTCAGTTATCCGAACACAATATTTCAGTTATCCGAACACATCATTTCAGTTATCCGAACACATCATTTCAGTTATCCGAACACACCATTTCAGTTATCCGAACACATCATTTCAGTTATCCGAACACAATATTTCAGTTATCCGAACACATCATTTCAGTTATCCGAACACAATATTTCAGTTATCCGAACACATCATTTCAGTTATCCGAACACATCATTTCAGTTATCCGAACACAATATTTCAGTTATCCGAACACATCATTTCAGTTATCCGAACACATCATTTCAGTTATCCGAACACACCATTTCAGTTATCCGAACACATCATTTCAGTTATCCGAACACAATATTTCAGTTATCCGAACACATCATTTCAGTTATCCGAACACAATATTTCAGTTATCCGAACACATCATTTCAGTTATCCGAACACATCATTTCAGTTATCCGAACACATCATTTCAGTTATCCGAACACACCATTTCAGTTATCCGAACACATCATTTCAGTTATCCGAACACAATATTTCAGTCATCCGAACACATCATTTCAGTTATCCGAACACATCATTTCAGTTATCCGAACACATCATTTCAGTTATCCGAACACATCATTTCAGTTATCCGAACACATTATTTCAGTTATCCGAACACATCATTTCAGTTATCCGAACACACCATTTCAGTTATCCGAACACATCATTTCAGTTATCCGAACACAATATTTCAGTTATCCGAACACATCATTTCAGTTATCCGAACACATCATTTCAGTTATCCGAACACATCATTTCAGTTATCCGAACACATCATTTCAGTTATCCGAACACATCATTTCAGTTATCCGAACACACCATTTCAGTTATCCGAACACATCATTTCAGTTATCCGAACACAATATTTCAGTTATCCGAACACATCATTTCAGTTATCCGAACACATCATTTTCACAAATTCGATTGAAAAGTATTTGATAAAATGAGTGGTACTCGAACACACTGTTCGGATAATCGAGGTGTCGGATAATCGAGGTTCGGATAATCGAGGGTCTACTGTATACTCATACAAACCCAAGGAGAATTTGACACGAATTATAGCATGTGATACATGTTGTGATGCTTTTACACTATAAGAGAAATGTTTTAAAAATATTTAAATTTTATTTGAAGTCTAATATCAATCAAACTACGTTGATTCAATGTTCGATAGAAGTAAGTTTGAACAAAATTTATGAAGTAATTAGTGAAAATCGAATCAATTACAATACTTAAGACACCTCCCTAGGTTGCTTAAAGTTCGGTCTTAAGTTCAGTCTTAAGATCGAACTTAAATCTTAGTTAATACGGCCGCTGCTCTTGCTAACTTGACTTTAAATTGTTTTGCAAGAATTCTCTGAGCTGCATCAATCAATTTATCATCCAGCCATCTTTTCGTATTTAAAATCTCTCTGTTGTCTTCTATGAGCTTAAAATTAGGAATCCATGAATTTTGAATTGAGACTTGATTTGGATTGACTCTCTATAGTTATCAAGATCCATAACTTGATGCTCTTGGCTCACATTTGTCATTCCTACCATTTTTTTCCTTTGTTAGAATAAATGTTTATTCGCAGCACCGTTTTTCTGAGGACATTTAGTATTCATTTGTTGAATATTACCAACTTTGCTGAAGTGAGAGGGTGAGGGGAGACTAGCTAGTGAATTTGAGTCTCTAAAACAGGATAGTGGGAAATAATAGGGCTTGGTTTATTTTCTTGATCATCATGTATTTTAACACTTTCTGATGAAAGGGAGAGTCTAATTTGTTTTGAAATTAGTTTGAAGTGTACTGCTTAAAATTTAAGAGGCCCTTTTCAGTGTCTGTTTCCTTGGCTTTTGGTTTTTTCCCGCTGCCAAGAACGTTGAATAAATGAAATTTTGAATCGAAAGATAAGAGGGGGAGGACGCAGGAATTGTTTATATGCATCTTCCTCCCATGGCCATTTTCGCTTAGTTCTCCGCCCTGATCCGGATAAGCGAGTCAGTTTCATCGTCGAATCGGTGATGAACCCGAGTCCGAATTTTTATCAAGTTTTATATACTAAGTTTTGGAAAATAGATATCACCATACGTAATTTATTTTTACGAAATGAAATTTCTTATATTCATGCCCAAATAGATATTTTAGCTGTGTACTCCAGAAAAACCCCTCCTCATTCAAGAGAACCGGACAGGCGTCACTAAAGGCATGCCCTGCTCTTGCCATATTGTCATTCAACAACGGTTCAATTTCATTCGCATCTGTTTTGAATTCCCTTGGAATATCTCTAAGTTATCTATTAATGGAATTGCTTTCAAGATGGGATCACATCAGAAATTTAACAAGGATTCAGAGTATACGAGAGATGCACAAACTTCGCAAGAGGCAGAGATTGTATCGCAAACTGTTTTTGCGGAGGCATTACGAAAGCACCGCGATTAGGACACAACATACTCCTCAAGAGAGCATGGTGGAGAGATGGATGCTGATAGCGAGTAATAGGATACAGTTTGCGAGTGTCAATTGCGAACTTGCCTACATCCAACAAGATCCAATACTGATACCTGAATCTATTACGACGGTTGTGATGTGAACTTTCATTTGCGTTCTGTTGAACTAACCTCTAATAAGAGCATTAAAGAACGCTATTTCTGCAAAAACTGTAAGAATTAAAAGATATTTTATGCATTCTAGAATTGAGGCATATTAATAGTAGGAAAATAGATAGCGAAACTTTTAAAGCGTTTTTTTCATATTATAATTTGAAGCGATAGACCTCTCTTCAAACCAAAATATGAGAACATTAGTAGGATAGGGAGATAATTAAATTTAATTAACCTATTCTCCACATTATAATGATGAAATCTAGTATACTGATTTCTAAAATTCGAACTGATTCTTGAGATATAATTAAAATTGGAAAAAATTGCCCCGAAAATCGTCAAAATCAGCGATCGACAGTCATTTGAGTGAACAATTACATTTGGGTAGAGATTTGGATCGAACATGTAGGGTAACTCAGGCCCGGCGGAAGCAACTTTTTATTGGTCCGGCCATTGCCAAAGTTGGTCCGGCCATAGCGAAAGTTGGTCCGGCCAAAAGCAAATTTGCATATGAAAATAAGCCATAATGACATAAAATTGTTCCGGCCAAAGCCGGACCGGCCGGACCAGTTCCGTCGGCCCTGTAACTACACCATTGTTACTACTTCATAAATCAATAATAGAGAACATTCTAGAACATGTAATGCGACTGTAGAAAGTTAATTCCATTCTTTTAATACGGGAGCGAAAAATCGAAATCTAATAATATCTGATGCGACCATTGGCTCGTGAGTTTTGACCATTTATGGATAAAGTTTGTGCAAACAACTCTCGAGGCCCCGAAATACTCCGAGGTCATATCTAAAATATTATTGATGACAGAATCCTAACTATTAAAATTCGATTATTGTGTATCCTTACTATTAAAACTCGATTAATGTTTGTTTGTGTATATATATATATATATATATACAAGCGCGCTTCGCTTTCTTGCGCTGCGCGGCTGGCGGACACTGTGTCCGTCGGAGGCGCCCTGTGGGCGCCTGGGGTCACATTGATTAATTATAAGGGAGATAGCATCTCTAAATACGTCTGTTCTGTTATAATCGATATCGCACGAAAAATCACCCAATTTGTCAATTTTTAAAATTTTGATGCATAATGATGGCGTCATAGTCATCATTTTTTGATGATAGTTGTATCATATGATCAGGACAATATGATGCATGACCCCAAAGAAATTGCAAGAAATTGTTTTATTGCATTTTTCCGTTGTATCATGTCTTAGGAGTAACATACTAAAAGTTTACCGAAATCGGAGTATCAGAAAGTGATTTGCTTGGGTGTTTTCTGCACCAAACCAAAGACCCAGTTGTGATAGAAAGCACTGGTTATAAAGTCATGATCGCGTTGTTCAATGCAAAACCTGGAGACAGTATTCGCGACTTGAGATACACTATCCTCTGCAAGAAAGTAAGTTCAGCCAAAAGCTTCGCTACACCCGAAAGACTGTCACCTACAGCCTCTTTTCACTCTCTGAGGTGCTATTTCCAGGGGATGATGTGGATGAGCACGGCTGATGGTATGGAGGTCACCGAATGGGGATGGAACTGCCAAGATAACAGCCTAATCCCAGTCATGTTAGACAGTAATCCTGCACCCGATGCACTCCTGAAAATGATCCACTGGAACTATTCCACAGGCTATAATAGTCTCAGATATTGCCACAGAAAACAAGGACTCAACTGTTTTCAAGCATGCGGACGATGCCAAGATAACAACATTGGCTATATGAAAGAAGGAATTGCATCGGATGATGAAACCGAAGAAGAAATTGAAATGTGAGCATATCAATCCATCTATTTATCCATCTATGCCACCTAAATTTTCCATTCTTATGTTTCATAGGAATTAAAGGGACAAAATAAAAATTTATGCGTATGTTTACTGTTGAAAATATATGAATACCACCTGTCGCAAACCATAATAATTAAAACTAACGTTTAGACTATAAATATTAAGAAATTCGTACTCAGCAAACATAGCCGAGAAAAACAAGGGGTCACTCGATATGGTTTACACCAAATTTGGAGATCGGAAATTTTACATTCCAGGCTGTTGCGAGGGAGGGCCCAAAATTTTTTGCTCAAAATATAGTCAATATATATATCAAATTGCCGGAAATTACGAATATGACAATAAAAAAATGATTTGCAATCATTTGAAAGGTTAAACTCAGTTTTCAAAACCGGCGATTTCTATAGTCCGGGGTCGTGGCAAATCACTTTCCGATATTCCGATTTCGGTAAACTTTTAGTAGTATGTTACTCCTAAAACATGATACAAAGGAAAAATGCAATAAAACAATTTATTGCAATTTTTGGGAGGTTAGGACTATTTGCTTCCTATTTTGACCTGACTAATATGTGAGGTATATCAATATACACATTCTCTTAAAATTTCAGGCTTCTATCTCCTAAAATGGCTGAGTTATGGTAAAAAAAATGAAATTTCTAATTGTAAAAAAGGTGACAATGACGTCATAATTCCATGATGAGTAGATATTTTCGTCTGAGGTTAGAACTTACTGGAGCCATAGCCAAAAAACTCCCACATGCCAAAAATCAGCTTTCTGTGCCTGGCAATTTCTTCAATCAATTCGTCGAGTTTTAATAGTAAGGATATATATATATATATATATATATATCTGTAACGAATTGATTGAAGAAACTGTAAGGCCCAGAAAGCTGATTTTTGGCATGTGGGAGTCTTTTGGCTATGGCTCCACTAATTTCTGAGCTCAAAGCAAAATGTCGACTCATCATGGAATTATGACGTCATTGTCTCATTTTCAAAAGTTAAGCAATACAGTTATTCGAGCATAACTCCGTCATTATTGGAGATAGAGGCTGAGATTTTAAGGTTGGTGTTTCCCATGCGAAACTTGTTTTTTATTAAAAATGTGCCCAAATGCTTTTTTATCATTTTTAGATCCTTATAGGGGTTCTAAACAATAATCCCGATTTTTACAACTCCAGCCCCAATATTTCGCCACTTTGAGCCACTTGTATCACCTGGTGTCGCTCTAAAAACGACAAATTAAAAATGCGAAATGTCCCACAGCTCTAACTTCTTTAAACAGTGCCAGATCATCTTTTTAATGCTAAGTTCATGCTCAGCACTAGATTTGCAGCAATTTGATATATATATTGACCATATTTGGAAACATTTTTGTTTGACCGTGCCTAGCAACGGCCAGCAATTTTTTAACATTCCTGACCGTTGCTAGGAAAAGGCAAACATAAATATTTCGAAATATGATCAATATATATATCAAATTGCTAGAAATTTAGTGCTGAGTACGAATTCATTATTAAAATAACGACCTGGCATAGTCAAATAAAGTTATAGGTATGGGATTTCGGCGAAAACTATCGGACATTGTCATTTTTGGGCCTCCAGTGATAACTGTCAACTTTTTACACTTTTGAAGGTGTCATGATGTGAAAATATTTGATATGTCATATTTTGAAGTCAACATTAATTCCTACCACTGGATGGTCATTTCTACAATTGGAACAAATATCTCAGAAGTTGAGATATATGATTGCGTATTTATAGCTGTTTCCCAAATGTGAAACATCAAATTTCAAGTCTTATTTGCACACCAAACATATCAATTCATCTTAAATTGTGAAAGTCGTAAAGCAATATGTTATAAATTGCTGTGGAGTATTTGCCATAGCATATGTGACAGCTTTTTCTTTTGGCATAGATCCTGGGAAACTAGTCTTTAATCAGGCGAGCATGCGAAAACTTATAGAAAGGTGTCTTAAAATGAACACTTTACACTGTTCCCAGTTAATCGAGAACGACGAAAAATGCAAGACGAAAATCAACCTATCAATTTATTGCAGCAAGATGCCAGAGATTATTCCCATGATAGAATGCTGCTCCTGTCGAGAATGGTATCACGTTACCGCAGGTGTCTCCATAACTTGCGATCAAATGAAAGACATATCTTTCATTTGGAAATGTGACAGATGTTCTACATTGCATGAATTCACCTGATCAAGGACTGTTGTCTCTAGTATATTAGATTTCATAATCCGACATCTGGATAATATAGAAGTTTTATATTAACCAATACTATTATTTATCCCATTAGCATCAGATAGTGTAAATCTGTATCGTATAATCCGACTTTTTTATTCATTTCCCGAGTATTATCTATCCAGGTTCTACTGTATGAATAAATATTTTATTATAAGAAAATGGAATATAAAAGTAGTAAATCTAGATCTGTTGTTGTCTAAAATTCTTCTGAAATTTTTCTCGAGACATCATCCAACTTCTGAAATCCGCGTACCCTGAGTGTGTCAAGTTTTCATCCGCACACCCAAATTTTACATTCCCCCTTAGATTTTCCTTCATATACCCAGCTCCCGTTTGGTCTTGATTCAATGCACTGTGTAATTATTTCCAAATGCTCCTCTGGGTGCGCAGTGTGCACCCATATTAAAGCCTAGCTTGTGTATATCTAATAGCTGATGGGATCCAAATCAAACCATTTTTCCGATTTAAGTACTGAGATCATGGCTGTATCAAACCATTTTCCGATTAAAGTACTGAGATCATTGCTGTATCAAATCATTTTAAGTCGGCAAAATCAACTAAATGAGTTGTTTATACCCAAGTCATATGAAAATGAGTTGTTTAAACCAATTCATTTGTGACGAATGGCTCATTTCGAAAATGGTTGAGTTGTAGACAGCTCATTTTTTTTAATGAGTTGAAGGTTGATTCTAAGCAAAAATATTGAAGGAGTTGGTAGAGGAAGTTTCCATGAAAAATGAGTTATCAACTGAGTTGATACAGCCCTGACTAAGATAATCCGGAATGCAGTATTCCGTAAATTAGATATCTATAATTCTGAAATGGAATATTTCGTAAACTCAAATTCCGCAAACGTTCCGTCAAGTTCCGTAAATTAGTTACTCCGATTTCATGGAATGGTTCCGTTCCGTGAATTGGGTATGTCCTATCTTTGCTCCCATGGGGATAATTAGTTTAAAATGAAGTGTTTTTCAAAATATTAATCTACTACGTACTATAATACAGGCATTGTAGTAGACTGTACTATTTTCCTTACTATTAAAACTCGATTAATGTTTGTGTATGTATGTGTATATATATACAGGGTGTAACAAAAGTCTTGGCCGGTTGTATTATAGCATACAACAATAATATTTTTTGTTTGTATTGTCTCGAATTACTTAATAACAAAATATCCACTATTTTCTACGACTAATTTACCCTATTAGGGAAAAATTAGCAACCATGTTTTCAAGCAGGGTAGGTTGGATCTCCGTCCATACCTTTTTACGGTTAGAAATTATATCTCCGATCCTCATTTCATCTAATCGTTCATACAAAATTCCCCAGAGATCTCGGCCAAAATCCTTTGTTCCAAACTCGAATAAACCTTGCTGAAGCCTTTCAGCAGTTCCTTTTCGTGTTAGGCCTCCTTCTACCATTCTAATTTCTTTACAGCGGACTTCAATTCCAAGATCGCCGACATTAATCTTATCAGGAAAAAGTGATGTTCAAAAAAATAAACCTGAAAGTACTAAAGATGTGATCTAGTTAAAATCAGCCTACCATTTAAATTGCATATCTATATAGTAACTAATTGCGATGTAGTAGTACTCTAGATCAGGGCCGGCGCCACTGGTCCGGTTGGTCCGGTTTTAACCGGACAACTTTTCAAAAGTGCCCCAGGTTGGTCATGATAAACCGGACAACTTTACAAAAGTAGTAAGGTCGGTAAAGTAAAAACCGGACCACTTCTAAAACCGTGGCGCCGGCGCTGTAGATACTATGATAGAAGGTACTCGTAAAGAATGAATACTAATTAGATTCACAACCGGCCAAGACTTTTGTTACACCCTGTATATATATATGTAACGAATTGATTGAAGAAACTACGAGGTAGAGGAAGCTGATTTTTGGAATGTAGGAGTCTTTTGGCTATGGCTCCAGTCAGTTCTGAGCTCAGACGAGAATGTCGACTAACCATGGAATTATGACGTCATTGTCACCCTTTTTATAATTAGAAATTTCAGTTTTTCGACTATAACTCAGCCATTTAGGCGATAGAAAGCTGAAATTTTAATAGAATGTGTATATTAATATACCACACATATGATTTAACTATCATCAAAAAATGAAGACTCATCACTCTGTTATAACGTCATCATTACGCATCAAAATTTTTAAAATTGACACATTTCGTGATTTTTCTTGCGATATCGATTATAGCAGTAGGTCAGGCGTATTTAGGGATGTTATCTCCCTTATAATTAATCATTGTGACCCCAAGCGACCGCAGTGCAACTCCTGCGGACACAAAGTGTCTGCCAGCCGCGCAGCGAAAGCAAGCGTGCTTGTAAATTTTAAATCAAAATTATTTTGACGCACCTTTTACAGAGGGTTTCTCAGTGTTTTTCTTCAAATTTTACTTCGATTTTTTACATGTTTCAATAAAAATTTCGAAAGCTCAATTATTTCAAAAATTCGATAATGATCTAAAAAAGAAAGTGATGAAATTTATGGGAGAGCGCATGTTATTGCAGATAAATGAAGCAAAAGTGATTAATCTTTTAGCATCGATTCAATTTTTTCATTAAGGAATATTTGCAAGAAAAATTGGCAAAATTCGACCTTCGTAAACTCCTTCAATATAATTCTGAAGAATTTAACCCCTAAAAATCTTAGAGGCTTTATTTTTACAAAATAGCGAGAACCTCTCGATACATTTTGTTAAAATTTCCTGTGTCTTTTCTGTTTACGGCTCTACCAGTCGAATTGACCATAATAGATTCTTCCGAAATGTAATTGGGATATTTGATTGATAAGTGGTTAACCATTTACATCTTTTCATCCACATACAGTCTGTCCCATAAAAAACTGGAATCAACAAAGTGTATGACATTCAAAAGTTAGCTATTATTAAGAAAGTTGGTTACAAAACAAGTGTAGTAAAACCATTCATTATCAATATTTTATTGTATAAGCATTGTTTTCTAATACTAGATTACACATTTTGGGCATTGAGTTCCAATAGAAATGTAAGAAAAATCAATCTATCCCGACCCAGACATTGGTCAATTCAACTATTAGCTCCTTTTTAGTTTTTGGTTTGCTTTGATTAGCTCTAACTTGATCCAGGCGAATAAGTTCTCCATAGGGTTCAAGTCTGGACTTTGACTTGGCCAGTCAATCCTATTTTTGTCCATAAATTGTCCATCCAAGCCTTAGTATTCTTCGCAGTGTGTTTCGGATCGTTGTCTTGCACAATAAACCATTCATCCTGGTGAAAAACCTTGGCCTGCTCTAATAAACTCCTCTAGGATCTTGACAAACAATAATACAGCAGTTAAATTCTCATCGAAAATACACAATGAGAACGTTCCAATAGAAGAAAACCCAGCCCAAATATTGATCTTCTTAGTGTGCTTGACCGTTGTAGTGTGTCTAACTGAATCCCCTTTGGTCCACATCCTAATTCTACCCTGCGATACCCAGATCGAGGCTTCATCGGCAAATATTGCATGTTGCCAATCTTTGTCGACATGTTCCTGAGCCCAATGGATTCGTTTGAGGCGATTCGTTTCTGATAACAATGGCACGCTGATGGAGTATGGTTTCGTATAGTCCAATTTCTTCAGGCATCGTGCTACAGTATTTTTCGAGGTTTTAACTGGACACTTCTGAGCAATAGCGCGGAGGGAAATCCAAGGTTTCCTTCTAATTTGCTGTGCAACGCTATTTGCAATCAACGGGAGTGTTTTAGGTGGTCTTTCACTTCCTATTTTACGATTGTAGAACCAATTGTGTTTCAGCTTTGAAATGAGAGTATACACAGTGGATACAGAAACAACGACAATGCGAGATACTTCCTTAGGTGAATGTTTCTTGCCTTCCGAAAGTGATATTGCATGGTTCCCTTCTCGATCTGAGACATGCTGAAGCAATACAAGGTAGGATTAATGAATAAATCATAAATTATAACAAAGACTACAAATATGATTGCGTCATCATGACGTCATCATTATTTTTTGTATTATCATTCACTTAGAATTAAGATTCAGCAAATTCACTAAGGCTTATAATATCAATAGTAATTAATTGTATTACATAATCTCTAGGCTTATCTTTTAACTGAGGAAATTGGATTGGTTGATTTTTAATAGAATTCCAGTTTTTTATTGGACATACTGTTGAAATTGTCCAATATACGCCTATTTTTGCAATTTTATAGGTGCAACCATTGAATTTTCATTTTAGGTAGCAAGTTATATTAGAAAATGAATTTATGTGATCCTTTTTTAAGTTTTTTGATGAGTCATCATTTTTTGATGATAGTTGCTTCATATGTGGAGTATATTAATATACACATTTTATTAAAATTTCAGCCTTCTATCACATAAAATGGCAGAGTTATAGTCGAAAAACTGAAATTTCTAATTATAAAAAAGGTGACAACGACGCCATAATTCCATGAAGAGTAGACATTTTCATCTGAGCTCAGAACTTAGTGGAGCCATAGCCAAAAGGCCAAAAATCAGCTTTCTATGCCCGGCAGTTTCTTCAATCAATTCGTTACAGATATATACACTGCCTGAACAAAAGTATTCGTACACCCCATAATGCCCCATACAAATAGTTATAATACTGATTTATTTAGAGAGTCAAGGTATTTAATTGGTATGAGATACGCTTAATTTAACTTCAAATTCGAATTCTCCATATTCGAATTACTCACTTTTTAATCTTTCAACTTGTTTACACTCCCACAAGGATAAAAATTTTCAAACGGTGCCACCTCATACCACCAATGCCATCATATACAATGGTGATCACTCGCGACATGTGGCATAGGAAAGCAAATACTGAAAAAACTTAATCTTGAAGAAGAGTAATTAAGTTGAAATCTTATAAAGTTGGTAATTTGAATGGGGAGAATTCGAATTTGAAGCCAAATTGAGTGTATCTCTTACCAATTAAAAACATTGACTCGCTAAATAAATCAGTATTATAACTATTTGTATGGGGAATTATGGGGTGTACGAATACTTTTGTTCAGTCAGTGTATATATTTCAGTTTTTCGACCATAACTCAGGCATTATAGGAGATAGAAGGCTGAAATTTTAATAGAATCTTTCTACTAACATGTCCCACATATGATGCAACTATCATCAAAAAATGATGACTCATCACTTTGCTATGACGTCATCATTATACATCAAAATTTTTAAAATTGACAAATTTTGTGTTTTTTCGAGTGATATCGATTTTAATACTAAGATGGACATATTTAGAGATTATATCTCCCTTATAATTAACCAATGTCACCTACAGGCGACCGAAGGGAGCCTCCGGCGGACACAAAGTGTCCGCTAGCCGCGCAGCGCAAGCAAGCGAAGCGCGCTTGTTTTAATAAAACCGTCAGAAAATAAAATTTGCAAACAAGCTTGTTTTCGACATTTACGCTTTTATCCACCAAGCCCGTTTGGCTACTTTTGAGATGACAAAGTTTTACTTGTATCAGTAACTGGAAATGATATTTCTCGTAAATTTCAACCTTCAATATTTTTGTAATACGAGGACTTGTATACAATTATAGGGTTATAATTATTCAATATTTCCTGAGTTTTTGAACCTAAAAATACTCCAAGCGAGCTTTGCTAGCTTGCGCTGGTCGGCTGACGGACACTGACCGACATGTATACAGTACCCAGACAAAAGTATTTGCACATTTCATTATCTCACGTTGATTTAATACTAAATGGGTCTTTTCATGAAAATTAAAACTCCGAAACGGTAAGTGATACAACTAATCGGGTTTCAGATTCGAAATCTTCGCATTCGAATTAGTTATTGTAGGATATTTCTAATAAATTATTAATTCCCAATGTTTTCAAATTCTCAATCACTGCCACCTTGTGCCACATATGTCCCTTTTTATCACTATACATTATGGTGATGTATTACCGCTTGTGTCACAGGTTGATAATTTACTCATTGGGTTGAGCAATTTATTAGAAATATCCTACAATAACTAATTCGAATGCGAAGATTTCGGATATGAAACCCGATTAGTTGTATCACTTACCGTTTCGGAGTTTTAATCTTCATGAATAGACCCATTTAGTATTAAATCAACGTGAGATAATGAAGAGTGCAAATACTTTTGTCTGGGTACTGTATATATATATACTAGATTGCGTAAATTAGCTGTGTTATGCTGTCACAAATTGTTGGAGATTGAATAATTGGCGAAAAAAACCGCTTCCAAGTTGTTGCTCTATGTGACTATTTTAGCAAATTGAAATGTCTTCTCCCAAAAAGGCTTTTTTATATTTACATTCTGTCCATACCACCGAATGTTGATTTAATATAAATACTTAATATCAGAATGCATTTTAGCTACAATTTAGGGTTGCGAAAAGAATGTCAATTTGATAATATTTACCCTCTATATCAGTAGTGGGCAGCATTTCGATTAATTAAGTATGCCCCAAATCTGTCAGTATTTGCTTGCCCAAACACAATGAAGTTGCATGAACGGAAAGATTTTTGAATTATATAACGCAAAACTAGCGTTTGCAATCCCGAGATTCCGAGATCCCGATATATCTTAAACTTGGATTGAATATTTATAACAGGAACCCTGATACCCTCCTAATAATGAATGTCAAGGATACCGCCCTCGAAAAACCTTCCTGGCGTAAAAAAACTAAATTTTTTATTGCTAACTTCATTATTTACTGATCGGTCTAACATCTGATAGCACTATTTGGACGGTATTTATTTTGATTTTTGTGAGTTAACCCCCTAAAGTTTAGCGTTAATAAAAATTGAAAAATTATTGGTGGTTTTTGACTTATTTATCGATTAGTTTTTAACTTATTTGATATTTTTTTGATGATATGGACCTTAACATTGTTTTGGAACCTTTGGAGATTATATAACACAAAGATTTAAAAGAATGGTCAAATAAAATCCAAACAAAATAGCTCTATAAGGGAGTTCATTTATATAATGCTCGGGAAATCGCAAGTTTGATCTCAGATATTTAGCAATCACTGGGTCAGAAATAAAATTCTGATCGATTCAAAAAAATATGTTCGGATCCGACCATTTGTTCTTGAGATATCGCTTATTATAGGTAAAGTTCGGGCATAATATCTCTCTATGGTCCCGAAAGAGGGCGATGTCATATCTTAAAAACTATTGAAGATATATAATCTATTATAGTCTTAACTAAAAGGATATATGCGAAAATATATAGGTTCCTCGAACATTCCTTTGTCAAAAAATATATTATTCTCGACTTATCATTTTTTAAATTGTAATACAAATTCTATGAAGAACTTTGAATATATTAGAAAATGGCAAATGTAATCATTAAATATGTATCTAAATGTGGCTATTATGCTAAATAATAAATACAATTGTCGTTAATAATGTGTACAGAAAAGTTGGAGAACTTTTGATAATTATTTTGAAAGTTCTGGCCTTGAAACTCGCAGATTCGGTCAAAACCCCCCATTTAGGGTCCAAAAAGATATATATCTCTCTATCTCTGTAAATATAAGTCCACATTCTTAGTTCTCACTTCCTAATATAAGTGTCCATATATGATACTTTGATAATAATTGCACTACACCCTATGGAATGTTAAGTTTTTAGATTTTTGTCATATGATGATATATCATTTTTCAAAATCCTAACTTGGAAACTAAAAGTCGTAGACTTTCGCTCTAACTTCCTAATATACTTTTCGGAAGCACTTTAACCATTCTGAACTGATAGATTATACTTCGTAGTGCTAGGAATATGAATTATTATTCACAATTATCCCAAAACAATCGGGGTTTGGGGCCTCAAGGAAATTTGTGGATTTTCAGTGTACTCTTGCTATTTTTTGTAATATTTGGTTCAAAAATACCTAAATAAGCAGTATAAATGAGAATAAATGTGTGTGAATGCTTTTGTTCATTATTAATAACTCATTCTACATTATTCTTAACATCTAAACTTAAAATCTCTATATCTCGTGACTTTTATACTTCAAAATTGACCGTCTTTACAGAATTTTATGTAAAATTGGTTTGAGATAGAGGTTTGAAATTTCAAAAGTTGTTCCATATCATTAGGCGATAAACGTAGAACCACCATTTTTTCGATATCTTCTAACTTGGTGATTTTATTCCTGATTTCCCAAAAAAACAGACATTTTTGGCCCTTTTTTTTCGGACACCGATAAAATTTACAATTTTGTCATTTTAAATTCTGGTCCTATGAAGTTGTAAATATGGTAGAATATCTATGATTCGATTTGGAAGCATTTGATCCCTTGGTATGTCCTAAACAATTCCTTGAGTGCCCGAATTTCTACCATTAAGATGTGCTAGCGGAAAACGAAAAAAACAGACTTTGAGACACTGTATCTCAAAAACTAGTAATGAGAATCAAAAACGGTTTGGAATGTGACAATATTTCTTGATGGAGATATCTCCCCACGCTTAACATCTCTTATAGCTCCACTTTCATCGTATGCTGTAAGCCAAATCATATGTTTTTTCGAGGGCGGTATCCTTAACCAGTCTGCATTGTCGGGACCCTTTGAACAGAACGTGTTGAATTCAATTTTTTGTTATGTGCTATTCAATAATAACGGTCTCAATTAACATTTGTTAAGGTTTGCCTTTCCTATGGGCATTTTGTTTTTTATCAAAAATTTGCCAAAAGTCCTTTTTAAATCATTTTTAGATCCCTGAAGGGGTTCTAAACATTAATTTCGCTCTTTAGAATTTAAATGCTCATATTTCGCCACCAAGACCCACTTGTACCACCTGGTGTCGCCCAAAAAAGGACACATTATTTAAGCGAAATGTCTCATATCCATAACTTCTTTGAACTATTTCAGATCATCATTTTAATGGTAAATTCGTGATCAGCACTAAATTTCCAGCAATTCGATATATTTATTGAACACATTTGGAGAATTTTTTGGCTGCGGGTTCTTAGCTACGGCCAGGAATGTCAAAAAATTCCTGGCCGTTGCTAGGCACGGACAACCAAAATATTCTCCAAATGTGTTCAATAAATATATCGAATATTCGAAAATTTAGTGCTGATCACGAATTTAGCATTAAAATGATGATCTGACATGGTTCATAGAAGTTATTGATCTGGGATTCCGGATGATACTATCGAATGTGGTTATTTTGGGGTTGCTAGTCATCAATGACTAGTTTTTCACACTTTTGATGGTGAAAATTTTTGATATACCATATTTTGAAGTTAAGTACTGCTATAAGTTGTCAAACAAGGATATTTGGATGTTATTAAATATTTCAAAGCAGTTAAAACTAATGGAAATTGAGCGACATATATAAATATTTTATAAATCCTATTTTTTGAGACTTTTTTTCAGCAATTATAAATGTGATAACTTTTTGTAAATTCAACATAGAGGCGAAAACTCAACGGTTTTTGACAGGTCTCGAAGAGTAGAACATAATGGACAGCCAGATTTTTGATATTACGAATAAAAAGTGAATTATGAAAACAATAGTATCTATATTGCTGAAAAGAAAATACAATTTTCAAAATTTCAAAATTCTGTCTGTTCATTTGATAGATCATCCATTTATGATAGAATTTGAAAAGTTTCTAAAGGATTGTAGGTATATTGTGTCCTTTTTCTTCTTTGTAAATTGACCAATTTTCAAAAACTTTTTTAGCTTTTGAATTATTTCGACTATTAATGCAGTTTTGCAGACAACTCTGTGATTCAAATCTGCACTGAAAAAATTAAATGATTCGGTTGAAAGAGTCAAAAGTTAGTTATTATAGTAAATGCCAACCTCAAGTGTATGCTGATATATATATTTGTTATATAAACCGGTGATCAGTGTTTCCCTCACGATTATTGAAAAGCGCGTTAATTTTGCAATTTTTGTGTGGTTTATTCGGGTAATTCGCATTATTTCACAACAAATTCACGTTATTAGACAAGCTAAGCGTGCTAAATAGCGCGCTTAACTCGCTCTGCGGTAAACACTCCCGTTGATTATTAGTATTCCGTAAAAAATCCTTCAAATTTAATACATTGCTTTATAGCATAGAGAATTGTTATTTTTGAGATTTAGAGAGTGCTAAGATTTGGAAATACTTAAAACGAACTACAGTCGACTCTCGTTAACACGTACACCAAGGGACCGTGGAGATTTGTACTCCTTATCCGGAGTACATATTAACCGAAGTACGTACATAGCCACATTTGTCCAAAATACTTAATATACATAGTGATAGCTACGTGAGAGTATGAAATTGTACTTGTCAAATAGAGAACTCATTATCCATGTTGTATTAACGAGATTCGACTGTATTTTCATTGAGAAATATCTGTCTAGTATCTATCTACGTACATACTAGTACCATATTCAAAGTGCTCGTAGGCACACACCTGTTCGTATTATCCGTGTTCGTATTAACCGATGTATTTAGTATTGAAAACGCACTGAAGGGGACCCACAAATCGTACTTATTATCCGATATTTCGTCTTATCCGTGTTCATGTTAACCGGAGTTCGTTTGTATATATTTTGCCATAGATTAGGTTGGGGAATCAAAACTTGTACTTCTTATCCGATTGTACTCCTTATCCGTGTTCGTATTAACGAGAGTCGACTGTACATACATGTGGGGGAATTTTCAGAGTGTTGAATCTGTAGTAAAGGTATCAAATGCAATGGCGGAGCGTCAAAAAGTTTACATTTGCATTTGGAATTGATCCATCAAGTTGATTGTTAAAATGAGATAATTTGGCAACAATATCTGATAATTGTTTCAATCCTAAATATATACCTGTAAAAGAAACAATTGAAAGTTTCTAAAATATGATTAAAATATTTTGAGGCAAAAATCCAATCCCGAGATTGACAACAAGCTAATCCCGAATCCCGGGATTGCAAACGCTACGCAGAACTTCATATAAAAATTTCAATCAATGAGATATTTGGCGAGAGAAATTTGAGGAAAAAAAGTCTTACGAATAATTTGGTAGAGCAGTGTATTGAGTATAGTAATTAATATTGCCTGTGATAGAATTTATCATTACCCAATATTGATTGTATATTGTTTCACCATGTAATTAATTAATTGATTATTGCTATTTTATACCGTTTGGACTAGTAGAGTCAAGCTTTTAAAATATTTAATTAAGCCTATTGTTATTCAGATTGTCTGGAGCAAATACAAGTAGCTACTTTCAATTTATGTGCTATTTCTTTATTCTTTTTGATAGTCTTTCAATTTAGAACTTAATCCATTCTTTGTATCAGTTATTTATTTCCTAAATGGCATCTGAGATCAAAGAAGTTGATCCTCAAGATGAGCTTGCAACAGCAATTTTGCGTCGTAAAGAAAAGCCTAATCGTCTTATAGTGGAGACTGAAGCCCAGGATGATAATAGTGTTGTATGTTTAAGCCAAGATAAAATGGACGAACTGCAACTTTTTCGTGGTGATACGGTACTTTTGAAAGGTAAAAAACGTAAAGAAACAATTTGCATCGTATTATCAGATGACACCGTTATGAATGATAAAATTAGGATGAATAGGTGCATTCGAAATAATTTACGTGTTCGTTTAGGTGATGTTATAAGCATTCACCCGTTTCCAGATGTAAAGTATGGTAAACGTGCTCATGTATTACCCATTGATGATACTGTTGAGGGAATAACTGGTAATCTCTTTGATGTTTATCTCAAACCATATTTCCTTGAAGCCTATCGTCCCTTACACAAAGGTGATATTTTCCTCGTACGAGGAGGTATGCGGGCTGTTGAGTTTAAGGTTGTGGAAACTGATCCCAGTCCCTATTGTATTGTAGCGCCTGATACCGTTATTCATCATGAAGGTGAACCTATTAAACGTGAAGATGAAGAAGAATCATTGAATGAAGTTGGATATGATGATGTTGGCGGATGTAGAAAACAGTTAGCTCAAATCAAAGAAATGGTTGAACTTCCACTCAGACATCCCCAGCTATTTAAAGCTATAGGAGTTAAACCTCCACGTGGGATTCTTTTGTATGGACCTCCTGGGACAGGTAAAACGCTGATTGCAAGAGCTGTTGCAAATGAAACTGGTGCTTTCTTCTTTTTGATAAATGGTCCTGAAATTATGTCTAAAATGGCTGGTGAATCGGAATCAAATTTACGCAAAGCTTTTGAAGAGGCCGAAAAGAATGCTCCTGCTATTATTTTCATTGATGAACTTGATGCTATAGCACCTAAACGAGACAAGACTCATGGAGAAGTAGAGAGAAGGATTGTTTCCCAGTTACTTACCCTAATGGATGGCCTCAAACAACGGTCACATGTTATTGTAATGGCAGCAACTAATAGGCCAAATAGCATTGATTCAGCACTCAGACGTTTTGGTAGA
Organism: Aphrocallistes beatrix; assembly: GCA_963281255.1. Taxonomy (NCBI): domain Eukaryota; kingdom Metazoa; phylum Porifera; class Hexactinellida; order Sceptrulophora; family Aphrocallistidae; genus Aphrocallistes; species Aphrocallistes beatrix. The sequence continues at coordinate 1,316,639 of OY725494.1, forward strand.
TTTGATAGAGAAGTTGATATTGGAATTCCTGATGCAACAGGAAGACTTGAGATTTTGCGTATTCACACCAAAAATATGAAATTAACTGATAGTGTAGATCTTGAGCAAGTAGCTAATGAAACCCATGGACATGTTGGGTCTGATCTTGCATCTCTTTGTTCTGAAGCTGCGCTACAACAGATAAGGGAGAAAATGGACTTGATTGATCTCGAGGATGACACAATCGATGCTGAGGTGTTAGATAGTTTAGCTGTCACAATGGATAACTTTAGGTTTGCGATGGGGCAATCTAATCCAAGTGCTTTGAGGGAGACTGCAGTGGAAATTCCCAATGTAACATGGGAGGATGTAGGTGGTTTGGGACAAGTCAAACGCGAATTGCAAGAACTAGTTCAGTATCCTGTTGAGCATCCTGAAAAATTTTTGCAATTTGGGATGAACCCTTCAAAGGGTGTACTATTTTATGGTCCTCCAGGCTGCGGAAAGACTTTACTTGCTAAAGCAATCGCTAACGAATGTCAAGCTAACTTCATATCTATTAAAGGCCCTGAACTTTTAACAATGTGGTTTGGAGAGTCTGAGGCTAATGTTCGAGATGTTTTTGATAAAGCAAGAAGTGCTGCCCCTTGTGTTCTCTTCTTTGATGAATTGGATTCGATTGCAAAGAGTAGGGGGGGGAATGTGGGAGATGGTGGTGGTGCAGCTGATCGTGTTATTAATCAAATATTGACTGAGATGGATGGGATGAATTCAAAGAAAAATGTTTTTATCATTGGGGCAACTAATAGACCAGATATAGTGGATCCTGCTATTTTACGTCCAGGTCGTCTTGACCAACTTATATATATACCCCTTCCTGACGAAGAGTCTCGAATCAGTGTTTTAAAGGCCAATCTACGAAAAACCCCTACATCAGCTGATGTTGATCTTAACTACATTGCTAAAGTGACCCCAGGTTTTAGTGGCGCAGATTTGACAGAGATATGTCAAAGAGCATGTAAATTAGCTATACGAGAGAGTATTGCGAAAGAGATAGAGCGTGATCGTCGTTTAACTGAAAATCCAGAATTAGACATGGAATTTGAAGAGCCTGTTCCCGAATTGAGAAGAGATCATTTTGAGGATGCAATGAAATTTGCTCGAAGATCGGTTAGTGATACAGATATTAGAAAGTATGAAATGTTTGCTCAAACTCTGCAACAAAGTCGTGGTTTTGGTACAAATTTTCGTTTTCCAGAATCTCAACATCCTGGAAATGTGTCTAACCCCACCAGTAACCCCCCTGCAGGGGGTGGTCTGTATGATGATGGAGATGAGGATGATCTTTACGCTAGTTAGATACTTATTTCTTGTAGATATGAATTGTTTAGTTGGATAATTAGTTTTCAGATTAGTCAAAGACATTTACTAGCCGACTAATATTCTTTTAGTGGATTGTTATGCTGCATTTTCTGTTAAATGTTTATCCATATTTCCCACAGGGTTAACATAAGTGGTTATCAATGTTATCATTTTTTGGATAGTATTATTATTTCTCTATCGTTGAGATAATATATTTTATGTAGCGTAGTGGTCTAAATCGATGGGAGTGGTGACGGTGCCCCCATGCTTTTCATCGCTTTATATGCCCTTGTGAATAATAGTGCCCAGATAGAATTAGCGGGTTAGCGCCATTTCGCCTACCCCCATTTTACCTACTCCCATTTCGCCTACTAATAGTATAATAGTGCCATTTCGCCTACTCAATGGAATGCATTGTTTAACACGCATTGTTATGTTTTATGTGTTTGTATGGTTTTGCCTGCTCAATGAAATGGGTTGTTGCATATCGGGAGGATGCTTCTTCCTGTTGTTTCATACGTCAGACAATAGCACTTGCCTTTGTACCTGTTCGAAATGTACGCTTAGCCTGGCTAGAGGTAAAAGCGACAGCTCCGAATCTACACAGAGTTGATGAATTCATAACCTACTTTGAGGAAACATGGCTAGTGGAAAACTTTTCTCTCTGTTTATGGAATGTGTACGAAATAAACTCCAACAGCCCAAGAACCAATAATCACATTGAAGGTTGGCATAACAAGCTTAAACGTATCGCAAAAAAATCCCACCCTAATGTTTATGAATTAGGTTGAAAATGGGAGTAGGCGAAATGGCACCAATTCGAATTAGCAAATGCGAAGATAAAAGGGATGTTGAGTTGAGTTAAATTCCATTTTGATGGGATAAACATCCTAGCAGGGTTACCAATTTTGGGATCTTGTATTTTGAATTCCCTTCTAGAAAAGTTAAGATTTGGAGTTGGAGCGTTTATGCCTATACCTTATGTATATGTTTGTTTCAAATGCAATTTTTTTCTCTTTGTCCAAAAAGTTTATATTTAACCCCATGACCTAAATTTATGTGCAATTTTCTAGAATTGAAATATTTCAATTAGTTATGATGCACTATTTACACTGGTAGATTGCAACCGAGCCTGCCATATCATTTTAAAATTTAAAACATTAAAAGAAAAACATAAGAATACTAAATAACTTAAAGAACCATGGAAAATTATTCTAAGATTACTGTTAAGAAACCATGTGTCATCTTTTCGTTATATAATAATATTTTAAGTATCCACTACTAAGTCCCATGCGCACTTAATTAGTAAGAAAATGTTATCAGAATGACGCTAATTTTGCTTGAATTGGGAATTAAAAACGGTTGGAGAAAAACCTGTTATCTATCGTATTCTCAAACTTAATGTCTAGCAGTTGACAAATTCTCGAATGGATTATATATGTTTCTTGAAATACTTTATTTGATAAATCAGAGTTGTTTTACTTTAATCCACCCACCCTCAAATGAAAATATATCAACGTCGGGAGTTACGTTATCTTCTATATCAAATCTCTCTAAAATCAATAATGCTGAAATCGCTCTGTCCCCACCCCGGGAGATTTGGCCACTGGACCCTGCCCAGGCTTTGTGGTCTCAAAACTCTCGGTCACAATGACTGTTTACTCAGTCTACAAATACCATCTTTTGCATCCCTGAGAGTCCACTAGCTCCTCGTTCCCGCTACTAGTCCATAATTATATCTGCTCAATTCTTACTATACGTATCTAATGTCATGTGTCTATATATAATCAGCCGAAATGAAGTTGATAAATGAATTCCGACGCATTATTAATGATCAATTTTGTGAAATTAGACTATTAAATAATGCTAAAAGGAGAGTTATATAAGATGTCAAGCAGGGTACGTATCGGCCCCAAAAGATATTTACGCATGGAAAACCGTTTAGGTTTGCATTTCTAGTTTATGAGTTACAGCATCCAAAGTCATTTATTTTTTTAATTTTTCGTAGCACATCCAAATTGTAGACCCTGCTGTACTTTCTATATAGTTTGGAACATACTATAAAAATGCTTCCAAAATTGAATCATCGATAGTCTGCCATATATGCTACCCATAGGACCATAAAATTTTGAGGGGTCTGAAAAAGCCTACAAAAAAAAGGTCCGTTTTTTGTAAATCAACAATAAAATCACCAAGTTATACGTCAACAAAAATCATTGTCCTATTTTCTTGGATAATGATAAGAATCAACTTTTGAAATTTCAACCTTCTATCTCAAACCAATTTTGACTTTTTTTCATTTAAAGACGCTCAATTTTGAAACTTTAAAGTCTCTAGGGGCCGGCAACCTTTAGAATGGAGTGTGCCAGTCTACTTATAATGTCGGCATATTTATGACCTTGTGTGCCAGTGGCAGGCCTGCCTAGAGTTACCGACTCTGAATATACATAAATGTGGTATGTCGACCTGCATTTATTTTCAACTCCAGGTGCCATCAATTTAGTGTTCGTGTGCCATAGGTTGCCGACCCCTGGCCTAGATATAGGTATTTTAAATAATTATCGAGATAGAGTTCAAAATCTGAAAATTAAAAAATTATATTTTAAGAATACAAGATACTGAAATTTTAACTATCCTTACTATTAAAACTCGATTAATATTTATCATCCTTACTATTAAAACTTGATTAATGTATATATATGTGTGTATATATCTATCTATCTATCTGTAACGAATTGATTGAGGAAACTGCAAACTGGCACAGAATTTTGGCTATGGCTCCACTAAGTTCTGAGCTCAGACGAAAATGTCGACTCATCATGGAATTATGACGTCATTCAGATTTTTAAAAGTTAAGCAATACAGTTATTCGAGCATAACTCAGCCATTATAAGAGATAGAAGGCTGAAATTTTAATAGAATCTGTATAGTAACATACCTCACATATGATGCAACTATCATCAAAAGATGATGAATCATGTCTTATGACGTCATCATTGGGAACCAAAATTTTAAAAATTGACAAATTTGGTGATTTTTCGTGCGATATCGATTATAATTGTAGGACATACGTATTTAGAGATGTTATCTCCCTTATAATTAACCAATGTGACCTCAGGCAACTGAAGGGAGCCTCCGGCGGACACTTTGTCCGCCAGCCGCGCAGCGCAAGCAAGCGAAGCGCGCTTGTATATATATATTTATAGAGATATACACATTAATCGAGTTTTGATCTGTAACGAATTGATTGAAGAAACTGCTAAGCGCAGAAAGCTGATTTTTGGCTGTGGCTCCAGTAAGTTCTGAGCTCAGACGAAGATGTCGACTCATCATGGAATTATGACGTCCTTGTCACCATTTTTATAATGAGATATTTCAGTTTTTCCACCATAACTCAGCCATTTTAAGTGATAGTAGGCTGAAATTTTAATTGAATGTGTATATTAATATACCTCACATATGATTCAACTATAATAAAAAATGATGACTTATCACTCTGTTATGACGTCATCGTTACGCAATAAATTTAAAAAATTGACAAATTTGGTGATGATTTTTCGTGCGATATCGATTATTGCATTTGGCAGCGCAATCAAGCGAAGCGCCCTTGTTTACTAAATAATCTAAAGCTTCTTTACCGGACTTTATTTAAGTTTTGAAATGCATGATATTTATACTATTTAACCTATCCTTGGAAACATTTTAACCCTGGAGGTAACTCCAGAAATATCTCTATCAGCTTGAAGAGCTTGTTTATTAGTATCGCCGGATTATGAAGTTTTCCTTTTGCTACTCCTTTCAAAAATATTTTTAACTGTCATATTTCTATCCAGCATTTAATTCTCACAAATTGTGAGTATATTGGCCATACCTTTTGACAATTATTTTCGTGGTTACTTAGTAACTAAATATGAAGATCGGAATTTGGCATTCATATCCAATTATTTTGTGAGTAATTATATTGATTGACCCCTTATTATTCACTGCTATGTCCACTGAAGACGAATTCGCAAATGGAATAACTATAAATATTCATTTTAAGGTTGGTGTTTCCTTCCAGAACTAACTTTGAAAGTTTTCATTATTTTCTTCTAAAATTTTTTGTTGAAACTATTCTCGTTGAGTTATCTGCAAAAATACACTTTTCGGGAGCCCAAGAAGTAAGAGAAAAATTATTTTTTTCCCAAATGACCTAATTTATAGAGGACATTCAAGGAAACTTCAATGCCTTATGCCTCTTTTACTCAATTATTCTTACACAAAATGGTTGAATAAAGAAAATAATAGGAATAGAATTTTCAATTTTAACCTAAATAATTTTTTCTTTCAAATTTCGTTTACCAAAATTTAGAGGCAGATTTTCGAAAGGAAAAATATTTTAACTTTTTTCTAAAGTAGAATATCGAAAATCTATATCATTTTGTTCTACGTGACGAGATCTTTCCAAAACAATCGAGTTTTTTACTCTATGACTTTTGTAACTAGAGATTCCTCCGTTGTAAAATTGATTTTTTTGAGTGTTAAAAGCATGCTACAAAGCAATTTTCTTCGGAAAGGCTTGATTTCCATTTGTTTTTACGGAATTCTGATAATATAAACATCAAAACATCCTCAATCAACAACTTATTGTAGTACTTAACTTCAAAATATGGCATATCAAATATTTTCACATCATGACACCTTCAAAAGTGTGAAAAAGTTGACATTTATCACTGGGGGCCCAAAAATGACCATGTCCGATAGTTTCCGCCGAAATCCCATACCTATAACTTTATTTGACTATGCCAGGTCGTTATTTTAATACTGAGTTCGTACTCAGCACTAAATTTCCAGCAATTTGATATATATATTGACCATATTTGGAAATATTTTTGGTTGCCTTTTCCTAGCAACGGTCAGGAATGTTAAAAAATTCCTGGCCGTTGCTAGGCACGGTCAAACAAAAATGTTTCCAAATATGGTCAATATATATATCAAATTGCTGGAAATCCAGTGCTGAGCATGAATTCAGCATTAAAAAGATGATCTGGCACTGTTTAAAGAAGTTAGAGCTGTGGGACATTTCGCATTTAAAATGTGTCGTTTTTAGAGCGACACCAGGTGATACAAGTGGCTCAAAGTGGCGAAATATTGGGGCTGGAGTTATAAAAATCGGGATTATTGTTTAAAACCCCTATAAGGATCTAAAAATGATAAAAAAGCAATTCGGGCACATTTTTAATAGAAAACAAGTTTCGCATGGGAAACACCAACCTTAAACAATGCAGGTAAGCTGATATCCTTGGATTCTGCATATCTCAATCTTTCCTACCACACTCTCATGAGGGTGTACATTTCCAAGCATCCTTTTTTCATTTGTACCGGTCATTTACATCCATTTCTTCAGATACATATTAATAATTCCTTTGAAGAAATTGTGATCTCAGGAAGGTTTGTCCATATAGGTTTCTAGTCACTGGTCGCATGGAGTGCAAGTTGACAACTGCATCATAGATTTTCTACCAGCAATGACCATCCTGGCATACAGCTTTCTTGATATAGTGTACTAATCCTACTCTAGAAAAAGAAATGGCATCAATAGTAAGCGTCAGCTTCAGAGATTTTAATTTAAGAAGGCAACTAAAACTCAATTGTCTTATAATTCGAAGGTCAGCGTTGATGCAAGTGCGTAGCGAGGATATTGAAATGGGAGGGTTCTGAGGAGCAAATAAGGGAGTCTGGGGGAAAAACCCCCCAGAAAAATTTCAAATCTTAGACGCTAAAATTTCAATCTAAAGCTATTCTAAGCATCTATGAAGCAATAATTTTGTGCTAATTTATTATCAATTCATTTTTATGCATAAAAACAAGACAAAAAGCAGGAAAAAACTTTATCAGTATATTGAGGGGTCATGGCCTCCCGCGGCCCCTCCGTGGAGCCGCTACTGTCCACAGTTCATCATTTCTTAGTAAGTAATTCTAGACGTGCCATATCGGGGGTGCGTCGTTAGTCCCTACTCCACATATAGACGTTAGTCCTAATTCTGACTTGTAGACATTAGTCCTACTTAGGGATTCCAATCCCGGCCAAATTTCTTAATCCAGGGATTTCGGGATTGATATTTTTCTAATCCCGGGATTCAAGATCTTTCCAATCCGGGGATTTTTCGGGATTGTATCTTGCAGCAAAATTTATTTAAATTTTAATTTGGATAATTTAGAGAAGGAAGATATTATTTAATTTAATTCTTGACAAACTCTTTGAAAACAAGGAATGTACTTTCTGCCATAAAAATATGAGATAATCGTAATATTTGATTATTTATTATTGTAGAAAGTCTATTTATAGATTAGTAAATAGTAATACAGTACATACTTGTAAATCGTATTGTTGTTATTTGACACTGAATAGTGTATTTGTAGTTACCATTGTAAATAGGATCTTGTTTCCAAGTAGTGTGATTGGTAATTATAAGGAAATTGTTCAATTATTTAAACAGAGTAGACATAACACTAAAGTTTCGGGATCCCGGGATTGAGAAGGTAATCCCGGGATTGAAATATCGGGATCGGGATTATAAAACTTTTCCCGGGATTGAATCCCGGAGGTAAAATGGACCGGGATCCCGGGATTGTAACCCCTAGTCCTACTCCGAAATTGGCATTAGTCCTACTTTTTTCAGATGTAGGCGTTAGTCCTACTCCTAAGTTGGCATTAGTCCTACTTTTTCAGATGTAGGCGTTAGTCGTACTCCTACGATTGTCCACCATTTCAATGGGATATATGTAAGAAGAAAGGGAAGAGCAGCATTTTGAGTTGAGAATATTAGCCAAAGACTGTGAAAGAGGCATTTATGAATGAAGAGGTGGTTGAGTGGCATTTTAAGTGAGTGACAATGAATAACAGGGATAAATTGTAGCTTTTAGTGAGGATCAATTGAAATATTTTAAGGAGTAGGACTAACGCCTACAGCTGAAAAAAGTGGGACTAATGCCAATTTTAGTAGGACAAACGCCTACATCTGAAAAAGGTAGGACTAATGTCAATCTTAGAAGTAGGACTAACGCCTACATCTGAATAAAGTAGGACTAATGCCAATTTAGGAGTAGGACTAACGCCTACATCTGAAAATAGTAGGACTAATTTCAATCTTAGAAGTAATACTAACGCCTACATCTGAAAAAAGTAGGACTAATGCCAATTTTAGGAGTAGGACTAACGCCTACATCTGAAAATAGCAGGATTAATGTCAATCTTAGAAGTAGGACTAACGCCTACATCTGAAAAAGGTTGGACTAATGTCAATTTCACGCCAGGACTAACGCCTACATCTTAAATAAGTAGGACTAATGCCAATTTAGGAGTAGGACTAACGCCTACATCTGAAAATAGTAGGCCTAATGTCAATCTTAGAAGTAGGACTAACACCTACATCTGAAAAAAGTAGGACTAATGCCAATTTAGGAGTAGGACTAACGCCTACATCTTAAATAAGTAGGACTAATGCCAATTTAGGAGTAGGACTAACGCCTACATTTGAAAAAAGTAGGACTAATGCCAATCTAATGAGTAGGATTAACGCCTACATCTGAAAAAAGTAGGACTAATGCCAATTTAGGAGTAGGACTAACGCCTACATCTGAAAATAGTAGGACTAATTTCAATCTTAGAAGTAATACTAACGCCTACATCTGAAAAAAGTAGGACTAATGCCAATTTTAGGAGTAGGACTAACGCCTACATCTGAAAATAGCAGGATTAATGTCAATCTTAGAAGTAGGACTAACGCCTACATCTGAAAAAGGTAAGACTAATGTCAATTTACGCCAGGACTAACGCCTACATCTGAAAATAGTAGGACTAATTTCAATCTTAGAAGTAATACTAACGCCTACATCTGAAAAAAGTAGGACTAATGCCAATTTTAGGAGTAGGACTAACGCCTACATCTGAAAATAGTAGGCCTAATGTCAATCTTAGAAGTAGGACTAACACCTACATCTGAAAAAAGTAGGACTAATGCCAATTTAGGAGTAGGACTAACGCCTACATTTGAAAAAAGTAGGACTAATGCCAATCTAATGAGTAGGATTAACGCCTACATCTGAAAAAAGTAGGACTAATGCCAATTTTAGGAGTAGGACTAACGCCTACATCTGAAAATAGCAGGATTAATGTCAATCTTAGAAGTAGGACTAACGCCTACATCTGAAAAAGGTAGGACTAATGTCAATTTTACGCCAGGACTAACGCCTACATCTGAAAAAAGTAGGACTAATGGCAATTTAGGAGTAGGACTAACCCCTACATCTGAAAAAAGTAGGACTAATGGCAATTTAGGATTGGACTAACGCCTACATCTGAAAAAAGTAGGACTAGTGCCATTTTTAGGAGTAGGACTAACGCATGCGCCCCGCCATATCTTTGTTTAACATCATACTGGTAGGGTCATATGGTAAACTACTTTTGCACAGCTTCATGGTCATTTGCTATTTCTGCTGGTCTCATTTGCAATGTATTAAATAAAATTGAATTTCATCCGTGCATGCTTTCCAAAATCCCAGGATTTTCTTCCCCTTCGTGGAAAATGACTGAACTGTAACACACCCAGTGTAAGCATGGAATAGTGGCAGAGCTTGTGACTCTTCAGGTCCAGGACAGGTGACTATCTATTGATTTGATAAATACCTGAGGTGCAAAACTAAGCAGTTCCAAATGCTACCTAAAGCTCTGAACTTTCAACTTTAGTTGTTGATACTGCTACATTCAAAACAACTACATTTGTGTCAAATATAAGAAGTAAATCTTATTACAGCACCTTTCAAATGCAAGACATTGGTTTGGCTTACAGCATATATTAGGAAGAGAGATATGCATGATGTTAAGCGTGGGCAGGTAGTACAATTGAAAAATATTGAGGCATTTAAACCGTTTTTGGTTCGCATTTCTAGTTTTTGAGTTACAGAGTCTAAAAGTCGGGTTTTTCCATTTTTCGCAAGTACATCCTAATGTTAGACCCTCCACTCTGTATATTTTTCGAACATACGTTTGGATCAAATGCTTCGAAAATTTATTCATTTATAGTTTATCATATTTGCTATCGCATAGGACCAAAGAAAGTTAAAATAACCAAATTGCTAATTTCATAGAAGTTTGAAAAAAATTTGCTAGAAATGTCGAAACAAGCCAATTTTTTTTGGAAATCAGCAATAATCTCACAAATTTAGATATCGAAAATCGAGTGGTCCTACGTTTATCGCACAATGATACGGTCAATTTTGAAAATTTAAAGTCCCGAGATATAAGGATTTAAAGTTTTAATGTTAAGAACGGTGTAAAATGAGCTATTAAGGATAAATAAGAGCATTCGTTGGCATTTAATCGCATTTATATTGATGAATTAGAAATATTCCAACAACTTTGGTGAAAATAGGAAAAGCATAATGAAAATCCACAAGTTTTCTTGAGAACCCTAACCCCCTAATATTTTGAACCAATTTGGAAATATAATTCATGCTCCTGGCACTGCAAAGTATAATCCATCGGTTTAGAATATATAAAGGGCTTCTAAAAAGTATATTTTGAAGTTAGAGTCTACGACTTTGAGTTTTCAAGTTAGGATTTCGAAAAATGCTACGTCATCACGTGTTAAATATTGAAAACTTAGCATTCCATAGGACGTAATACAATTATTCTCAATTAATCGTATACAAGCGCGCTTCGCTTGCTTGGGCTGCGCGGCTGGCGGACACTTTGTGTCCTCCGGAGGCTCCCTTCGATCGCCTGGGGTCACATTGGTTAATTATAAGGGAGATAGCATCTCTAAATATGTCTGTCCTACTGGTATAATCGATTTCGCACGAAAAATTACCGAATTTGTCAATTTTTAAAATTTTGATGAGTAATGATGACGTCATAACAGAGTGATGAGTCATCATATTTGGATGAGAATTGTACCATATGTGGAATATGTTAGTATACAGATTCTATTAAAATTTGAGCCTTCTATCCCCTATAATGGCTGAGTTATGCTCGAATAACTGTATTGCTTAACTTTTAAAAATGTGACAATGACGTCATAATTCCAAGATGTGTCGGCATTTTCGTCTGAGCTCAGAACTTACTGGAGCCATAGCCAAAAGACTTCCACATGCCAAAAATCAGCTTTCTGTGCCTGGCAGTTTCTTCAATCAATTCGTCACAGAGATATATATACTATATATACACATACACAAACAATAATCGAGTTTTAATAGTAAGGATATATTTGTTACAAAAAGTATATTAGGAATTGAGAGCTAAAAATTCGGGTATATATTTCCAGAGGTAGGGCGGAATCTGTTTATGAACCATAAAGGGGGGGGCTTCGACCGAATCTGGGAGATAAAAGCCCAGAACTTCTAAAATAATTGTGAAAAGTGCTCCAATTTTTCTGTACACCTTGTTAGTGACAACTGAATTGATTTTTTAGTTTAATAGCTACATTTAGGCACATATTCCATGACTAGTTTCGCAATTTTCTAATATAGTCAAAGTTCTCCATAGAATTTGTATTGCAATAAAATCAATGATAAGTCGAGAAATATTTATTTTTTGACAAGGAGATGTTTGTGAAACCTATATATTATCATATGCACTCGAACCTCTCTTATCCGGGCAGTGCCGGATCGGAGGGTGCCCGGATATCGGAGGTGCGGATAAGAGAGGTGCCCGTAACTCAGAAATCAACTTGAATAGCAGTTTATAGTGTTAAAACTGTCAATTTGTATAATGGGTGAGTTTAAACAATATCTAGTGACCGGAACTTAGAGGTTATCAAAATTTGAGTTCCGTATAAGAGAGGTGATTGTAAAATAGATATTCTATAAAGGAAAAGAAACTATTCCATTGCGATTGATTAATACATTTTAAGCAGTATTTACCCCTGAATATATTAGATGTCGCAATTAGCTTCCAAATTCATTATCAAAGTTCATTAAATAATATTACATGATAATGATTGCTGGAATTGTGGTTAATAATTGACTTGAAAATAGGACAATGCATATTGACTAAATGTCGAAAGGGCTGCCCGGTTGAGGGAGGTACCCGGATATCGGAGGTCCGGATAAGAGAGGTTCGAGTGTATATCATTTCATTTAAGATTTTAATATATTATATATTTTCAATTGTTTTTAAGATTTGACATCGACCTCTTTCGGGACCATAGAGAGGTATAACGACCGAACTGTACACATAATATACGATAACTTACGGACAAATGGTCGGATCTGAACATTTTTTTTAAAAATGATCAAAATTCTATTTTGATACAATAGCTAATATCAATCACAGCGGCGATTTCCTGAGCATTTTAGAAATGAAGTCCCTCATTGATCTATTTTCATCGGATTTTATATGCTTTTTTCTCAATTTTTCTGAGTTATAATCTCTAAAGGGGCCAAAACAATTTTGAGGTCTATATCATTAAACAAATATCAGATAAGTAAGAAACCAACATAGCCTACTGTATATAAGGCCTCACAGTAACTTGCGGATTTGGGACTAGGGTTGCTGTAGATGTTTGAGCTAATACATGTGCTGCCTTAAATTACTAACAACGCACAATAGAGCTTAGGAATGTACTACCAGCATATATGAATATGGTGTCAAAGTACCCATATCCGTTGTTAAAATTTAGATTAGTCTCCATATGGTTGCGCAATAGGTTATATTTGTGACAAATTTGGTGATTTTCAGAGGTCGTTTACGGGCACTTCTAAGTTTTTTTATTGTACAATTTTTCGCATAGAACTTAGATGTGAATGGGTAAATACGAAAAATTTGGAATTTTTTAATGGAATATTGCTACATTCCAGTGTTGCTATGGAAAAGTGTTTTGGTCATTTGAGATCATATCTTGTAAACCGCAAGAACTAGACATTCAAATATAATCCCATTTGATAGCGAATTGACTATTTCCTATTTCCTATTGAGTGATAATATAATTTATTTGTCTAAATTCAATGGTTTACGAGTTATTAGACAATTTATCATATTGGTCACATTTGGTAATTTGTTGAATATCTCGTAAACCATTGAATTTAGACTTCGAAATTATATTATCGCTTAATAGGAAGTAGTATATTCGCTATCAAATGAAATGACATTTGCATGTCTAGCTATCGTGGTTTTCAAGATATAACCCCAACTGACCAAAACACGCTTCCATAGCAACAGTGGAATGTAGCAGCATTCCATGAAAAAATTCCAAATTTTTCGTATTCACCCATTCACATCTCAGTTCTATGCGAAAAATTTACAATAAAAAAACTTAGAAGTGCCCGTAACCTCTGAAAATCACCAAATTTGTCACAAATATAACCTATTGCGCAACCATATGGTGGCTAATCTAAATTTTAACAACGGATATGCGTACTTTGACACCATATTCATATATGCTGGTAATACATTCCTAAGCCTCTATTGTGCTTTGTTAATGATTTAAGGCAGCTCATGTATTAGCTCAACCATCCTCTACCGCATCCCTAGTCCTAAATCCGTAAGTTACTGTGAGGCCTTATTTACAGTAGGTTATGAAACCAATTAATGAATGCGCCGAAAAACATTAATCATTTTAAAATTTTTAGTAACACTAAACTTTAGGGGGTCAACTCTTAAAAACCAAAATAATTACCGTCCAACAAGTACGATTAGATCGTAGACCACTTAGTAGTACAATGGAATTAACAACAACAAAATTTACCTTTTTTTTATGTCTGGCGATGTTTTTCGAGGGCGGTATCCTCAACAGGGACGCCGAACTTTTCGAAATCTAAGACATCGAATCCCGAGCCCCTGGATTCGCCTCCTTATTGGTGTCCAAATATGTAATGTTTTGTCTATAAGGCCAACAATTCTAGTTTATTTGCATAAAATTGCAAAAGATTTTCTGCCAGTTTCCTGGTGCATTATCAAATCCATTTACTCTTATCTTAACACTCTTTCCCCGCATGTTCTTGTTTGAGATTATATGGTGTTTCCTGTTCCGAAATGATATCCACCCGAGATGCATGTATCTGACTTTGAATTTAGGGGCAGAATAATTTTAAAGCATAATCATCATAAGTTTTGGCAGCATATGGTTTGAGAATATTCACCACCACAGCTGTATCTAGAATGATGTCATCGGTGACTGAGGCATCGTGTTAACTTCCATATCTTAATTTTTCCGACTGAGATAAGCTAGGTGAGATATATGATTCTCATGTCGAAAAAGTGACTTAGATTGCCATTCCGATAGGCAAAAAGAATTCGTGAAAATGGTGAACAGTTACTTTTGAGAGAGTAAACCTGTCGTTTTGTCTTTGAACTATCTCGTTCTAGTAAACATTCCTAGCTTGTTTGGAATCAGTGGACATTAAAACATAGCCAGAAAATAGGGCATTTAATTCTAGAACTGAACAAATGTGTATAACTACAGTTGTTAATAACATAGTTGAAATATTTGTACAAACGAATGCACGCGTGTCTAAAGCTACAAGCGCACTTCGCTTGATTGCGCTGCGCGGCAGGCGGGGCTGGGGTCACATTGATAAATTAAAATGGAGATAACATCTCTAAATACGTCTGTTCTACTGTTATAATCGATTTCACACGAAAAATCACCAAATTTGTCAATTTTAAAATTTTTGATGAGTAATGATGACTTCATAACAAAGTGATGAGTCTACATTTTTTGATGATAGTTGTATCATTTGTGAGATATATTAATATACACATTCTATTAAAATTTCAGCCTTCTATTACCTAAAATGGCTGAGTGATGATCGAAAAACTGAAATTTCTAATTATAAAAAAGGTGACAATGACGTTATAAATCCATGATGAGTCGACATTTTCGTCTGAGGTGAGAACTTAGTCGAGCCATAGTCAAAAGACATGGCAAAAATCAGCTTTCTGTGCCTGGCAGTTTCTTCAATCAATTCGTTACAGATAAACTTTTTTCCATTTTTTGCAGAGATGTGGAAATCTCAAATTTTAATATAATGTGTATATTAATATACTCCACATATGATGTAACTATCATCAAAAAATGATGGCTCATCACTCTGTTATGACGTCATCATTACGCATCAAAAATTGTAAAAATTGAAAAAATTTGTGATTTTTCGTGCTATTCCGATTATAAGAGTAGGACAGACGTATTTAGAGATGTTATCTCCCATACAATTAATCAATGGTGACCACTGGCGCCCGAAGGGCACCTCTGGTGGGCATAAAGTGTCCGCTAGCCGCGCAGCGCAAGCAAGTGAAGCGCGCTTGTATATATATAAACATTAATCGAGTTTTAATAGTAAGGATTAAATGTCTGGGTGTTCAGTTTCTTTGTTCCAGGAAACAATCTCTAGATTTCAAGCCATTCCACCATTTTCGTTAGGTATGCGAGTCTAAGATCACCATCGATAAAAGTCTTAGAAAATTCTTCTTTGACCATAATTCCTTTGCCAGGTGTCTTTCCGTTGAAGATCTTCAATAACTAAATAAGTGGTTCGTAGTATTATACACTTTATACCGTAGTTCGCCATGATAATATTTTAATAATTTAACATTCACATTGTTGATGATTCCAATGAATTAAACCTTGTGAAAATGTGAAAATGTTGAATTTCCAACGTTATTAGAGTAGATGTATCAAACCAATATCCCAAGGGCTAGACTGACGTTTGTCTCTCAAGTGATATTGACCAAAATACAAAGTGGTCAGTTCGTGCATAAAACCTCTCTAGGCTCGATAGATGCCGATGTCATATCTTCACAAAAATATAATCTCCATTAAAACCATAAACGAAAGATATACTATATGATAATATACAGGGTAACAAAATAAGTTCTGTCTCAAGCTTGATTAGGTATAAAATCTTTTATATAGCATGGATTAATATTAGAAATATATAAATTCCCGAATACTATCTAAATTTAATATACACAAACTATATTATCATTTTGCTAAAGAATTAAATGGTTACTTATAGCAAAAAGAAATGTAGACAATATTCCGTTGATTATTTGCGTTATGGCTTTATCCCTTCACCATCTAATTGTCAACTTCCTATGTGTTTGATTTGCGAACATGTTTTTTCCAATGAAGCAATGAAATCGTCGTGATCGAAAGAACACTTTTCGATAATCCATCCTCATCATAGCAACAAAGCCATTGCTTTTTTCGAAAATTTAAAAGCTATAGTAATGAAACAAAATAGTCAAAAGATGGGAAACCATATAGTATTGGCGAGTCGCTAATTCTTCCTGCTATTACTGAAGTTATCTCAACTGTTATGAACCAGAATGCTGCCGAAATTATCAAATTCATTCCCTTCAGCAACGATACAGTTGCTAGGAGAATAGACGAGATGGCCAATGATGTTGAGATTCAGCTGATTCAGATACTACAAACTAGAATTTAACCAGAATTTAACCTACAATTAGATGAGTCAACTCTCTGTGACAATGAAGCTCTATTACTGGCGTACGTGCGCATTACAAGAGACGGAGCAGCATCAGAAGAGTTACTTTTTGCTAATTCACTAGTTACTGATACAAAAGGAGGGTCTATATTTGAAGTGGTTCAATCATTTTTTTAACATCACAATATAGTACCCTTGTCCATAGCATTCTATATACTAAGGCAATGGCACTCACCCAAAAATTAGTACCATGGATTGGTTAAATACTTCAAAACCAATAATTTTGATATTGTAGATATTTCAATTTTCCATCAATTTAGGCATTCACCCACCCTGACGAACTAATTATTATATCAAAACAATTGAAATGAGATATATTATTTGGTTTTTAATGCACATAGTCACAGGCAATGCGAATGGATGATCGAGTGTATGGGTTAGGACGAGCACTTCTAATGGGTATAGCACGTGTGTCGATAGACATAGGAGACTCTCACAGGTAGACCACGAGATTGAAGTGTTGGATACAAAGATGAAGACTGCTATCCTGGGAAGAAGGTTTCTGGCGCTATGTAAGGATACTACCTTTGATTGGGAGAATTGACGGGTGAGGTTGGGAGGATACTGGAAGCCGTCTCCGGCTGCAGCCTGTGGAGGACAAGCGGTAACTAGGGCTGATGTAATGCAGATGGAAGTCGACGTCGGCAGGAGTAGCTCAAAGATGAGGTTTGATATGAATCCACAATTGCCTCGGGAGGGACGTGAGGCGATTAGCAGGGTATTAGATAAGTGGAAGGAAGTTTTTACAGAAAATCCCAAGAGCCCTCGTGAAATCAGGACATCGGAAAACCTCATAACGTTACTGGATGAGCGACCTGTCCGGCACTGCCCTCTCCGTGTATCCCCTGAAATAGAGGCTGAGATATCCCGACAGATAGATGAAATGCTGCGCAATGGAATCATTCGTCCTTCGGTTTACCATGGTCCAGCCGTGTTATTTTAGTCAAGTAGAAGGACGGATCACATCGTTTTGACGTGGATTATCGCGATTTGAATGATCTTACGAAAAAGGATGCTGACCCGATGCCGGATGAGCGGGATGTGTTTGACAAGATGGGAGGGTGCGATGTATTCTCAAAGCTGGACAGCGCGTCAGCGTATTGGTGTATATCTATACAGGAGGAACACAAGGAACTCACTGCCTTTGTATCTATACGGGGACAATTCGAGTTCAACCGAATGCCATTCGGGCTATCTAACTCCCAGGCAACGTACCAGAGGGCAGTCGATCAAGCTCTTCAGGGTTGCTTGAATGCTCAGGCCTTTGTGAACGACACATGTATTCATTCACCCGACTTCGAGAGTCATGTACATCACCTGGACAAACTCTGAGCAGATTTAACAAGGCCGGGATCCAGATGCGAATTAAAGAGCGTGCTTTTGGATACAGAGGTAGAGTTCTTAAGTAACCTAGTCTCGAGTGAGGGTAGACACCCACTCCAGTCAATGTTATTGAAGATTTCACAAATCCCGCGGCCTCAGTCGAAGAAGGAGGTGCGTCAGTTTGTGGGGTTAATCAATTGATACCGCGATTATATCCCTAGCCTGTCAGCTATAGCGGCCCCACTATATGTGCTTATGAATAAGGACGTTATGTGGTAGTGGACGGAATAATGCGAAAGAAGTTTCCGGAGTCTGAGAGCATATCTGGTAAGGGAACCTCAACATTTGGCTTTCCCAGATTGGAAGATTCCGTTTTGCGTGGAAACCGATGCGTCAGGTATTGCAGTTGGTGCGGTACTCACCCAAGACGATGGAAATGGCAAAAAGAGAGTTCTGGAGTTTTTCTCTAGTAAGTTGAATGATGCAAAACGGAAGTATTCAGCTGGAGATTTGGAAACCTACGCAGTAGTTGCGTCGCTAAGGAAATGGAAAGTTTATTTACAGGCCGCGGATAAAGTCGTGATAATCACTGATCACCACCCATTGAAGTGGTTGAGGCAACAAAGGGATCCAAGAAACAAGTACGCTAGATGGATTCTTGAATTTGAACCGATTAACTATGAAATTCGCTATCGAAGGGGCAATGACAATGGAGCGGCGGACTATTTGAGTCGGATACCGGGTAACACGGATGAAGCGGTTAGTGACGAAGGAAGTTTTGAAAGATGCATATGTGTTGGATCAAGAATTGAACACGTTGCGGAACGATTTACTGAAGAGTCAGCTCAATGATCAGAGCATCGCGAGAGCAGTCAAGCAGTTGCGAGAAAAGGGAGAGATAACGTTTGGGTCATTTAAGAAGCAAGAAGGAATGAGAGTAGATGGGGAAGGAAGGCTTTTTCGGAAGAGCAGCTGATATCGCAGTGCTAACTTGGGGCGTTGAGGGCTATCGTTATATGCTGATAATCGTAGACTTATTCTCCAAGTTCTTCGAGATCGTAGCTATGCGAGACCAGACAGCGGAGTCCGTGCGGAGTATATTGGAAAATGGGTGGTTGTATAGGTATGGAATGCCAGACTCCCTTTTAACGGATCAGGGGAGGAACGTTAGGAAGTTAGAACGGGAGTCTACGACCTTTACATTCCAATTTTGGACTTTCGAAAAATGCTATGACATCACATGATAAAGATCTAAAGCTTTACATTCCATTGAATGTAGTGCAATTATTATCAATGAACTATATATATATATACCATTATAAAATGTATATTGGGAATTGCGAATTAAGAATTTGGGTTTATTTTTACAGAGATAGAGAGATATCTCTTTTTGGACCCTAAATGGGGGTTTTGACCGAATCTGGGAGATTCAAGGCCAGAACATTCAAAATTTTGAATAAACGTGCTACAATTTTTATATACACTTTATTAACGACAATTGTATTTATTGTTTTAGATAATGGCCACATTTGGCTACATATTTAATGATTAGATTTGCCATTTTCTAATGCATTCAAAGTTTTCCACAGAGCTTGTGTTATATAAATTCCAAAGCGACCAAAACAATGTTGAGGTCCATATCATTAAAAATCTATAAAATATGTAAAAACTAATTGATGAATGCGTCAAAGAACCTCTAATAGTTTTCTATTTTAGTAACGTTAAACTTTAGGGGATTAACTCACATAAAAATCAAAATAAATACCGTCCAACTATAGTACGATTAGACTGTAGAAGACTCATTATTAATTAACCCTCGCTTTGCGAGGTGTTTTGTGGCATCATTTCCTGTTTAAGACATTTTGGGCGGGGAAGCCATTCAGGTAGGGTCTGACTATAAATAGAAAAAACACCAAGCCAACCAACCACAGGTTAATTCAATCGAATTAACAATCAAAATTTGATGTCTTTTTACATTAAGCAACGTTTATAGCTGGGGGCAGGGGCGTCGGAAGCGGGGGGGATGGGGGTGATTCATCCCCCCCATAATTTAAACGAGGGGGGATTATCCCCCCCACGCGTAATCGCGATTTGATAGTAACAAATTTCAAATTTCTTAGCTTGAATAGGAAACCTCATACACCAGTCTGCAATTTGAAAACTGGTTTGAAGCCTGATACTTTAAATCATAGAATATGTTGATGATTGAAACCTTGTTATGTGTGTATACATAACTGATAACTTATAAAATTGTTTTCCATTTGTTTCATATCTGCTGTGATGAAAAAGTACACTGTAACTGAGACATTAGTAATGATTCAACTTAATATAAATTAACTCAGATTACGATTTTATCATTGATTTGTTGTTTCTGTGCTTAATTAATTTCGACGATTTCTAAAAACTACAATAAAGAAACATGACCTGTCCATCTGGTAGTAATAATCGTAAGAGACATCGACAAATATCGCTTGTAGAGATGTGCAAAATACCGAAGGCCAGTCAATCTCAAGGTGGATTCACTAATAATACGGATCAAGAGGCCCATCTTGGTTTCGAAGAATCAATAGAACCATATGTCGAATCTGTGGAGTTAGATGAGCATGAAATCGTGATTGGTGAAGCTGACTTAGTGAATTCATTAGGTCTCACAGAACGCTATGTCCCTCTAGACTGCAATCGTTTACCCTTCAGAACCTTTGGGAAAAATCATCTGATCAATTTAAAGCCCCAAAAACATTGGTTCGAAACTTTTGATTTCTTGCACTATGTACACGAACGCGACATCGTGATATGTTACCCATGTTCCAAAACACTACAAGAACGAAAATTCCCTAATAATCTAAAAATTGAACCTTCATTTACTGATAGCAATATTGGATTTTGCAATTGGAAAAAAGCGATAGAAAAATTCATGACCACAAGAAATCACGGCAACACAAGGTTGCAGTAGAAGTACAGCTGTATGTCACGAAGCAAGCTACTATCTCTACTCAGTTGGATGCAGCCATGCTGAATTCGCAAGAACAGTGGCGGAGCTTCCTAGTTGGAGTAATAACTAGTCTGAAATTTCTGGGTGAGTGTGCGTTGCCAGTTCGAGGCCATGATACAGACTCCGGTTTACTAATTAAGCTGATGAAACTGCGCTCAACTGATAGCACTAGTTTTTCCAAATGTCTTTCTTCTACCCGTTTGGAATACATGTCACCTGATATTCAAAATGAGATTATCCAGCTATTAGCTCATGATGTTCAACGACGAATTTCTGAAGAATTAAGAAATTTCAAGTACTTTATGATTTGTGCTGATGGAACAACAGATATTACAGGACAGGAACAGTTGTCAGTGATTCTTAGAAGCGTGGCTCCAGATTTCACTGTAAACGAATACTTTCTGGGTTTAGTCACAATGGTTTCAACTACTGGAGAGAAGATTGCAGATACCATTAAAGATGTACTTCTAAGGCTTAATATTGATATTTCATACTGTCGCGGTCAAATATATGATGGAGCAGCGAATATGATAGGAATTCATAAAGGCGTGAGAGCAGAAATCCAGAAAATTGTTCCAGAAGCTGTTTTTGTGTATTGCAAAAACCACGGTCTAAATTTAGATCTGCAACATACTATCGAAAGCAGTCGTTGGAGTTGTGATTTGATGCAATTTTTGAATTCTCAATCGAATTTTATACGTGACAGCCGTAAAAGATTTGATTTGGTGAAGAAATTGCACAGTGAGCTTCATCCAGATGACGAACTAAACTCTGCTGTTCGACGACCAGCATGTCCAACTCGTTGGGTACTTCGTGGTAAACTTTTATCAGCAACCCGAAACGAATATGATGTCCTGCTTCAAGTCATGCATGACTTAGCTGAGACTGCAGATGCCAAAACTGCAGCTACTGCTCGTGGTTTCGAGCTTAGGCTTTATCAGTTTGAGACTCTACTTTCAATTAACTTGCTTCTTCCAATATTCAAACGAGTAGAAATGCTATCTAAGGCACTACAATCCAAAGAAGCCACAATCTTTGGAGCTATAGAAGCAGCTAATTATGTCATTGATGAGCTGTCTGATATGAGAATGAACGACACTGATTTCAACGAGATTTACAAAAATTGCTTGAAAATCTCTGAAGAATTAGATATTCATCCTCCAAAAGAAAACCGTATCCGCAAAAAGAATCCAATAATAGAATACGACATTAATCTAACAAGTTATACTCCAGCCTTACAGTTATCCCCCTATGAACATTGGAGAGCAAAGTTTATAGAGTTCTTAGATGTGTTGGTTGAAAAATTGAAACATACCTTCGATAAAACTAACTTGGGTATGATAGGTAATATTGAACAGCTTTTCCTGTCAGTGATAAATACAGAAGGTAATAAAGATAGCTTGATATCATCTGTGTACACCTTTTACAAGAATGACTTATCTTCAGTCGAAGATTTGCAATTCGAACTTCAGATGTTAAAGCGATTAGTAAAGTCAGAAAAGTCACCGGTGACGTCGATTACATGCTTTATTTCAATGTAGAAGTCATTGACTAAAGAGGTGAGAGATATGCTACCTAATATTACACGGCTAGTGACAATTCTATTGGTAGTTGGAGTCTCTGGAGCGAGTGCCGAACGAAGCTTTAGTGTACTTCGTCGGCTTAAAACATGGCTCAGATCGACAATGACACAAGCAAGAATGACCCAACTCTCCATTCTCGCAATCGAGAAGGAAAAATCTGGGGAAACAGAGTGTCTGAAAATAGCAAGAGCGTTCATAAGTAATGAACGCCGCGAAAGGAAGTTTGGCAAATTCCCTAGCTCTTAAATACAAAATTCTGAATGAATAATTAAAGTTAATGAATCTCATAATGTTATTATTCTTTAATCCCCCCCATGACATACGAGCTTCCGACGCCCCTGGCTGGGGGTATCCTTAACAACATTCTTTCATTTCAGCTTATCGAATTTCAAGTTTAGAGAGTTGTTTATGTGTATTGAATCTGTTCTATCTAGTATTTAAACCAAGGTTGAAACCGCTTCAACCAAATACCAATTTAACCGAATAATGGGTAGACCAAATAATTTGGTTAACCGAATAATTCGGTCAACCGAATATTTGGTCAACCAAATAAGACTTGATTATATTTTTGCATAAATGTTTATATAAATATTTATACAAAAATATATTCAAGTATAAGTAAACATATTATATTTATTTGTGTTCGGACCACTTCTTGTAAGAACATGTGATTATTGTGTTGGGAAAGCATGCAAATTATTTGTTTGGCTAAATATTCAGTTGACCAAATTATTCGGTTGACCAAATTATTTGGTTCTCAATCGAATACCAAATAATGATATCACCAAATATCAATTATTTGCAAATAATATTTGGTTAAACCGAATAATCAACTATTCGGTTTCAACCCTGATTTAAACCAATTATATTAAAGTCTGTTGTTTAATCTAGACTACTTTTACGAGTTTCTTTTGATTTTCGCAAAACGTATCGTTTATAAACAAAGTTTTTTCGGGTAAATTTAGTATATATATGGCAGGCGCCATGTTTTATCCGTAGTGGGTGCGGGAGGAGGGATTTCTCTGGAAATGGGTGACTCTATCTAAGTATTTATGGAGGGATATATACGGTATAATTAGATAAAAGAGGATCCAGTGAGCGTCCGAACACTCAGGCCACACCGGTGCCGCTGGCCCTGGTATGTTTTGTGACCCTTTGGAGATTGGAAGATTAATGACCTTCTTGTTTGAGGCCTATTCGGGAGAATATATAGCCATAGATTTAGTGAGTCATGTTTCCGCCAATAATCGCCGGGTTGTAATAAATGATCAGCAAATTTAAATGCTTTCATATAAAATGTTTTGTTGGATATGTACTGTATTTTAACCAAATTTAGAGAATATTATTTTCACAATATAAAGCATATTATTCAAATTTTGAGATAAACACGGAATGTATAGTGGTTAAAACTGGGGGCGCCACCAGCTGTAGACTTGACAGCTGTAGACTTGAAGTGGCGCGGCCCATTCACCTCTCTGAAACAACTTATCATAGCACATGGTAATAATTTTAAAAGGATTTATTGATGGAATGAATGGTTCTTCCTTAAGTCCACAAATAATTAGTGCATATTTTCGCACCTAAGTCTTTGAAAACAAGGACACCAAAGTTGGCGCAAATTATGCTACATAAGAGGCGCAATTTTAGAGAAGGGGTAGTAATTCGGAGTGTTCCTCTACATTTAGACTAGGAATACACCCCTGAATGCTGTAATGGAGAAAGTGAGAAGGAAAATATTTTAAAACGGATGAATAGTACCTAATAAAATAAAGGGCGAGACAATTTCCCTCGTTTCCCCTCCTAAATCTGCCACTATATTTTTGTGGTATATAGAATCAACACATTGAATTCGACTTAGCTAGTACTAAAAAATAATTTTGAATTCTAGCTTACCCGAGGAGTCGGGCCTGCAAGATTTAATTTCGGTTTGGTTCACCAGGTGGTGGATTCCTGACTGGCTTAACGCCCCCCCTGGAGTCACTCTGAGGGCGCCCTGGTTGAAACCGAACAGATCTCGCTGAAATTATTAATAGAACAAGATGTGTATGCCTAGATTCCCTGGAATTGCACCCCACTATTCTCTAATGCTTTCAAATATCAGTGTTGCTAATTATGAATCATCGAAGAGAACTGAATTACCGGACCTCTAATGACTTTTCTAATTCGAATAATTCCATGTAACTCAATTGAATTTATAGTTTATTATGTGTAAATAGAATGATAATGATAAAAGAGAAAAGCACCATAGTTAAATATGGAATTGATCTATCAGTAAATATAAAATTATTATAAATGTCAGTTGACAGACTGATAGTGCAGCTATATTTAGTGACTCGTTGGGCATTTGTATAAATAATATTTAAATTAGTAATTTCTGCTTGCTAACTTTACTTACACAAGCACGCTTCGCTTGCTTGCGCTGCGCGGCTTGCGGACACTACGTGTCCGCAGAGTCGCCCTGCGGCTCAATCTAACATATTTTGGGAATTTTTCCTTTATATAAATATCGTAAACAAAGGTCAACGAATAATTTCTCATATGGATCCGAAAATATAATATTCGAAATCTAGAGAACTGAAAATCCCATGTCAACCTTTGGAAGCTAGTCTCTAACCCATTTTTGTAATTTGTTTACTTTATGTATCTATTTTTAAAAAAGTAAACAAATTGATCGTCAAATTTACTCGAAAATATGATATTCGAAATATACACCCCTGAAAACCCCATGTCAACCGTTGAAAGCAAGTTCCCAGCATATTTTTGAGATTTGTTTACTTTATGTATCTATTGTAAACAAAAGTAAACAAATAATTTATCATATCGATCTGAAAATATGATATTCGAAATCCTCACCCCTGAAAACCCCATGTCACCCGTTGGAAGCTAGTCTCTAGCATAATTTTCAAAATTCATCAAATGGTGTGAAAATATATATAAAAAGGTGTGAAAATATGCACATAATCTTTTTTATTGCCATACACTACAATACATTTAAGATATCAAACATAAGTTGCTTTGAAATATTTTTAACAATGACGATCTATTTATTGTAGTGTCGTACTTGTACAATGATTTCTATTGTGATAGTGTAGTCATATATTTTGTATAGAAAAGGTGTGAAAAATTGTTTCCCATTTTTCTTGCAGAGGTGTGAAAATTTCGCTTAGATCTTAGAACTTAATCGTAGAAATATCATTTGACACCTACATGTAAATTTTCATATCCATACGACTTGCCAATTCTTCAATCAATTCGAACAAACAAACAAACAAAAAAACAAATCCTAGCATTTTAATATATAAGATTCTAACATTCTGTCTCATTATAATTACAATCATGAAGCGTACTTTCCTTGATTTATTTGGGAAAGAACAGTCTGCAAAAGTGACACAGTTCGAGACCGGTTATACCATCTGATGAAGCATCAAATCCGTCCAACGAGCTTTTTGTAGTTCTGCAAACCAATGTTACCTTCTACCTTTGCTACCTGTTCTGGTTCGACGAGATATTCATCTGGACGAAGGAATCGAAGTATTCGTTATGCACGCTGACGGTGGTGTACATGCTATGAACAAACACAAAACTTAAAGTCGCGGTAAAAGTTCGCAGAGCTATGCAGAGACGCCTGCCTAACCAGCAAACTTAATAGGCTGAAAGCACATTTGAACTCAGACATGCACAAACTCGCAGTTGAGATGGACTGGCTTATGCTAGTCCACCTTCCATGCGCTGCACCAGGACCCGGTTGAGCGCACAAGATCATCACCATCGCCCAACGTATCCAGCTCATTTACTGGGTTCTCAAGGAGGAGATACCGCTCCGTAAAGCTGTCTCGCTACAGTCGCTGTGCAACAAGATCGGATTAAATTACTGCCTCTTCAGCACACCAGATCGACATCAGTATCAGAATTTGTTGCGCGTATTTCGCAACATCTTACTGTAAAATAATCCACAGTCTGAAGAAGGCTCGCTTCTGGGCGAGTATGGTCGACGAGACGACGGACATTGCAACGCTGCAGCAGTATATCACATTCGTGCGCTACGTGGAGGAAAGTGAAATCAAGGTTTAGACATTCGTCGCATTGATGCGAACGGAAACACAGCGAATAACTTGTACAGATATTCGCAGGGCGTCGCGGACACTGCAATATTACAACTTAAAATAATGATGACGGTCTTGATCAGGAACCGCATTGAGATGCCAGTCGATGGCTCCGCAGCGATGCTGCAAATGCAACTCAATCACGCAGCGAATTCAATTTGCCAACCCGTGTATGCTGCATTCGACACTAGCAAAGGTCTGCAGATTATCCAGACATATGAACGTAGCCTGATAGAGATGTGGCGCATTTCGCAGCGTCTCCATTAAAGTCACAACAGCTCGCTCTCCACCAACAAGCGTACTCGACAAGCGGCAAGCGACTTATTAAGGCCTGCCGCACACGTTGACTTTCGGACGACAAGGCCGTGAGTGCAATGAAGGATGAAATTAGTTCCGTTTGTCGACGCTTCAATACTATGGGGAAGAGAAGAAAGATGCAATGACTGTTGGTCTACTGTGGTACTTCGTACTAAACAGTTTGTTCGCCGCCTTTATATTTGCTCGGAAAAGCGCTGCCATCCTAAGCTTCGCTATTATTGCTATTTCAGGAGGTTATCTGACTTCGCGCACGTCACGACATCACTACAACAGTGCAAGAAGGCGATTTCTGATATTCAGACTCAGCAGAAGCCTTCCTCAGCTCTTCGAGCCGATTGGCATAAGTTCGGAGTCGAGCTAGGTCCACTGACCGACGATGATAGCAGCAGCATCTAGTTGCTAGCTGCACATTACTGGAAAGCCTTGGTGGCCAATCTCGCCGACCGCTTCCCCGAACCACACGTGCTATTGGCATTCCAAATCGTTGATCCATTTGGTGTGCCCCTTGATGTACCAGAACGCAATGACTACGGCGTCGCTTCGCTTAATGTACTACTGGCACTTTTTGGCCGCGCATTGGAGACCAAGCCACCATCCTTATTTCGTATCAATTGCGGAAGGACCACATGATCAGTAAACCGTTCCACCACTGCAAGGACGCCGGCGACATGTGCAAGCTCATCAACAAGGATAGCTTATAAATAAAGTTGCCGCTGGAGTTTCAGAAGTTAGCGAACATTACTCTAACAATTCCTCTCCCGACGGCATGGCCTGAGCGCGGCTTCTCCATGCTTTCTCGAGTCAAAACAAAGCAACGCAATGGTATGTTGGACTCGACATTATGCGCGGCCATCAACATCAGCATGAACCTCGAGCACTCTCTGAGGCCGACGCACTTACTATTGCCAAAGCGTGGCTGAACAAGAAGGAGCGACGCGAGATCTTCGCTCGCTCAACCACAACTTCCATTGCACAGGAAAGTGATTCGAAGACAGTGACAATGAAAGTTTCCAAGTTTTTCCCTCGAAAACGTGGAATAGTTCTCTGCAAATATGGTATTAGAGATGTGTCATGCAGTAAATTCATTAGCACCTCAGCAGTAAAATGATAGATACACAATTTTAGGGTAAGGGACCTCTAATTTATGGCAATGCTCTCTAAGCAAATTTCTAAAAAAACCCTGTTGAGATCTATTCCATATTGACTAAATATATTAAATTCTGCTGTTAAATTAAAACTCTGCAATTTTATTTGTCACCACATATGTCACATTATGAGTCAAGGTGTGAAAAATATACAATTAGGCTAGAGTTAATCTAACTTGTATATGTTCGTTGAGTCAGGTATAGTCCCTATTAATCGATAAAATCAAAGCCCCTGAATGGTAAATCCCTGGATTCTGAATGGCTAATACTTTTGACACCTTTTATGAAAAAGGTGTGAATATAACAATCGAAAAAAATAATGTTGGTGATATCAACTAATTATAGATATCTATGCTATTGAATTATCAAGTAAGAATAACTATATATACAAAGAAGAAAATATTTTAAAATCGAACAATCCGTACAAAAG
Organism: Aphrocallistes beatrix; assembly: GCA_963281255.1. Classification (NCBI taxonomy): domain Eukaryota; kingdom Metazoa; phylum Porifera; class Hexactinellida; order Sceptrulophora; family Aphrocallistidae; genus Aphrocallistes; species Aphrocallistes beatrix. The sequence continues at coordinate 1,345,360 of OY725494.1, forward strand.
TTAAACCAAATAATTACGTAGTATGAAAATTTTCCCATTTAGCGGTTGTTAAATTTTCATAACTTTAAAGCTATGTCTTAGAGCTAAAACCGATGGATTATGAGATAACACTTTTCACAAACAGAAAATCGCCGAAATTGAGAATTTTTTTGAAATTTCTCAAATAGATAATTTCAGAATAGAGTAAAATAAACACCTAAAGTTCATTGATGTTAAAGCTCATTATTATTGAATTTAAGATTTAAATAACATTTTTTGTTGAATACACGATCCCATTTTCATTACATGTTAATATGAATAGTTCGCTATGCTTTATAAGTTTTTCCAAACTGTAACCTTAGTTGCTCGTTAATTTCAGTAGTGTATACTTATGACATCTAGTTATATTTTTAATAATAGGAACTAGTATATCTTCAATTATAGAGATAGCTTGACGATTTTTGATCTTCATGTTCGGTAACCGGTTATTTTATTATCTTTTGAAAAGTAATCTCAAATAATGAGCCTACAACCTCAAATGTTTAAGGACACGATTGCACATTCTATACCGTTTTTGATTTTCATTTCTAGTTTTAGAAATACAGTGTCTCAAATTTTTCGCTAGCACATCTCAATAGTAAAAATTTGGCCACTACAAAAATATATTAGATGTCAAGGTAACAAATGCTTCCAAAATCGAGTCATAGATCGTGTGTCATATTTGGAACCTCATAAGACCAATATAAAGGTAAAATGAAAAAATTTTAAACTTTATTGGAGTCTGAAAAAAATTGACAAAAAACGGCGAAAAACGTCAGTTTTTTTTAGTAAAACAGGAATAAAATCACCAAGTTATTAGATTTCGAAAATCTAGTGGTCCTACGTTCATCGCCAAATGATAGGAACAACTCTTGAAATTTTCAAACCTCTATCTCAAATCAATTTTGAATTAAAATTTTTTAAAGATGGTCAATTTTAAAATTTTAAAGTCCCGAGGTATAAGATTTTAACTTTAAATGTTAAATATTTTTTGGCAGTTTGGCGTGGACTTGGTTTTGCTCAATTACCTGATATAGTATTAGAATTGACACAATTGGAACAGCGACTTGTGTCTCCACGACATGTATTCATGGCAATCCGCTCTCTAAGAAAAGGTAGACAATTAGGATTGCATGGTTTGGTTGTGAATGTGGCTATTGATGTTGATACCACAATTAATCACCTACCCAGGACATTTGAACAGTCACAGACAATTCAATTGCAGTTGTATAGAAAAATGTCCTATAAAAAGCCCTACATGTATGAAACAATTCGACCCAATGTATTGATGGCATCTAAATTTTTAAGGATACTGCCCTCGAAAAACCTTGCTTGGCGTAAAAAAAAACGCCAAAATTTTTTATTGCTAATTTCATTGTATTACTGATCGGACTACCATCTGATAGCACTATTTGGACGGTATTTTTTTTTTATTTTGTTGAGATAACCTCCTAAAGTTTAGCGTTAATAAAAATAGAAAAATTATTCGAGGTTTTTAACTCATTTACCAATTAATTTTTAACTTTTTAGATATTTTTTTAATGATATGGACCTTAACATTGTTTTGGCACCTTTGGAGATTATATAACACAAAGATTTAAAAGAATGGGCAAATAAAATCCAAACAAAATAGCTCTATAAGGGAGTTCATTTATATAATGCTAGGGAAATCGCAAGTTTGATCTTAAATGTTTAGCGATCACTGGGTCAGAAATAAAATTCTGATCGTTTCAAAAAAAAATTTGTTCAGATCCGACCATTTAATCTTGAGATATCGCATATTATAGGTAAAGTTCGGGCATAATATCCCTCTAAGGTCCCGAAAGAGGCTGATGTCATATCTTAAAAACTATCCTAGATATATAATATGTTATAGCCTTAAATAAAAGGAAATATGCGAAAATATATAGGTTCCTCGAACATTCCTTTGTCAAAAAATAAATAATTCTCGACTTATCATTGATTTAATTGTAATACAAATTCTATGGAGAACTTTGAATCTATTAGAAAATGGAGAATCTAATCATTAAATATGTGTCCAAATTTAGCTATTATGCTAAATAACGAATACAATTGTCGTTAATAATGTGTACAGAAAAATTGGAGAACTTTTGATAATTGTTTTGAAAGTTCTGGCCTTGGACCTCGCAGATTCGGTCAAAAACCCCCATTTATGGTCCAAAAAGAGATATCTCTCTATCTTTGTAAATATAAGTCCAAATTCTTAGTTCTCACTTCCTAATATACTTTTTATGAGTGTACAAATATGATTATTTGATAATAATTGCACCACACCCTATGGAATGTTAAGTTTTAGATTTTTGTCATATGATGACGTAGCATTTTTCGAAAATCCTAACTTCGAAACTAAAAGTCGTAGACTTTCGCTCTAACTTCCTAATATACTTTTTGGAAGCTATTTATTCATTCTAAACTGATAGATTTTACTTCGCAGTGCCAGGAATATGAATTATTATTTTCAATTATCTCAAAATATTCGGGGTTAGGGGCCTCAAGGAATTTTGTGGATTTTCAGGGTACTTTTGCTATTTTTTGTAAATATTTCGTTCTAATATACCTAAATCAGCAGTATGAATGCGAATAAATGTCTGTTAATGCTTTTGTTCATTATTAATAACTCATTTTACATTCTTCTTAACACCTAAACTTAAATTCTCCATATCTCGTGACTTTAAAATTTCAAAATTGACCGTCGTTACAGAATTATTTCTCAAATTCGGTTTGAGATAGAAGTTTAAAAATTTCAAGAGTTGTTCCATATCATTAGGCGATGAACATAGGACCACCATTTTTTTGAGATATTCTAATTCGGTGATTTTATTCCTGATTTCCACAAAAAAACAGACATTTTTGCCGTTTTTTGGCCCTTTTTTTTCGGACACCGATAAAATTTACAATATTTGTCATTTTAACTTTCTTCTGGTCCTATGAAGTTGCAAATATGGTAGACTATCTATGATTCGATTTTGGAAGCATTTGATTCCTTGGTATTTCCTAGACAAAATTCATTGAGTACCCAAATTTCTACCATTAAGATGTGCTAGCGGGAAACGAAAAAAACAGACTTTGAGACACTGTATCTCAAAAACTAGAAATGAGAATCAAAAACGGCTTGGAATGTGCCAGTATTTCTTGATGGAGATACCTCCCCACGCTTAACATCTCTTATAGCTCTACTTTCATCGTATGCTGTAATGCAAATCATATGTTTTTTCGAGGGCGGTATCCTTAACATGAAGGGATCTATTTCAGAATGAAAGAATCATGCTATTCGATGAGTGGATTAATTAATATATCCTTACTATTAAAACTCGATTAATCTATATGTATATGTGTGTATATATATATATATATATCTGTAACGAATTGATTGAAGTTACTGCCAGGCGTAGAAGGTTGATTTTTGGCATGTGGGAGTCTTTTGGCTATGGATACAGTAAGTTCTGAGCTCAGAGTAAAATGTCGTCTCATCATGGAATTATGACGTCATTGTCACATTTTTAAAAGCTAAGCAATACAGTTATTCGAGCATAACTCAGCCATTATAGGGGATAGAAGGCTGAAATTTTAATAGAATATGTATACTAACACGCCTCACATATGATGCAACTATCATCAAAAATGATGACTCATCACTCTGTTATGGAGTCATCATTACACAAAAATTTTGAAATTGACAAATTTGGTTATTTTTCGAGTGATATCGATTTTAAAAGTAAGATGGACATATTTAGAGATGATATCTCCCTTATAATTAACCCATGTGACCCCAGGCGACCGAAGGGAGCCTCCGGCGGACACTTTGTGTCCGCCAGCCGCGCAGCGCAAGCAAGCGAAGCGCACTTGTTAATATTTTTAAACGAACAATTTTATTGTAAATCAGGAAGTAAACCAGAAATCCAAAAATAAAATAGACTCTTCTGAAGATTCTTTTGATGAAATGGATAAATTAATAGAAGACATTGAAGATTGAGATGAAACTAGGACTTGCTTCCGATTAATCCTGGTTCATTGGATACTCTCCTTTTAAGCAGGAATGACACTGTCATGAAAATTGCTCCTGGAGAGGGAAAATTTCCATTAGCCCTACTAATGGATGAACGATGTGAAGAATTAGCATTTCCATGTGTATATGAAGGTGTGCAAAAAAATATTCCCAAAGATATCAGTGTAGGACAACTTGCTAAATCTGATATACTTCGAGTGGATAGGCATTTGCAGTTCCAATATCCCTCTTTTGTTTCTCAAATATAAACACCTAGAAGATTACCATCTGAATAATGCTGTTAATGTATGTTTGAGAAAGGGTAAGGGTGCTATTGGGAAGAGCATTACTGTATCTGATGTCCTCAATGAAGATAATCTTCAAGGAATAATTGATAGAAATGAAGGATTTCAGTTCATGAAGAAATTTAGGCCTACACCTGCTTTCTGGGAGCAAAAGAAGAAAGAATTGATGGCAATGGTTAGACAATTTGGTTGTCCAACTTTCTTCTTAACACTTTCAACTGCAGAGACACAGTGGCCAGAGCTTTTGAATATACTTAGTAATCTGATTGATGGGAAAGAACTTACTGAGAAACACATTGTAGAGTTAGAGTGGCATAAAAAAGCTGATCTTATTAGAAAGGATCCAGTTACCTGCGCAGGATATTTTGATTATAGATCGCGTAAATTATGGAAAATCCTGAGGAGTAAGGTCAGTCCTTTGGGAGTTCTGAGCGACTATTATATGCGAGTAGAATTTCAACAACGTGGATCACCACATATCCATGCCCTTCTGTGGATTGAAGGAGCACCCATCTTTGGACAAGATAGTACTGTAGATGTAGAGCAGTTTATTGCTAACCGTATTAGTTGTGTAAAACCAGAAGAAAATGAACTACTATATGATGAGGTAAAATAATTACTATATTATAACTAACTATTTAATAACTTAACTTTAATAATATTTTCCTAGGTCAAATTTCAATACCACAAGCATACAGAAACATGTTATAAGTATAAGATGAATCGCAAATTGAGAAAATGCAGATTTAACATTCCTTACCCCCAATAAACAAGACTATCGTTCTAACTCCTCTACAGCCTTTAACTGACACTGCTACTGGAGCTGAAAAGAACCAGCGATTGGAACTAAAACGAAGTGCCGACGAAATATTTCAAAAGTTGGATCATATTGATAAGCAGAATCGAAAAACTGTCTTAGAGAAACCTTAATCATTTGAACAAATCCTGGTTGAACTGAATTTATCTGAAGAAAGGTATGCCAATGCTTTAAGGTATTATTTGAAACGACCTACTGTTTTTCTACAAAGAAATTTGGACGAGATAAGATGAAATAGATTATTATCGAGAACAATTGATGCTGTATATTCCATTTAGAGATGAACAAAAAGAAATATTGGATTGTGATCTTAAGTTTAAATATGAGTCATTATCTCATCAAATCTTACAGGCTAGAAATCAGTACCAATCCTAAATGCAGCAAGAAATTGCAGAAGCAGTAGAACTAATTGAGAACATCGATCCAGATCAACTGGATTTTGACAATTTAGGAGGAGAGGAGATCAAAGAGAATGAAGAAGATCGTATTTTTCTTAAAGATGATAATTTTGTTTTAGAAATCCTGGTAATTATATTTCTGGTTCTCCGTTGCAAAATGATAAACGAGTTTCAATATCCAAGGTCCCAAGATTTAAATCTGATGAAGAATACTTTAGTATGTGCAGAAGTCTGAACAGGAAGCAAAGAGAAGAGTTGTTGTCAATCCTCCACAAGAACAACTCAACGAGAGGTTAATGCAAACAATGGATTCAAATCAAGATTTCGGAGGGATATCGATCATTTGTGTTAGTGACTTTCATCAGTTAAAACCAGTTGGTCATAGGTATGTGTTTCAAGTTCCAAAGAGTGGTTCTGAAAACTACTAAGAATTAATTGGCACCCTTTTGTGGGAAAAATTTTCAATGGTAGAGCTAACGGAAATCATGAGACAGAAATAAGATCGTCAGTTTGCCGTTGCTTTAAATAATTTATCCAATGATTTTCTGACACAAGATGACATACAGATCTTTCAAAATCGTGTAGTTAGCTCTACCTTTCATAAGATACCTGATATTGCACTTCATCTTTTCCCAAGAAATCAGAGTGTTGATCATTTTAAATATGATCAAGCAGATATTGAGATGGAACGTTTGAGAAATAAGCCAAACTGTTCAACATTAAGCTGTGTACTAAATCCTAAGGAATATCCTCCCTGGAAAATTGTTTTCCAGAATGTGAGATCTTTAAATAAACATTGGAGACATCTCGAGGCAGATGATCATTTAATGTCCTCTGATATCTTGATGCTAGTGGAGACTAGAGCTAGTAATGACGACCTCATCGAGCTACCTGGGTTTCAGTTAGTAGCAGAAATCAGTGCCGATAAAAGAGTTGCTGGGCAAGGTTCTCGCATTTACAGCAAGTTATTGGTTGACGATATACAGATAATATTCCACGTTGATATTCAAAGCACCGTCGAAATAATCAAGTTCACACTAAAAGAAGAAACTTATACATATTGCTTTAGTGTTTATAGATCCCCTCAAACTCCACTTCAGATGTTAACTAAGTTAATATCCTTACTATTAAAACTCGATTATTGTATATATATATATATATATATATATATGTAATGAATTGATTGAAGAAACTGCCGGGCGCAGAAGGCTGATTTTTGGCATGTGGGAGTCTTTTGGCTATGGCTCCAGTAAGTTCTGAGCTCAGACGAAAATATCGACTCATCATGGAATTATGACGTCATTGTCACATTTTTAAAAGTTAAGTAACACAGTTATTCGGGCATAACTCAGCCATTATAGGAGATAGAAGGCTTAAATTTTAATCGAATCTGTATCCTTACACGTCTCACATATGATGCAACTATCATCAAAAAATGATGACTCATCACTTTGCTATGACGTCATCATTACGCATCAAAAATTTTAAAATTGACAAATTTGGTGATTTTTCGACTAATATACGAATATAACAGTAGGACAGACATATTTATAGATGCTATCTCCTTTATAATTAACCAATGTGACCCCAGGCGACCGAAGGGAGCCTCCGGCGGACACTTTGTGTCCGCCAGCCGCGCAGCGCAAGCAAGCGAAGCGCGCTTGTTACCACTAATTACAGAAGATGTTTTACAGAATCATGTATTGATATTTAGAGATTTCAATTGTGATATCTTGAATCACAATCAAACTTGGTTGAGAGAGATGAGTAATCTAGGACTTCAAGTGATACCTTCTACTGATAATATCACTCAATTACACTTTGTACTTTCCAATTTTCATTCAAAATTCTCTTCGGTTAACCATGAAAGTTATTATTCGGATCATAAACCTATGCTTGACTACTTTCTCATCTGATATTGGAAAAATGATGCTCCTGGAGGTGGGGGAAGATTTCAGCTAACTCAACATTCCGCTACATTTTATATATTAAAATGCTAGGATTTGTTTTTGTTTATTTTTTTGTGTTTGTCCGAATTGATTGAAGAATTGGGAAGTCATAGAGGATGTGAAAATTGGCATGTTGTTGTCAAATGACATTACTACGATTAAGTTCTAAGATCTAAGCGAAATTTTCATACCTCTGCAAAAAATGGAGAACAATTTTTCACACCTTTTCTATACAAAATAAATTACTATACTATCATAATAGAAATCATTGTACGACACTACAATAGATCGTCATTGTTATTAATACTTCAAAGCCACAACTTATGTTTGATGTCTTAGATGTATCATAATGTATCTCAATAAAAAAGATTATGTGCATATTTTCACACCTTTATATACATATTTTCACAACAGTTGACGAATTTTGAAAATATGCAAGAAACTAGCTTCCAACGGGTGACATGGGGTTTTTAGGGGTGTAGATTTCGAATATCATATTTCCAGATCTATATGATGAATTATGATCCGAATAGATTCGTTACATATATATACATAAATAAAAACAAACAAACATTAATCGAGTTTTAATAGTAAGGATTTGTTCAATTTCCTGAAATCGTGTCACCTTTAACACCTTATAAATTTACAACCGTTGACTGAATCGATATCCCACTCGCAACAGACCTAAATGAATCTAGGAGGATTCTGTCATTTCAAAAATTAATTCATCTGACACCTCTAGCACCTACAGTGACATTACAAAATTTTTCTATTAAATTTTGCAATATTTTTGAAATCATGCACAACTTTGAACATTATAAATCCGTTATGGATCATTCATCAGGTAGCTTGAGGTTCCCATCCTTATTTACATTACACTTTTGACACTTACTTGCATTTGATTTCTTACTCTTATATGTTACAAGTATTCGCAAGTATATTTTTCCAAATATTTTATTATACAGTTAGCCAAATTTTATGTATTCTGATATCGTTTGCACTTATTTTCTAATGCTATTATAAAATTTGTTTGCTTGGTGATAGTATTATGCCGATATGCGAATGTTGTCATTACTAGTAGATATGGCTTCAACTTATCCAGATATAATATATCTTCTTTTCCTGTTTAAGGATACCGCCTTCGAAAAACATATGATTTGGCTTACAGCATGTCATGTCTATGCTAATTACGTACTTTAGTAAAAACCCATTAGTTTCCTAGATAAGTCTAGTAGTATTAGTGAGATTAGTCATTAGTGTAGTAGCCACTAATTTAGTTTTCTTAACTGTGTGTATCTAGCTAATTTGTATATTATATTGGTCCAGACTAATTGCCCTTGCACTTAACATAAGTTAAGAAAACTACGAAGATCGAAACCAGATGGCCGCAGCGTATGGAAGTCTCAATATTCCACCTCTCCAGCCGGGTGAGCGAATAGCAACCTGGGAGAAGTTTTTTCGAGCCGCTGTCGCTCCGCTATTAACCAGGGAGGACGGACAAAAGCTCGCAGTCGGTCTCCTACCCGCGTATGTCTGCCGTAGGCCCGCAGAGAGGGAAACCGTCAAGGACGTTGTTAGTGAAGCAGAGGGTTTAGACCCCGCATTTGAGGCTCTAATCAAGTGTCTAGACCCCCCGATCGATCCTCAACAGGCGTTACTTACCCTTTGCCATAAAGTCTGGGAAGCGGGAATTCCCGTCGACGATTATTTTTACGAGCTACGCTCCGCGGCACAGGACGCACAAGTTCCTCTACGAATGCCCTGTCTTGTATTGACAAGCCAGTTACCGCCCGCCGTACAGAGCCCGCTAAAAGATTGGATGGCGGCACGCGATGAAATTACAAAGCAGAGCACGCGCGAATTCATAATAATGGTGCGCAAGACACTAACAGAGAAGGGTATCCCGCTCGATCAAGGGAACAGGGATTTGAATCGTCTACTTGACGTGCGCTCAGAAGAATTCGGGAAACGAGAGCCGCCAGGAAGCTGCGATGACGACCCCCTAGTCTTAGGAGAGAAGAAGCATATGAACCCTCAGGAATATCGCAGCGCCGAGTATTGTGACGACATTTGGGTCGAGGGGGTCAACACACTAAGTCGACGAAACCCCTCGTCGGGACTACCTAGACCCGGGAGTAGTGCAGGAAAGTGGACTAAGTCTCAAGGGAAGCGACCAGCGTGTTTTGTTTGTGGGGATACACGGCATTTCCAACGAAAGTGTCCTCGGCAATACTGTCAACAGTGTGGCAAACAAGGCCATCATCATCGCAATTGTTTCTCGGCGAAGCGGGTTATGACACTCGAGGTTCCGGCTCAGCAGGGACATCAAGACGGGAACGCTATTCAGTCGGGAGTAGTCATCCGAGTGTGCTTAAACGGACATGCTACCCAAGCCCTCCTCGATTCACGCTGAAAGGGAAGTTGAAAGGGAAATAAATACACAGATAGCCCAAATGCTAGAAAATGTGGTCATTCGACAATCCTCGTCACCGTGGGCAAGTCGAGTTATTCTGGTACAGAAGAAGGACAAGTCTTATCGCTTCGCCGTCGACTACCGCTACCTGAATGATCAAACAAAGAAGGATGCCTACCCGCTACCAGACGTCAAGGACATTCTTGATAAACTACGAGGAAGTACAATTTTCTCCTCTTTAGATGGTGCTAGCGCCTATTGGAGTATCCCGATTGCGGAATCCGATCGTGAGAAGACAGCGTCCGTTACAGCTCGAGGGCAGTACGAATTCTGTGTAATGCCGTTCGGGTTGTGCAACGCACAGGCCACATATCAGCGAGCCATTGACTCAGCTCTCAGAGGAGCTACCAACAGCCTCCCGTATATAGACGACACACTTACATATTCCAGTTCATTCGAAGAGCATCTTCGGCATCTGCGTATAGTCTTGGAGTCTTACCGATCCGCGAACATGAAACTGCGACGGGACAAGTGTAGGTTCGCTTTTCGTGAGACCGAGTTCTTGGGTCACCTTCTGTCCAATGAGGGGTATCGACCCCTACCTAGCTTGGTAGCAAAGATCAGGAATCAGCCTCGACCGCGCAACTTGACAGAACTCCGCTCCTTCCTGGGATTGATCAACTAGTACTATAGAGATTTCATACCAAACATGTCCGCACTCGCATTGCCATTGTACAGGCTTACGAAGAAGAGTGTACAGTGGCGCTGGGATGAGGATTGCGAGGAAAGTTACTTAACATTTTGCGAGGCATTGGCACAAAACCCCGTGGTCCTTGCTTTTCCCGACTGGACGAGGCCCTTCCATCTAGAGGTCGATGCCTCTAGCGACGCGGTGGGAGGGGTACTGGCCCAGGAAAACGAACAGGGGCAGGTGAAACCGCTTGCTTTCTTTTCATCGGCACTGAACCCCGCTCAACAGAAGTATAGTGTGGAGAGAGGGAGGTCTGGGCCATTGTTGCGGCCGCACGGAAGTGGCGGAAATACCTACACGCGGCTGTGGAAGTCGTCATCTGGACGGATCATAACCCCTTGGTGTGGCTCAGAAGCCAGAAAGACCCGAGGGGAAAGTACGCCAGGTGGATCCTCGAACTGGAGCCTTTGAACTATCAGGTACGATATAGGAGAGGGGCTGAAAACCTTGCAGCAGATCGATTGAGCAGGAGCACGACTGAGATAGACAGAGCGATAAACGACGATTCAGAGTTCTTCGAAGAACACATTTATAGGGTGACAAGTGAGGAGAATGGAGAGTGCGACCCGATCACATATCCTGAGTTATTTTCGAGAGTAGCGGAGGACCAGGCGCTCGACAAGGTGACGTCAGATGCAATTATACAACTCCAGAAGGGGGGAATAGTAGTGGCCGGGCAACTAAAGAAGTTCTCTCGGCTTAGGATCCTGGACGGAGTCCTGTACTGGGGAAATCGTATTGTAATCCCAGCTTCCCTTCGCCAGGCTGCTCTGGAATTAGTGCACAGGACATTCCATGGAGGCATCCAGTCAGACAATTGTGCCGACGTCTTGGAATCGAGAAACTACACTCCACTCCGTACCATCCGCAAGGGGATGGTGAGGCTGAAAGAAGCATACAGTTTTTCAAACAGGCAATGCGGTGTCTTCTGGCCGAGAAGGACGTGGGGCGTACCGAATGGCCGAAACTACTCCGAGAAGTGTGCTTCCTTCACAACGCCCAGTCGAATGCGAGCTCGGGGTTGGTGCCGAACGAAGTGATGTTTGGAACCCAGCTTCGGACGAGAGTAGACGCCGCACTGCGGCTAGGGGGCATGAGAGCTTCACCAATACAAGTGACTACTACAAAACCAAGAAGGGGCGAAATAAGGAACTCTATGAAGAGGTTGCGTCAAATTTGGAAACTGCGAGGGAGAAGATGTCGAGGTATTACGGCCGGGGTACTCGAAGGACGGACGTAGAAGAGAGAGATTGGGTACTCCTGAAGGATGAAGCAAGGTCAGACTCCTTGGCACCCCTGTACCGTGGGCCATGGCACGTGGCAGAGAAGCGAGGAGTTAACGTACATCTCAGCGTCCCTGGAGTAAGTAGTATGCGTGTTGTACACTTGAACAGATGTAAACGAGCGCCAGCACCCGTCACTGAGGTACCCAACAGCAGTACCCGGCAGGACCCATGCGGAAGTAGCCCTACGGCAACAGCAGCGACACCCCCTGAACAAATACCGGACGACATACAGTCACCTACGATCGAGGCTGAGGACTCTGAAGCCATGGGAGAAAATGAGGGGCGCGTAACTGTGGAACAACAGCCTAGACGCTCGTCAGGCAGCGAAAGGTTCCAGACCGCTATGGAGAAAGGGTGATGTACGTATTACCGCATGGACCGGACTAGACTCTTTCGAAAGGGGGAGTGATGTCATGTCTATGCTAATTACGTACTTTAGTAAAACCCATTAGTTTCCTAGATAAGTCTAGTAGTATTAGTGAGATTAGTCATTAGTGTAGTAGCCACTAATTTAGTTTTCTTAACTGTGTGTATCTAGCTAATTTGTATATTATATTGGTCCAGACTAATTGCCCTTGCACTTAACAGTATTATGCCGATATGCGAATGTTGTCATTACTAGTAGATATGGCTTCAACTTATCCAGATATAATATATCTTATTTTCCTGTTTAAGGATACCGCCTTCGAAAAACATATGATTTGGCTTACAGCATACGATGAAAGTAGAGCAATAAGAAATGTTAAGCTTGGGCAGGAATCTCTGTCAACCGTTTTAGATTCACATTTCTGGTTTTTGAGATACAGTGTCTCAAATTCTGTTTTTTTCGTTTAACACTAACACATCTTAATGGTTGAAATCCGGTCACTCGAAAAATTGTTTAGGACATAACAAGGAAACAAATGCTTCCAAAATCGAATAATAGATAGTCTATAATATTTGCCACTTCATAGGACCAAAAGAAAGTTAAAATTACAAAAATAGTAAATTTGATCAGTGTCGGAAAATAAAGGGCCAAAAAACGGCGAATAACGTCTGTTTATTTAGGTAAATCAGGAATAAAATCACCAAGTTATATGATATCGAAAATAAAGTGGTCCTACGTTCATCGCCTAATAATATGGAACAACTCTTGAAATTTTCAAACCTCTATCTCAAACCAATTTTGAGCTAAAATCGAAAAAGACGGTCAATTTTGAAATTTTAAAGTCCCAAGATATAGAGATTTTAAGTTTAGATGTTAAGAAGAATGTAAAATGTGTTATTAATAATGAACAAAAGCATTCACATACATTTATTCTCATTTATACTGCTGATTTAGGTATATTCGAACCAAATATTTACATAAAATAGCAAGAGTACCCTGAAAATGCACAAATTTGTTTTGAGGCCCCTAACCCCGAATAATTTGAGATGATTGTGGATAATAATTCATATTCCAAGCACTATGAAGTATAATCTATCAATTTAGAATGAATAAAGAACTTCCAAAAAGCATATTGGGAAGTTAGAGCGAAGGTCTACGACTTTTAGTTTCCAAGTTAAGATTTTTGAGAAATGCTACGTCATCATATGGCAAAATCTAAAGCTTACAATCCATAGGATGTAGTGCAATTATTATCTTTGAATCATATTTGTGCCCTCATAAAAAGTATATTAGTGAGAACTAAGAATATGGGCTTATAATTACAGAGATAGAGAGATATCTCGTTTTGGACTCTAAATGGGGGTTTGTGCCCGAATCTGGGAGGATCAAGGCCAGAACTTTCAAAATAATGATCAAAAGTTCTCCAATCTTTATGTGCACCTTATTAATGATAATTTTCTAATATATTCAAAGTTCTCCATAGACTTTGTATTACATTCAAGTCAATGATAAATCGAGAAATATTTATTTTTTGACATAGGAATGTTTGAGGAACGTATATATTTTACGCATATATCCTTTATTTAAGAGTATAATAGATTATATATCTTGAATAGTTTTTAAGATATGACATCGGCCTCTTTCGGAACCATAGAGAGATATTATGCTGGAACAATTTATCACAAACAAATGGTCGGATCCGAACAAATTTTTTTTAAACGATCAGAAACTTATTTCTGATCCAGTGATAGCTTAATATCTGATTTCAAACAGGCGTTTTCCCGAGCATTATATAAATGAACTCCCTTACAGAGCTATTTTGTTTGGATTTTATTTGGCCATTCTTCTAAATCTTTGTGTTATATAATCTCCAAAGGTGCCAAAACAATGTTTAGGTCCATATCATTAAAAATTATCGATAAGTTAAAAACTAATTGGTGAATGCGTTAAAAACCTCCAATAATTTTTCAAGTTTTGGTATCGCTAAACTTTAGGGGGTTAACTCATAAAAATCAAACTAAATACCGTCCAACTAGTACTATCAGACGGTAGACCGCTCTGTAATACAATGTAATTAACAAACAAAATTTGCCGGGTTTTTTTACGTCAGGCACAGTTTTTCGAGGGCGGTATCCTTAATAATCATCAATACTTCATATTTTATTTGTATTCATAAAACTTGTCTGATCAAAATTTTTGGTTATGCATATTCCCAATACAAAATCAAACTACGTAGTACTTTCTTTATTTCTCAAATTTCAATCATCCTAAATCCTTTTGCTTCTCATATGTGGTCATATTGAAGTAAACCCAAGACCTTTAACTTCTGGTGAGTATTTTACATCTGTCTAATTTTTATCGTCATAAATATTTGACTAAGTTTAATTGCATTATTCAAGGTATAGTTTAATACCCTTCGCTAAGCCGCCCCCTGCTACGTAACCGAGGTGAGGGGAAATATTTTCTATTTGAATAAATATTCTTACAAATGAACCTCTCGACCAGGGAAAATAACTTAAGAGTAGGTTGGGGATTTGATTTTAGAAATACTTAATTTCTACGAAACCCAACCTCAACACTTTGGACTTTTGAATAAGTATAGGAGTAAATTTAACGAAATGTTCCATAAGTAATATTGTACCTGATTATTCATAGAGTAGTATCGCTTATAATAATACATCGGTATCGGTTACATATAAGAGCAAACGATTCATTAGACAAAGACTGCAAAGTCCAATCCCACATTTGAAGAGAGTTGCAAAAACTTTCATCTTCGTTTTCCTAAACCAGTTTGGAGAAACAATTTATCCAGTCAAGCCATGTTACGAATACTTATGGTTAAACCTGTGAAAATTCAAATATGCAAATAGTAGATTCCAATTCTCCAATTAATCATCCTCAGCAACAAAGTTTCGACTCTCTACAGTAAAAATCTGAACAAGAATCGAAATGCTGATTCAGCGACGACATGTGGCAAGATATCGTGATCACTCAAATGACCTATGAAACTACTATTAATGGAACTCATTTTAATGGGTACACCCAGACTGTTTCTCGCGAGCCTATTGTAGTTTATATATACACAGAAGATCAATTACTTCTCGTAAGAAAGCTACAATCTAATGATATTACATTGCATTTAGATGCTACAGGTTCAATCGTATTAAAAATGATAAATTTCACATGCGAATACTGTATTATGCGTTAGTAGTGAGGCATCCTCAAATTTCCCCTCTTCCACTTGCAGAGATGCTTACTAATGATCATACTAATGTTGAAATAACTCACTTCCTATCGAAAAGGTCATATAATTTGAAAAAGGTTCTGAACAAGGAAACCACTATAAGTCAAGTAGAAGTTGATTTTAGTTGGCCAATGCTACACAGTGTCTGCAACTGCTTCAACACACAGTCTCTCGACTTGTATTTAAAGATTGTTGGAAATTGTATCACAAAACGTCATAAAAACACATCCAAAAAATATAGTTATACAAATATGTTCTGCAAACATCATGCACCGCTTTAGCTATAAATTAGAGCGAGAATTATGCAGTAAACCTTCAAAAGATACAAAGTGTTCTCTAATGTTTGTTATGGCCCGTCTCATTAGCTCTACGTCACTTGATGAAATGGATCAACTATTTACATCATTTTGAATGTTATGTTTTGCGATAGTAAGGTACCTGGAAATCGAAAAATACATCGACAAGCTTGAGAATGCAATACTATGTAATTCAGATGGAAATACGAACTAGAATTGGAATATATAACATAATGATGAAGAATTGCCAAACGAAATGGGAGATGGTATCACCTATAGAAAGAAGTCTCCCTTTGGGCAGCACTATGATTCTATATTAAACAAGTGCTATTCCAATGTAAAATCTTTAGAAACTTTGTCAAAGAATACTCCACTAGAAAAAAATCAAACTTATTATTGTCATAATTTACCAGAATTTCTAGCCACAAATTACATACCAATATGTCCTTTATGGATCGGTATGACCATTGACCATTGGTCTTTCAAAATTCTCTGGAGAGGTCAATGCAACTTTTACTAACTAAGTCGCAGAGAATTGGATAAGAATTGTTAAAAAGAATATATTAAGGATACCGCCCTCGAAAAAACATATGATTTGGCTTACAGCATACGATGAAAGTAGAGCGATAAGAGATGTTAAGCGTGGGAAGGTATTTCCGTCAAGAAATACTTACACTTTCCAAACCGTTTTTGATTCTCATTTCTAGTTTTTGAGATACAGTGTCTCAAATTCTGTTTTTTTCGTTTTTCGCTAGCACATCTTAATGGTAGAAATCCGGCCACTCAAGAAATCAAATGCTTCCAAAATCAAAGCATAGATAGTTTATCATATTTGCAACTTCATCGGACCAAAAGAAAGTTAAAATCACAAAAATTGTAAATTTTGTCGGTGTCCGGAATAAAAGGTACAAAAAACGGCGAAAATGTCTGTTTTTTTGGGAAATCAGGATTAAATCACCAAGTTATAAGATATCGAAAATAAAGTGGTCCTACGTTCATCACCTAATAATATGGAACAACTCTTGAAATTTTCAACCTCTAACTCAAACCAATTTTGCTTTAAAATTCTTTAAAGACGGTCAATTTTGAAATTTTAATTCTATTCCATTGAAATGTGGTCGAAAATAATTGTCCAAATCTCATTAAAAAGAATCCTAAACACCTGTAGACTATTCCATCAAACTCTCAAAAATTGCATTCAAATAAATTATCAAGCGATGACAGTATTTGCGAAATTTCAGAGGATATTAAGCTACATTCCCAGGGACAATTCTGTCCTGTAGACTCAAGATGGCAACGCCAAAAGTGTAAAGAATTAATGTTTACATTCGTTGGAGGCGTTATTTAAGAGAATGAAGATTCTGACAAGACCCTAAAACTTAGAAAATTAGCTCCTTCAAGGGAAAAACGAATATTACCAGATGAGGACTACCTATTTAGATCTCTTTCTTATATTCTAATTGGCTCCTACCATTATCACAAAGAAATTCGTTAGTTACTAATCAATAACATGACGGACAATTATCGAGACATTTGTACTAATTATTGTGCTGCCACTATAATCTCCTCCCAGAACATCAGTAGAACACAATTGAAGAATATATTCGGAATAGTATGAATGCTCGTGTAGGGTCCTGGGGGACAGATTTAGAATTATTCTTAACAGCAGATTCTAAAAACAGATATCTTTGCATATGTTGCAGTCAGAATGCGTTTCCAGTCGGAACTCGTTTCGACTAGCCAAAATGCGTTTCCACTGTTAATATAATTTCATGGGTTATTTTTAACTTCAGTGTATTAATTTTAATTAGAATGATGACTTTACATTTTAATTACCAGAATTTAGCTCCTTGTCCACATATCTGTTAAATATATCTTATATGTAGATGATTAATAGTTTCCCTATTGTTTCCCCAAACAATTTTTGCCTATTCACTGTGTTCAAGTAATTTGTGAGAATTGATAACAGTATGTGTTTATAAATGATATTATATTTGAAGAATAACATTCTATGCTAGAAGATAACCTCTTAGCCTACATTTTCCCTATGTTTTTCGATTTCTTAATTAATCAGAATCCATATATGGAACTAGAGTCATTTACCACAATCACGCCCACCCATGATGAGAAATATAGGCTGTTTAGGAAACACTGAGCAATTAATTAATAAATACTTCAGAGTTCAATAAAGAAAGCAGGTGATAAATAAGTATTTTATCTTTCCAGTTGATATACTAGTACAGTCGAACCTGCTATAACGGCCACTCTGTATAACGGTCACCTGTCTATAGCGGCCACCATTGAACAGTCCCGTCCGAAATTCCATAATATTGACCCTGTGTATAGCGGTTACCTGCTCAACGCGGCCAGCGGCCACCCATTTGCAGTCCCTTACTGACCCAAAAACTGTGTATAACGGCCATTATCTGTCTATAATGGTCACTACCTGTCTATAACGACCATCACCTTTTTCACCTTTTATGTGTTTATGACAGAACCTGTTACGAACGATAAACAAGTTTCATTATATTACTTCAAGTAATAGATTTCTAAAAGCTTGATATTAATTTCACTACGTTGATACCTTTTGGGGATTAAGACAATCACCTGTATATAACGGCCACCTGTGTATAACGGCCAATTTTGTCCAGTCCCTTGGGTGGCCGTTATATACAGGTTCCACTGTATTTGACATTTCAAACCCTTTTTTATTTATAATAGCATGTGGATGAATATATTTTTTAACCGATACTCATGATGAACATGGAATTGTTATTGATTGCCAGAATCGAGAGGTTAGTTGTATACTAGTCGGCAGGACCGTAGCCACCGGCACTGTAGGTCCGGTTTCAACCGGACCTACAGTACCCTGGCGCCTACGGCCTTGCTAGTAGTATATTAAGGCCACTACTGTTAATAGTAAACCTGTTTCAGCTCCTCAAATATCTCTTGTGACGACACGGACAACATTTCATTATCATCTCATTATTTAATTATATCAATTACCTTGCAAAAATATTGCTACTGACATCCTATGATATACAAGTGTATTAGTATAATTTAACATCGTTAAAGAATGAAATGGATAAATTTTTAAATACTTTGAATAGTTAAGATCCTACAGAAAGGTTCAATATTTCGATTTAGGGTCAGTTATGGCAAGGTGGCACCTAAAGGTGGAGAATTTTTGCTATTAAATTATTTTCGGAATTTTCAAGAGAAATAGAGACATAGCAAGCAACATATCTCAAAACCTTATTAATATGGATGGTGAAAATTGATAATTTCCTCCATATATGAAACACAATCCTTAATCTTATGTTTTCTATGTGCAACCAAAGGTTAGACCTTGTTCTAGTAGAAATTATCTGTATTTGACAATTGAAGTACAATGTAAATGAATGAAAAAGTGATGCAATAAAAACAAATTTGACGTTAAATGCAGTACAAAAATTTAGATGCGGGCTGAAACAAGTTTCCAACAAACAGTGACCATATTATGTCATTTTCACGAACCTAGATAAATGTACGTAATTCCCTGCTCCAAAAGACTAGGGGATTATGTCCCGACATGGTTAATATTCGAGGAGTATTGGAATCATGCCATTAGTCCGAAAGCATTGAGCTCATGCGCGTATGCAGACAGTTGAGAAGAAACGCGATAAGAGCAACCTGTAATTTCTGTGGTCTTGGTGAAGTCAAGATAATTTCCATTTTATCCATATATTCCAATATTCCTCAACAATAATGAAATTGACACTGATAACTTGTTAATTGTTCTCAACGCTATATTGTCCAAAAATAGTCAAATAAATGTATAACCGAATATTCGTTGATAATCGATCCATATTAAGTCTTCTCAAAACAGCCTACCCTAGTACCTCTTCGTACCACCCCTAATTAAGTCTAATGATGACTTAATAAATAAATTTATCCCCTAAATATTGCAGTTCATATTTGCATTTTCGAGGCACGTACTGATGTTAATTCAATAACAAGATATTACAGTAAGAGTAAAACTGCAACACTACTTGTTATGGCACGCTAATTTCTTATGACTTTTAGAATTACATATCTTTCTTAATCGCCTACATCTACAGCGATTAGATCCACAACCCGCTGGTACAATGGCAAAAGAGTCTGCTTTTGCCGAGAGAAGAGGCCAAAACGGCTTTTCGCAGTGTGACGATCACGTTAGGAACGTCTTCAAGGGAGAGAAAATGTGAAAAAGAAAATTCCACTTCTGAACGGAGACAAGATCTATCTAGTGTTCCTGCAATAATGCCAATCTTTAGGTACCCTTCTTCGTTCCGTTCCGTTATAACACCTGAAATATTGGGTGGATCAAACGGTGACCTTTTATCAACCTCAGGAACATGAACAAGTATGTCGTCACCGATGTCAATTTGCTTCGCCTTCTTTAGTGTTTGCTTCTCCATTCTTTGTATTTGCTTTTCTTGTCCACGTTTTGCAGATGTTCGGCCTTGATTGTGCGAACCTTCTCTTTCTTTTAGGAAACAACTCACACACCACACAGGAATCCCAAACCCTTCAAGACCTGCAACTGGTTTCCCGCAAATGGTATGGTCAGGAAGGTCGCAGCCAGGACAATGGTGACCTCTACTGCAACTTTGTTGGCAAACAGCACAACTAGCTTCATTCCCATCATCACAACTCTCTGTTTCTAGGTTTTGAATCTGGGTAAACAAACTGGGATAGTGTGATTCCAGCTCAATATCTTGCCCATCTTGGTCGCCCAACAAGAGAGGAGCAGCGTAAGAACTCGTGAGAATTGGTGTGCACAGGAGAATGTTCAAGTGAAATGATGGGCTCTTGAGCTGGTGAGTTAGGAGAGTTGTAATCCATGTAAAGATTAAACCTAATATTTTCTTGATTTATGTCTTGCATGTAGGAATCGTCAGAGAGAAAGCTGGACGTTTCTTGAACATTGACAACTTCAGAATTCACTGGATCTGTGTTGGTCAAGGTCTGTTCATCGTCCATTTCCTTAGCGTGTGCAAGGAACCTGAGGGAAGTTATATTTCTGTTATTATCTTAAATAGTTTCAACTTACTAATACAAGGTGACAATTATTTTTCTGTTACATTTTGATAGAGTCGCAAGTAGCTTTGATTTCTGTATTTCAGTGCGAAATTTCGAAATTTATCATCTAGTATAACTAGATACGTGTTTTCCAAAATATACAGCATACTTTTTACAATAATTAAGAATCGATATAAGAGACAAGCTTTGTCTCACTAATATTTTCATGAATAGTCAACAAATGTTGAAATACTTTAAGATTGATTCAAGATGAAATGAATTCAGAAACAAAGGGAACATTTATTTTAGAGACGGAATTCAAGAACGCTGATCGAAGAATATTCAATATTTGAAGTGGATATTCAAGCAAACTTCACTACACCTCATGTCTCAAAACAAATTCTGGCTTAGCAATTGGAATGTCGAGTTTATATCTAAGATAGACCTCAAAACATTCCACTCATCTGATTTGTTTGGCAATTAAAAGGAGAGGACTTGCGCGGAATAATTTATTTTATATTTGAGAGTCAAATATTGCAGAGAGAATCTAACAATAACAAGAGAGGGCATACAATTCTACGATTTAGTAGTTAACTTATGCTAAATAAAGGCTAATTTGGAAAGAAGATGGAAAAATTATCAAATGATTATGTGAAGACAAAGGGAGTATGTGTTGAAAGGCAGAGAAACAATGAGGATATACTGGAAAAATGGTTAAGAAATGAGGGAAATTTCCTACAAAGTATAATTTGAAAACTCTCTGATTGGTTGATTAGTTTACGACTTATTAGTTGACGCTGGGTAACAAAACTTAAATATCACCTTGCACAAAACAAAATATCGAAACTTACTGATTCATTTCTTCTTCTGTAGTGACATCTCAGTGCAGGGCCGTAGACAACTTTTGGAAAGTGGGGGGGCTTTAAAAATCGTCGTGGAAGTTATATTTATATTTGCCATTTTATATATTGAATATTTTAATTGTCGATTTTTTAGACTATCCTGGACATTAACCTTTTAAAAATTACTACATTTTAATTATTCAATTGTGTTTGTTGTTATATCTAAATCAAATACATACTAGTACTTGCACAATGTCAATACTCACCTGGCTTAAGAAATCTCAACTTCGGGATGTTGCTATTATGGTGGACGAGAAAACTTCCTGTATAGAATTCAATCAAGAGATTGGTTATCCAATTTCTCACCAAAATCAGGGGGAGGGATTACAAATGTAATTCAAGCCAGGGGAGAACCTAATTCTTTTGGGATAGCCCCACCAATGATGGGTTGTCTTGAAGAAACCCGAACTGATGGTAAAAAAAACTGGGGGAGCTTAAGCCCCCCAAGCCCCCCCTTGTCTACGGCCCTGTCATCTGCAGCAATCTCATCTGGGATTCCAAACTCTTCAAGCCCCTGTACATGCTCCCGACCGAAGAGAATTCTGTAAGGAGTCTTATACTACTCTAGTGTAGAATGTGGACTAGTATTGATTGAGTACTGGGTTCTATTTACATACTTAACCCAACATGGATCTTTTGATTTCCGCATAAAAGATCCTAACACCTTTTTTAATCTCTTTGTTTACCCTTTCAACAGAGCCTTGTGACTGAGGATGTCTCGCCTTTCCTAGGATCACTTTACATTCAGGCCATTGTTCTCGAATAAAGGTTGCAAGATTGATGTTCCTAAATTCCCTACCGTTATCGCTCTGTAGAATGTGCGGTGGTCCCAACAAACAAAATACGTCTAGAAGAATATCAACAACTTCTTGTGCTGACTTTCTTCTCAAAGGACGGAGCATAACAAATTTGGTATGGTGATCCTGATATACTACCATTAAGAAGTTGTATGGCCTGTTAATTTCTGGTGTATTTTGCAGGTCGATTAAGTCAATTTGGCCCCTCGAAGCAAAATCTGAACTACGTATTGGTTTTGTCACCGTAAATTTCAGTTGCCTTTTACATTTCTGAAGTTCGCACTCACTACACGATTTGATAAATAATTGGACCACTTCTTTGAAAATGCCGGAATACTTCTGTTTAAGCACTACTGACGTCCGGTCTCTTCCAAGGTGCTTTTCTTCCTCAGTGTGGACAAGCCTCAAGTGTTTCGAAGAGCGATTCTTTGGATACGACTCTCAATAGATCTTGTAAGTTTTGCACTTGGCTATATAGGAATTTAACAGATTGTGACTGTTTTACCACATATTTCTTCCTAATCCTGTAGATCCTTTGGCGATCAGCTCCCTTTTGGACAGGGGGAGGATCAGAATAAATGCGGATGATATCTGTAATCTGAGCTGACCTGAGGACAGACTGATAGGATTCAATGGAATTGTTGAACTTTTCCCGAGGGGATATCATGACTGTGATTGTATTGAATTTTGTTATAATTTTTTGTATTTATCTTCTCAAGAAATAAATGCCTACATGTATCGCCCATCCTATTGACGTATTTAGACAGCTCAAACTAATCCCTTCAGCTGTCTTTGTTGCTATTGCGAAACCGTCTTCGCTTGACACGCAATTGAATATGACCAGTTTTGATACCATTATTTTCTTCTTTATCATATGTTTCGATTGCGAATTGGTTGCGAAGTTGGGGAATGAACATAACTTATTTTAATGAATAAATACAATTTGAATCCTAAAATTAGATCGTTATCGTGCTGAAAACAACATCATTTACTTTAAATTAGTCACTGAAGTTAAAAATAACCCATGATATTCTATTAACAGTGGAAACGCATTTTGGCTAGTCGAAACGCGTTTCGACTAGAAAGCCAGTCAAAACGCGTTTCGACTGGAAACGCATTCTGACTGCAACATATACAAAGATACCGACCATGCTTGGAGCAGATTTTCAGCACACGGTTTTAATGATAGACCATAGCCTACTCTAATAATGCCTCACAGTAAAATAACCAAGGATGCGGTAATAGCCGAATGGATTAATACACGATTAGCCTAAAATCGTTAACCATGCATAATAGGCATTAATAATGTATTACCAGCATATATAAACATGGCATCACAGTACATACTATATCCGTTGGAAAAATTTCGATTGGTCATCATATCATTGCGCAACAGGTCAATCTAAGGACAATTTTAGCGATTTTCTAAGCTGTTTTAACCCTATTTCTAAATGACATTAAGGTGTGATTTTTGTGTAGAACCAAGATTAGTTCGAGTTGATTTGATAAATTTAGAATTTTTCAATGTAATGCTGTTACATTCCTACGTTGCTATGTTAAAGCATTTTGGTCAGTTTGGGCCATATCCTGCAAACTGTAAGTAATAAGTCTTCAAATTTGATCGTATTTGATAGGCAATTGGCTACTTCCTATTAGGTAATAATACAATTTAAACTTCTAAATTAACAGACTATAGAGTTATGCGACAATTTAGTTTTTTGGTCACATTCTTAAAATCAACCCATAACTCAAAACTCGTTGAATTTAGAAGTTCAAGTTGTATTATCACCTAATAGGAAGTAGTCCATTGCCTATCAAACACGATCAAATTTGAAGATCTAGTTGCTACAGTTTGCAGGATATGGCCCAAACTGACCAAAATGCATTACCATAGCAACGCAGGAATGTAACAATATTCCATTGAAAAATTCTAAATTTTCAAATCAACTCGTACTAATCTTGGTTCTACACAAAAATCACACCTAAATACCATTTATAAATAGGGTTAAAACAGCTTAGAATATCGCTAAAATTGTCCTTAGAATGACCTGTTGCGGGATGATATGATGACTAATCGAAATTTTTCCAACGGATATATGTACTTTGACGCCATGTTTATATATGCTAGTAATAATTTATTAATGCCTATCCTACATGGTTAACGATTTTAGGCTAATCGTGTATTAATCCATTGGGCTACTACTTCATCCTTAGTCCATAATTTTCAGTCTACTGTGAGGCATTATTAGAGTAGGCTATGGATAAACGTAAAATATACGATTTAACAGAAGAGAGATTATATATCAATATGTATTTCAACTACTTCCAACCAATTTTGAATATCAAAAATGAATAAAATATCACTGTCTTGGGACGTTTGGTTAAGGGGAAATTAGGAAATAGTAAGAGAAAGAAATCGAAATTTAGTAATAAACATGTATTCGATGTGACACGAGTTCAAGAAAATGAACAAATTTCCGTGAAAAATGACCAATTTTTGCTGAGTCATTGCGTAATTTCGAGGTGTCGGATGAATTAAATTTGAAATGACAGAATTCTCCTAGGCTCATTTAGGCCCGTTGCGAGTGGGATATCGATTCAGTCAGTTTCCTTTCACTCGAACACTTGATATAGTAGACTAAAGTGCAGCTAGTGAGTGAAATCGGAAGTATAGACATGATGAAGGATAGTTAAATTCAGCACAAATATCAATACTACGGTGGAATTCGCATATTAACAAATCGAGTTTTACTCATAAAATGGTTGCTAATACGGGAAGTTGGTAGTAAGAGAACAGAATTGACACAAATTCTTCACCTGGGACCTGAAAATTGGTTGCATCATATGTGAAAAATAACTTGGCTAATATAACAGAAAGATATTATATACTAAAGAAATGCAAATTAGTAAGTACTCTCTGATGGGGACAGTCGCAATAATACATGCATATAACCTGGAATTGCTAACAGTCTTTTGTAGGCATTTTGAAAGAGAAGTGCATTATAATTTGATAACCTATCTTTATTTTAATAAATAAAAACATTTTAGCATATTGCTTACTAGCAATCTTATAGAGTTTCTGTGATTGACTAACGAATGAAGCTTTTCTTTTGAATTTCAATTCCATTTTTGAGGTTCGAGATGCGGCAGCTGGATAAATGCCATTGTTGAGAAAGTTAACAATGGTACTGTGTTCCTCTTGTTCCATTAAGGATACCGCCCGTGAAAAATCCATAGGTTTGGCTTACAGCATATATCAAGAATAGAGATATATAAGATGTTAAGCGTGGGCAGGTAGTGCAATTAAAAAATATTGAGACATGCCAAACAGTTTTTGGTTGGCATTTCTAGTTTTTGAGTTACAGCGTCTCAAAGTCGGTTTTTTTCCGTTTTTCCCTAGCGCAACTTAATGGTAAGCCCTCCTCCACTCTGTGATTTTTTTAAAGCACATGTTTGGATCAAATGCTTCGAAAATTTATTCATAGATAGTCTATCATATTTGCCACTTCATAGGACCAGAAGAAAGTATAAATTGGAAAAATTGTAAATTTTATCGGTGTCCGAATAAAAAGGGCCAAAAAACGGCGAAAAAAGCCCGATTTTCTTTGGAAATCAGCAATAAAATCACAAATTTGTAAGATATCGAAAATCGAGTGGTCCTACGCTCATCGCCTAATGAGATGGAACAACTCCTGAAATTTTCAAACCTCAATCTCAAGGCAATTTTGAGTTAAATTTTGGAATTTTAAAGTCCCGAGATATAGGGATTTGAAGTTTTGATGTTAAGAACGATGTCAAATGAGCTATAAACGATAAATAAAAGCATCCATAGACATTTAATCGCATGTATACTAAGGAATTAGATGTATTCCAACAGATTTTGGTGAAAATATCAAAATTATACTGAAAATTCACAAATTACCATGAGGGCTCTAACCCCGAATATTTTGAACCAATCAGGGAATATAATTCATATTCCTAGCAGTACAAAGTATAATTCATCGGTTTAGAATGAATAAAGAGCTTCTAAAATGTATATTAGGAAGTTAGAGCGAGAGTCTACGACTTTTAGTTTTCAAGTTAGGATTTTCGAAAAATGCCACGTCATCACGTGATAAAAATTTGAAACTTAGCATTCCATTCCATGTAGTACACTTATTATTTAAGATTCAGATATATACCGTCTTGAAAAGTATATTAGGAATTGAGAGCTAAGAATTTGGGTGTATATTTCCCGAGATATGGAGGAATCTGATTTTGGACCATAAATGGGGGGCTTTGACCGAATTTTGAAGATAAATGCTTTGAACTTCCAAAATAATCATGTTGAGTGCTTCAAAATTTCTGTGTACATTGCTAGTGACTATTGCATAGTTTTTTGAGTATAATAGCTACTTTTAAGAACATATTTCATGACCAGATTCGCCATTTTCTAATATATTCAAAGTTCTCCATAGAATTTGTATTACAATAAAATCGATGATAAGTCAAGAAATATTTACTTTTTGACAAAGAGATGTTTGAGGAACCTATATATTATCGTATATATCCTTTCATTTAAGATTATAATAGAATACATATCATCAATAGTTTTTAAGCATTGACATCGAGCACTTTCAGGGCCATAGAGAGGTTTGATGTCCGAACTTTACCTACAATATACTCTAACTTACGAACTAATGGTCGGATCTGAACAAATTTTAAAAAAAAATCTTTTCTATACACAATAGCTAATATCACAACGGCCATTTCCCGAGCATTTTTGAAATGAAGTCCCTCATAAAGATATTTTTGATTGGATTTTAAGTGCCTCTTTTTCTAAATTCATCTGTTTTATAATATTTAAAGGGGCCAAAACCATTTTGAAGTTCATATAATTGAAAAAATATCAGATAAGCTGGAAAATAATTGATGATTGCGCCGCAAAACCACGAATAACTATCCGATTTTTGGTACTACTGAGCTTTAGGTGCTCACTTCTAGGATATCAAAATAAATACCGTCCAACAAGTACGATTAGATGGTAGAGTACTCAATAATCCGATGGAATTAACAATAAAAAATTCCAACATTTTTTTTAATTTCAGGCGATGTTTTTCGAGGGCGGTATCCTTAACACTTGCATGCCCATAGCGAAAGTGAAAGTAAATTGAAAGTGAACTGAAAGTGAAAATGAAAATGGGGTCATTTCTATTTATACCTTTGACCCCAAAGGCATTGCAGGGTTTAATAACGAAGAACAACGATTAAATAATATTGTTTCATTGATTGAACCACAACTTTTGAACGGATTGTTCGATTTGAAAAGTATTCTACTCTATGTGTTTAGCGAGTCTTACTTGACATTTAGTTAGCATATAATATCTAAAATTTATTGATATCGCTAAATCTAAACAATATAGGGAGAATTGTACTCTGAATCGGATTTTCGCTGAAAATCCGATTCTTGGTACAATTCTCCCGATTTAGTACTATTCTCCCCCTAGTACAATTCTCCTGAGTCAATTTTTTGACACCCGAAGTTCAAAATATTTCGGACATCGGGTATTATATATTTTAAGTTTAGATGTTAAGAAGAATGTAAATTGAGTTATTAAAAATGAACAAAATCATTCACAGACATTATTCGCATCCATACTGCTGATTTAGGTATATTCGAACCAAACATTTACATATAATAGCAAGAGTAGCCTGAAAATCCACAAATTTCCTTGAGGACCCTAACTCCGAATATTTTGAGATATTTGTGAATAATAATTCATATTCTTAGCACTACGAAGTATAATCTATCAGTTTAAAATGATTAAAGAGATTCCAAAAAGTATATTAGGAAGTTAGAGCGAAAGTCTACGACTTATAGATTCCAAGTTAGGATTTTCGAAAAATGCTACGCCATCAATGAGAAAAATCTAAAACTTGCATTCCTAAGGATGTAGTGTAATTTTTATCAATGAATCATATATGTACCCTCATAAAAAGTCTATTAGGAAGTGAGAAATAAGAATTTAGGCTTATATTTACAGAGATAGAGAGAAATATCTTTTTGGACCCTAAATGAGGGTTTTTGACCGAATCTGGGGGCTCCAAGGCCAGAACTTTCAAAATAATTATCAAAAATTCTCCAATTTTTCTGTAGACATTATTAGCGACAATTGTATTCATTATTTAGCATAATAGCTACATTTGAATACATATTTAATTATTAGATTAGCCATTTTCTAATATATTAAAAGTTCTCCACAGAATTAGTATTACAATTAAATCAATGATAAGTCGAGAAATATTTATTTTTTGACAAAGAATTGTTTGAGGAACCTATATACTTTCGCATTTCTCCCTTTATTTAAGATTATAACAGATTGTATATTTAATAGTTTTTAAGATATGACATTGGCCTTTTTCGCGACCATAGAGAGATATTATGCCCGAACTTTACCAATAATATGCGATATATCACGAACAAATGGTTGGATCCGAACAATTTTATTTTTAAACGATCAGAATTTTATTTCTGATCCAGTGATCGCTAAATATCTGGTACAATTGCAGTATCTTACACCCCCCAACTTTTTGTACGATGGTCAAAATCGCAATATGGACCGTTATAGAACTCGTTGAAAGAAGCTTATAGAGCAAAATATTTCAAAAATCGGTCCACAAACAAAAAAGTTACGACAAATTCCCTATCTAAGCCAAATCCTATAGGGAACATTGTATTAGTCATTCCAGTCAAATTGCATTGGTTTATGCATTGCAAACTACCATAATAATGCGCATACTAGATGTTGAGGTTAATCACACTTCTTCAATTACGTATTCCTCTATATTGTTTATACTAGATGCGTTTTTTACCTCAACATCTAGTATGCGCATTACTATGGTAGTTTGCAATGCATAAACCAATGCAATTTGACTGGAGTGACTAATACAATTTTCCCTATAGGATTTGGCTTAGATAGGAAATTTGTCGTAACTTTTTTGTTTGCGGACCGATTTTTGAAATATTTTGCTCTATAAGCTTCTTTCAACGAGTTCTATAACGGTGCATATAGCGATTTTGACCATCGTGCAAAAAGTTGGGAGTGTAAGATACTGCAATTGTACCAAATATCTGATATAAAACAGTCGATTTCCCGAGCATTATATAAATGAACTCCCTTATAGAGTTATTTTGTTTGGATTTTATTTGGCCATTCTTCTTGGTCCATATCATTAAAAAATTATCAAATAAGTTAAAAACTAATTGGTGAATGCGTCAAAACCCTCCACTAATTTTTCAATTTTTAGTAACGCTAAACTTTAGGGGGTTACAGTCTGTCAACTTGAAATTGGGAAAATATTTCTCTTCCCTAACCTTCTAACTCTCTTATTCTATTTTAATTCTACAGGTTTTAATAGGATAGCCTAACACTAAATAATTTATTGTATTTAATAATGTATCTTATTCACACCACTTGATATTACTAGTTTGACTCTTTTGTGCATTGATGTCCAAAATGGTTCTAAAAACTCATTCAACACGTCAGTGAACACAATTAAATTCCGTGGTGACTTGAGATCGATTTTTCTCTTGATCCACGACCAAATACTTTCAATTGGATTCATATGCGGATTACAAGCAGGCCAATCCATCCTACTTATACCCATCTTGCATGAATTCTTCGGCGACTTTGGATTTGTGTTTTGGGTCGTTGTCCTCTTGGAAAATTCACCCATCTGGATGCAAAACACTTGCTTGTTCCGCTAAACATTCATGTAGAATGTCACAATAGAGCTGTCCGGTAAGATTTTCTGTGAAAATCTTAATAGGAAATGTTCCGAGCGAAAACGCTCCCCAAAATGCAATTTAGTTGAGTGTTTTGTACTTGGTTTTACTGCTTTCGAATCTCCCTTACACCAGAGACATATCCTACCACCAGCTAGCCAAATAGACATTTCATCGCTAAATACTACTTTTTCCCAATCGGTTTTCTTGTTCTCCTTTGCCCACTGAACACAATAAGCTTTATGGGATTGTTTTAGCATCGGAATTTTCTGAGCAACCTTTTGGGTAAAGCCGCGCCGCTTCATTTCTTTCCTTACAGCTTCATGTGAGAATGATAGACACCGTATTTTGTTAAATTCTGAAGTCAATTTCCTCACAGATAACTTAAGATTCTTAATAGCCAAACCAACAAGTGATCTAGCATCATTGCTTTTGATTTGACACTTTTTCTCCAGTGCCAATCTTCCTATTCACGGTTTGACCATCCTTCAATTTCGAAACCGTGCGATATACAGTGCTTTTGGAATTCGAGTTCTCCGAGATATCTCCATACAGTTAGTAATTCCAGAGTAAAATAATATTTTAATATTTTAGCGCTGTTCTTGTTCGTTCATAATACTGCGAAAAGTGAATTCAAACTTGAAGATTCGATGAGAAAAATGAGGAAATGTTCAAAAAACTAGTATTGATATGATGATGGTTATTTAAAATAAATATCTAGGTTGGAGGTTATGGAATCTGAAAACTCAGCACCACAAAGGAATATTTTCAGCAGTCATATGACTACCAATAGTTAAGAAGTAAATAAAAACTACAAATACAAAGAGAATAGAGACTGTAGAAAACATACAAGTAATTTAAGGAAACTGTTCATCTTCCCAATTTCAAGTTGACAGACTGTAACTCATAAAAATCAAATAAATACCGTCCAAATAGTACTATCAGATGCTCGACCGTTCAGTAATACAATGAAATTAACAATTAAAAATTTTTTTTTACGCCAGGCAAAGTTTTTCGAGGGCGGTATCCTTAAGTGTTTGGGTTGCGCTAAAGAAATTACAAAGATAGTTAACATTACAACCTTGGATAAATTCAAAAGACAACAGCCAGTCTACTATTGAAAATAAGCTAACATCTTTCGTATGTAGAACTTGCAATAGTCAGAATGATGTTATACGAATACAGGGATATTTTATACAATTAATTCCATTATTAATTCTAGAATTTTGCAACCTTAAGAATCCAGAAAAGAAAATCGAAAAGAAAATTCATCTAATCCATCAATAAAGACTCCAATACTTCCAGCTCTTGTTCGGAAATCATTTTACCCTAAAAACTCTGAGAAATACAACTTTTGACCATGACGATGGAATAAGAAACAAAAAGATACAACTTGAAGAAACTTCAAATCTTCAAAAACACACTTTAGTCAATTTTGTAGTGTATTTGGTTATTCCTTGTTAGTCACTCTCTTACATGTACTTAGACTTAGAAAGTTTTGGTTGGCTAGTATTTCGATAGATTTAGTTCAGAGAAACAAGTTCTTACATATACTATATATACATTTGTAGAACATTGGGATACGGACAAATAATAAACAAACTAATGGTCACAAAACGAACATACAATAGTGATTAGAATTTGTTTACGAAAGTATCTTTCAAACTAGAAACCATAGTAATGAATACATGAAGCTATACATTTTTACACACCAACATCTCGCATGAGAGATGTTGGCGAATTGACATCTTACAAATGACAACATCTCGCATAACATTTATAATGCTATGCCGTTGTTTATTTTGTTTATAGTATTGCATGAAGTAGACGAATCTCAAAATATGCTAAGACTAACTTTCATTTGTTGACCAGGGATTTTTAGTGGAGTAGATTTCAATTACGTACATATTTCAGAAAATATGCGATCAATATGATATTTTTGTTTATAATAGATATACCACTTAAATGAGTTCGCCTCCTCTTTTCAACAGTTCCAAGACAATCCATTTCCTACATCATTCCTAATTTTCTATTATTATAAATTAATTTTCCAACCTCTACAACCTTTTAACCATTCTATTTCGAATAAACTGCACTCGGAACTATCTATACTAAACAAACAGTGCGAGAACTATACCTACACAACACGGCAACCTCTTATTCTAGCCAAAACTACATAAGGACTACATCATGATTGCAATCAATACTACAAAATATTACTCGAGAGAGTAAATGCTAATTCTAATACTCAGTACCAAAGGTTCTTACTAACCGTAGATTTTCGTTCATGTATATGCTCAGAAAGAATTACTGGAAAGTAAGTATCTGATATAACTGTTCTTGTAATCATTTTACATTACAAAAAATTTTTTGACCAATCAGTCTTAGAAAATATTTCATATTTGTTCTAATCCATTGTGCTTCTACTAGCACAATAACCTCGACGTAAATAGTGCTTTACTTATAATAAAAGATATTCAAGTTTGATCTTAAACAGATCATGATTTTTCTATACTGTAGTTCCAGATTACGCAGCGTTAAATTCCAAATACCATAGCAAAGCAAGCATCCTACCTAACCAACTCAAACCCCACAAAATTTGAAGAAAAATTCTGAATGTGGGAGGGTATTTGTTACGCAAATTTTTATTTTTTCGATTAGTCAATGTCACTTTACCACATACAGTATACGAGCTAGCTTCGCTTGCTTGGCTGCGCGACTTGCGGGCACTGATGTCCGCAGAGTCGCCCTGTGGGCGCCCGGGGATATCAAAGAAACAATACGTCGCTTACTCTTTCTCTACTAAGGATCGCTGAATTGTCTACGGTTACATTAATGAAATCTGAGCAGTAGCCCCCTAATATTTATATATTAGGGCAGTGGTTCCCAACCTGGGATCCATGGACCACTTAGTGGTCCACAGAATATATCAGGGGGGTCCACAGGATTCGAAATTTTGTGTTACGGTTAATAGGAGGGGGTCCACAGAATATAGGAAATTTTTTATAGGGGTCCACAGCCCAAAAAGGTTGAAAACCGCTGTATTAGGGTCATTTTAAAAGAATTTACTTCATATTAAGCAAAATATTCCTGAATGTAATGCAAATTTGAAACTACAAAGTTCATATTATAAAAGATTATTATATTTGAATGGCAACAATAATAGTGTGCTATATCTTATGCTAATCAATTTAATCATTAAATTTTTAATATAAAAAAGATAAAAAGGAATTTTAAAAAATTTTTTAAGAAAAAAATTCTATATCACTCGTTCTATCTGATCTATCAAGTATGAATCAATGAATTCACTACAAGCAAAAATTTCAAATTTCAATACGAGGTTATTCTATTAGTAACATCTTCCCGAATTCGCGTTCTGCATCACATTAAGTATTTCGATACGAAATATTATAAGTAACAATTTAACAGATGATAAATATCTTTAGAAATTGAGTTTAAAATTGAAATTGCGAAAATTCTTGCTAGAATCGAAGAAAAACTCATGTAGTAATGTTGTTCAAAAACATTTACATCTTTCCGATGGTGTCAAGTTTGTAAGAATAAGTTGACTAATCTTAAAAGTTTTGACTAATTTTAAGTTATAATTGAAAGGCACAAAGTAGAACAATTGTGTCGAGAAGTGTCGGATTGAAAATCTTATAGTGACTTTTAGTGAGCCCATAAACATTCATACATCATGTGCTTAAATTTCAATTATTTGAAATAGGGGTTCCAATTCAGGAGCATTTTTTAGTCACGGGATTTCGGGATTGGAGTCAATCCCGGTGGTGGAATAATACATGTGAAGCATTTGATAATAATATGACTCAATGTGATACAAGTCTTCACAATAGACTTTTCTGCAGTTTCATAATTAAACAAAATGTAATAATAATTTCTAAAGAAATGGGTGAATTATACAATGGAACCCTTCATTGTAGTGGATCGCCAGAATTTGTCCTAAAAAAGTACTGGAATTTGTCCTAAAATTCTGTATCCTGGAATTTGTCCTAAAGAAAATCGAATATTGGAATTTGTCCTAACTGTCTATTGGAATTTTTCCTAAATTTTAAAGACTGGAATTTGTCCTAAACTTTAAATACTGGAATTTGTCCTAAACTTTAAATACTGGAATTTGTGTAGTTAATAATACCGCCCGCGAAAAATCTTTAGGTTTGGCTTACAGCATATATTAAGAAGAGAGAAATACAAGTATATGATGTTAAGCGTGGGCACGGAGTGCAATCAAAAATTATTGAGGCATGCCAAACCCGTTTTTTGTTCGCATTTCTTGTTTTTGTGTTACAGAGTCTCAAAGTAGTTTTTTTTTCGTTTTTCGCAAGCACATCCTAATATTAGACCATCCTCCTCCACTCTGAATATTTTTTCGAAAATACGTTTGGATCAAATGCTTCGAAAATTGATTCATATAAAGTATATCATATTTGGTATCGTGTATGACCGAAAGAAAGTTAAAATAACCAAAATTGTTATTTTCATAGGGGTTTGAAAAAAAATTGTCAAAAAAGGTGCAAAACAGCCCATTTTTTTGAAATCAGCAATAAAATCGGAAATTTAAAAGATATCGAAAATCGAGTGGGCATACGTTTATCGCACAATGATGTTGAACAACAATTGTAAATTTCAGCCTTCAATCTGAAACAAAATTTGACATTTTTTATTTTAAAGACGGTCAATTTTGAAATTCCCTTAGATATAGGGATTTAAAGTTTATGTTAAGAACGATGTAAAATGAGCTATCAAGGATAAATAAAAGCATTCATGGGCATTTAATTGCATTTATAATGATGAATTAGATATATTCCAACAAATTTTGGTAAAATAGCAAAAGCATAGTGAAAATCCACAAATTTTCTTTAGGCTCCTAACCCCCGAATATTTTGAACCAATTTGGAAATATAATTCATAATCCTAGCATTGCAAAGTATAATCCATTGGTTTAGAATGAATAAAGAGCTTCTAAAAAGTATATTACGAAGTTAGAACGAGAGTCTACAACTTTAAATTTTCAAGTTAGGATTTTCAAAAAAAGCTATGTCATCACGTGAAAAAATTTAAAACTTTGCATT
Organism: Aphrocallistes beatrix; assembly: GCA_963281255.1. Lineage (NCBI taxonomy): Eukaryota > Metazoa > Porifera > Hexactinellida > Sceptrulophora > Aphrocallistidae > Aphrocallistes > Aphrocallistes beatrix. The sequence continues at coordinate 1,380,807 of OY725494.1, forward strand.
CCATAGGCCGTAGTATACCTATTATCAAAGAATCATATACTATATACTGTTACAAAAAGTAAATTAGGATTTGAGAGCTAAGAATCTGCGTATATATTTCCAGAGATAGGGAGGAATCTGTTTTTGGACTATAAATGGGGGGCTTTGACCGAATCTGGGAAGTAACAGGCCAGAACTTCCAAAATAATTATGAAAAGTGTTCCAATTTTCTGTACACATTGTTAGTGACAATTGAATTTATTTTTTAGTTCAATAGCTACATTTAGGCACATATTCCATGACTAGTTTCGCCATTTTCTAATAGTAAAAGTTCTCCATAGAATTTGTATTACAATAAAATCAATGATAAGTCGAGAAGTATTTATTTTTTGACAAGATGTTTGAGGAACCAATATATTATCATATATATCCTTTCATTTAAAATTATAATAGATTATATATCTTCAATAGCTTTTAAGAATCGACATCGACCTCTTTTGGACCATAGAGAGGTATAATGTCCGAACTTTACCTATAATATACGATAATTTACAAACAAATAGTCGGATCTGAACAATTTTTTTAAAAAATGATTAAAATTCTATTTTGATACAATAGCTAATATCACAACGGCCATTTCCCGAGCATTTTAGAAATGAAGTCCCTCATAGAACTATTTTGATTGGATTTGATATGCCTTTTTTCTAATTTTTTCTGTTTTATAATCTCTAAAGGGGAGAAAACAATTTTGAGGTCTATATCATTAAAAAAATAATAGATAAGTAAGAAACTAATTGATGAATGCGCCGAAAAACCACTAATAATTTACAATATTTACTAACACTAAACTTTAGGGGTCAGCTCATAAAAATCAATATAAATACCGTCCAATAAGTACGATTAGATGGTAGACCACTCAGTAATACAATGGGATTAACAATGAAAAATTTACCATTATTTTTTATGTCAGGCGATGTTTTTCGAGGGCGGTATCCTGAAAATTAGGTTTACCTACATTTCTTTAGAGACTTAGTTACTATGACCTTTTGTTACACGACAGTTCGCTCAATTTGATTGGGCAATTGTAACCATTTTAATATTATTGTTGTGATAATATAATTGCATCCGCTACAAAGTCGTAAATTTATCCAACATTCTAAACTAACATAGAGGGAGAAAATCTAACCTACTACATAAACACAAAAACTAATTTTTAGTGAGCATCCATGCTGAAATGATGTCCTCTTAAGAACTGCATTCTGGGACCATATAAATAACTGATGATGAGGTCCTTTAAGGATGTTCCTTAGGGGACGCAGCGATTTGACCTAAAGAATGTATGAATTTGACCTAAAAATTGCGAGTAGGAATTTGACATAAAGAAATTTGGGAAGTAGGAAAATGACCTAATTTCGAAGTAGGAATTTGACCTAAAGGAATCTGGGAAGTAGGAAAATAGCCTAAATTCGAAGTAGGAATATGATCTAGAAATTTCGAAGGAGGAAAAAGACCTAAAACGTACTAGGTAGGAATAAGACCAAAAATGCCACACAGTACCACCTCTTACGAATAAACGTGCCACTTTCACACTCAATTGAACACTAATTCAAACCTACAATACCTACTTTCTCTCTGCCACCAATTTTAGGTCTTATTCCTATTTCACCCGTTTTAGGTTATGTTCCTACTTCGACTTTAGGTCATGTTCCTACTTCGACTTTAGGTCATTTTCCTACTTTCAAAATTTCTTTAGGTCAAATTCTTACTTCTATTTCAGGTCATTTTTCCTACTTCAGTTTTAGTTCAAATTCCGCATTCCCAATTCTTTCTCGACTAAATAAATAGAAAGGAGTCTAAAAATAAACAATATTGCATACTTAATTTCTTTATTTCAAATCGAAATATGGTAAAAGAATACAATTCCTTAATTAGAGTCTAAAATTAGACATTTTAAAGAACATCAGATGTGTTTAAGGAAATACAGTTGGTATAATTAGGGAAATGAATGTTGAAATTTTTTGATGGAAATATACAAATACAAAAATACAATGACTTCTTCAGAACAAGAAATGTCTTCTTCGGAGCAAGAAACTGTTCCAACATTTAGAAGTGCTGACCTCCTTTTAGTTAGAATTCCATCTCCCTTTGCTTCTAGTATATAATCAAGTGACTCTGGCTTGTCTCAAACAGTCACTAAATATGATCGCGTATTCAAAGTTCCAAATACTCCAACTGATGTTATCCCTTCTTCAATCTCTCCTACTGAGCTTTGATCTACTTTCTCACAATTTGCCTAGTCTTCACAGACTTCCGAAGATTCGGATAACTCCACGAAAGTTCCTTCTTTTCCTCTCAGATGCAAAAGAAGAGTAAAGAAAGTCAACGTTGGGAGGTTTCGTAAAGGGGAAGGACTGAAAAGAAAATCATCTTTCACACCATTACCTGCAAAGTGACTACTCTCGAAACCGACATCCGAACGATTCAAACAAGTAAAGCTCCATCATCCAACTAAATTTATAAGCATCAAATTGCGTAAAGACGAAACTCACTCATTCTGTAATCTATTAATTCACCATGGATCACAAATTCTCGACATGGACTTACTTAGCATAGTATTTTCCCTTTTAAGATGCACTGAACCAAAATGCACAGGATCACTCAAACTATACTAATACGCCTTTCGAGATGGCTTGCAGTCATTTATTATTAAAGTGTAGCTATTGCCATCTTGTGATTGCTGAATTTCCAACTTCTCTACCTATTGACATGCAACCCACGGAAGCCGTGAATGACCGTCAAATGCTATCCCGGAAAAAGTCGGAAGTGAACGTGAGGGCTTTATTAGCAGTGAACTGCACCTCTCTCAGTTGGAATGATTTCTTCCTCTCGTGCAATCTCCTTGGGGTACAGAATACCTGGAAGCGAATGAACAAATTTTCCGTCTTGAAATTGTTCGGATCAGCAAATAAGATCTGTCAGCAATCCATGTCCATGTCAGCTAAACTTGTACGCGACACAGCAGATACGTCAAATATCCCAGACTGTAAGAATTGCCTGTAAGTTACGACGCTTCTTGGCATCAGAGAGGATATTACTCGAATCAAGGGTTCGCGGCTGCAATTGAGGTATATAGTGGTATTTGACTGCGTCTTCTATGAATGCGTGTGCAGCAAAAGTCTCAAATGGACTGAAGAGAGGAAGAAAGACAATCCAGATGAGTATTGCGAATAGTGGAAGAAATATTCCAGCGAGTATCCGGCAAATTATTCCGGGACTAGCCAAGGAATGGAACCTTCAGCTGTAATTGAATTTGGGATAGATCTGCCACCAAACATTCTCTTGCTTATAATACATATGTAGGCGATGGAGACTCGAGCTCTTTTAAGCGGTTACGAGAAAGCGATCCGTACAAAGGATTGGAAAATCTACGAAAGGTGGACTGCATCGGGCATGCGCAAGGGAAATTAAAAAGGCATTGTGGAAGAAAACCACGAAAACATCAACAGAAAAACCAATACCCGCTTCAAGGGTTCAGAGGATTTGCAAACAGCGATAGACATTCAAAAGGCTCTCTATACACAACTCGATCATTTAGTTGCGAAGCATGAAAGTTGTCCGTTTTCAAGAGCTCTTGGTGCTACCTTCAAGACTCTTGCACTTTCAGTCGAAGATAGCTCTATTCCACCTCCCAACCTGCGACGACCCTATCTGAATGTAGATGAGTTATCACGACTGCAAGATATCTTTTTGAAGTTTGCAAGCCTAGATATGTGTTCCGCCTTGACGCTAGGTTTAACACTAAATGCAAATGAATCCCTACATTCAGTATTATGCCACAATGCTCCTAAAGGAAAACGGGTAGGGCAATACTCATTCCAAGCTTCTGCTTCAAAGCTTTGTCAACTTTCAATGAAGGCTCATTGATACTCGCATTAATCTTAGCGGATATGGGGTTGCAATGTACTAATGTGACTCTAGCTCACCACGTAACGATGGATAAGGAACGAAATAGATGCAAGAGAAGGCTGTTAAGGATACTCAGAAAAGACGAGGCGTCTTCTGAAGAGTCAATTTCTGTGACTGCCGAATCTTCAAGGTGTAAATGCGAAAAAGACGCCACTACAGATAAATCTGGATGCTTTGATAATGAGCTATCCTCTTCTGGCAGTACAGAAGTCATCCCTCCCATCCTTGTTGTTACAAGGATGAAAATAAAATCTGCGAGAAATGCGGAATGCATGATTGTCCAGTTCTGAGAGACCAGAAGAATGATGACTGGGTAGGATGTGATTTATGTGAAAGTTGGTATCAAACAGGCTGTGAAGATGTATGGTTAGAGGATATAGGTGATGACCCTTATATCTGTAGGAAATCCGAGCAAAAGTGGAATAAAGTGTATCTACATCTATAATTTCTGTAGTATCATGCCATCATTATAATAAATATCCCTCCTAGTTCTTTAATAAAATCGCTAATATATACATTAATTCGGAAACAATTCATCAAATTTTAGGAAAATATACACATAATCATTTTTATTACTTATATAGTACGTATATAGTACGATGTGATAAAATTAAAATATATGTTTAAGATACAATTGCTTGGAAATACTCCCCTTATAGGAACAAATTGAGCTAATCGAATCAAAATTATCACAATCAAGATACAATTCCTATTATATCAGGAGAAATTATAGTGAACTATGTCAGTTCGGGTAAATCATGACTAAATTTTGACAGCAAAGATTGTAGTATTTGTGAAGAAGTACCTCAGGAGTCCACATACAAGTACTGTACAGGGGTGGGCAGTGGTGTTGCTAGGGATTGAAGCTTGCTAGGGCACAGCTGGGGCACCGTGTGAAACATGACGACGCTATAGAGTCGATTATCACTACCTTACACATTGATGAAAGTACCAACTTTAATGTTTAATTGACAGCGCGCGGCTAATGAACACTTGCACTCAGAGTCGACCTGGACTTTCAGAAGAGTCCCTACTGGTGCCAAATATTGATCACTTTCACAAATCCATTCCACATTTGCTTACAGCATGAATCTATTTGATGGGATAATACAATATTTATCCCTACGATATGCAAAACGGTATTTTATATCTTATATTGATTTTGCTGTTTTTAATGCATTCATAAAGTAAACAAATTTAAAATAGATCAGTAAAGTATGAAAATTTATCACCCGTAGGTGCATCTGATTTGTTTATATTTTCAACTTTCGTTTGTAGCACCCGTACACAAATTGGCCCATGCAGGGCCTCTGAGAGAATCGGCGAGTCCAGGGCCACTTTTCTAGAATTGTAATCTACAATTTCAATATATGAAGAGATGATAAATAATATACGATAATCGATGTGTAATTATGCGAATACAAACGAGTTTTAATTGATAAATGCTTTTCTAGCTTTTTTCTGTGCGGATGCATCAATAATTAATGAGGAAAAATCTAATTCTCATATAATATTACAATTGAAATTAAGCATGGCCAGCCGATGTAAATGTTCTAATAGCATAGTTGAACGGTTATAATTTTTGCTTCAAAACATTGAAGGTACGTTACCCTGAAACCACTGACGCCGGCTAACTAACAAAACACAGTTACTGTTAGAACACTACATAATCCAAATATTGTAGAATAGAATATAAAATCAAGGCTGTCAGACACGGGGTAGACATGGTCGCCCCACTTTTGACGAGGAATCTGGATGGGTAGGCCTGGAGAGGCTAGTAGGTATGCAGGGGTGCGGCTGGGAGAGGTTAATGGGTAGGCAGGGCGGCCCCACTTGTGAGGAGAATCCGATGGCACTGTATATAATTAGTTATTATTATGAACCGGAAATGGACCTGCTGGCCCCTTTCATAGAGCCTGCACCCATGAAAGAATATAGATCATGTGTTATAATTTTAATTATAGTAGATATATCTAATTCGATATAATATTGGTATGTAGTAAGATTTTTAAAATTTCAATTTAGGGTGGGGACGGTTATCGGCGGACTGCGTCCGACTCCTATAATCCAGAAGCTAAATCTCTTGATAGTGCTATTTGATTGTTTAATATCATAAATTTTAAGTAGAAGCTACTTTAAAATGTTTTTTAATGATTATGTGGGGGTCAGTATCAAAATTTTGCAAAGCAAGTGTTAGTTATTTGAGTTTTAACATCTAATGTTAAAAAACCTTTATTGGTATGAAAATTACAATACGTACTAATCAAAACTAAGACACAAAAATCAGAATATACCAAGTACATGTGCTGAGATATTGAAAAGTACTGGGCGCATGTGCCTACCGACACAAGAATAGAGATGCCTGACTTGGTCTTAGCCTAGATACGTAGGTATGCGCAGATACAGTATTTTCGGAATATTGGCATTATACTTTAACTTAATGTAGTGTCAAACCTGTAGTTGGAAAGAGTATTAATATTTCAGGATAACCTCATGTATGTACGTATATTCTTACTATATAGACATTGTTTTGAGTCACACTATCATACTATGTGATTACCGAGCATCTTTTCTAGAATGCTAACTCATTCTTTGTCTCAGTTTTCGTCAAAATCCAAACCATAGTTTGCTATGGTATGGCAATGTTTTCTTCTATACCGCTTAATTTAGTCATAGAAATATCTAAGCATGTTTATATCTTGTAGCTGTGCAATTCTTGCGTATTTGTTCAAGGGATTCAGAAAGATGTAGGCTCTGAAATTCAGAATTAGGGATGTGCCAGTGATTACCCTTCAAAAATCAAATTTCTCGAGAATAAAAACTTCAATGTTCTCTTACCTATAATTACTCAATATGAGTCCAGGTGCCCAAAGGGCACCTCTAGTGGACACAAAGTGCCCCTAGTCCCGCAGCGTAATCAAACGAAGCATGCTTGTATATTAGGGTGCTCCAAAAAATTCCATAGTTTGAATCTTTAGATGCACACACTTCAAATTATTTACCTTGATCACCAAGTATTCACCATAAAATTTTCATGCAATTTGGAGATGGTTTAGTGGTCGCGCAAGGTAACCTCTCCCACGTGCTAATTTATAATGAGACATGTCCGGGTTGAGGCCAGAAGTTGTAAAAAGCGAACTTCTGAAATTTAAATATATTAGTAGCTTGATTTTTGTGATATTTGAAGGTGGTTTTATATCAGCTAATAATATATTTTGATAACCTAAAATCTACCGATTCCGAGATATTGGTGAAAACAATTGGGATCAACCTTCATACTTGAAATTATTAATGGTCCCAACTGTTTTCACCAATATCTCGGAATCGGTTGATTTTAGGTTATTAAAATGTATTATTAGCTGATATAAAACTACCCTCAAATATCACAAAAATCAAGCTATTAGTATATTTAAATGTCAGAAGTTCGCTTTTTATAACTTCTGGCCTCAACCCGGACATATCCCATTATAAATTAGCACGAGGGGGAGGCTACCTTGCGCAACCACTAAACCATCTCCAAATTGCATGAAAATTTTATGGTGAATACTTGGTGATCAAGGTAAACCATTTGAAGAGTGTGCATTATAAGATTCAAACTTTGGAATTTTTTGGAGCACCCTATTGTATATACGTATATAAATACTCATTAATTGAGTTTTAATTGTAAGGTTTGATAAAAGGACGTATTTACAGTTTGTTTCGGTGGAATAATATGTAACTATGAGGGTGCCTGATACCACAGCATGCCCAATCATGATTTTCTGGAGAAATTTCACCTTTTCAGCGGTACATAGTGACTTAAAATCAGGTTGGTAAAGAATAAGTAAAATATATTATAAAATGTATTATTTGAATTTAGGTTATCATATACAAGAAATCATTTGGCGTAATTATAATTTTTATATGACTTTGTTGTCAAAACTGCATTTTAAAGAATTTTTCTCTATAAAATGCATTGAATTTGCACATGGGTTATCATATCCAAAGAAATGAATGGAATGGTTAAAATATTTGTGACACTAAAATTTTAGGAAATTACGTCATACTATTTAATAAAAAATCTTTATAAAACTCTTACTTACTCAGAAGGATTTTGCTTAAATATATGTGCATCCTTTCTAATAGCACTAAAATAACACAACTATTCCTTATAATGAATGGTTTATACATGTTATCACAAGTAAATACTTAATAACTAATTTAAGTTTTAATATTAAGTGAATTAACTAATATCGATGGACGATTCTATTATTTTTTAAGCATTATCCTCGCAGCCCTTGGCTCTTCGTGTGTGACCTTATTTCACACACCTTTCGTACACCAGTTCTGTCGATATTTCACCCACATTGGGTCGCTCCTCGAAGCCAGCCTAACAAATATATCAATAACATTATCTAAAATAGAAAATTTCCTCCTGATTTTCCCTATATTTCCGAAATAATTTGTTACATGCTTCGGATCCTTCCTCGGATCCGTACCCATAGTTCATTTCTCAATATTTCTTCGGAATGTGCCAGTACTTTGTGTAAACTTCGTGTTACACTTAATCACGGAAAGAAAGTATAAGGAGATCTGTATTCGTACAAAGATGACCAAATTTCTTATGTATTAATTTTTCTTTCAGAATTTATGATGCTCAGAATGGCAGATAATTGTGTATGCAGCTTTGAAAGTGAGTCTCTATTTTCAGAACCACCAGCTGACATTATAATCAAATGCTTCTAAAATCGAATCATAGATAGTCTATCATATTTGCCACTTCATAGGACCAAAAGAAAGTTAAAATGACAAAAATTGTAAATTTTATCGGTGTTCGAAAAGAAGGGCCAAAAAAAGGCAAACATGTTTTAAAGGAAATCAGGAATAAAATCACCAAGATATAAGATATCGTAAATAAAGTGGCCCTATGTTCATCGCCTAATAATATGGAACAACTCTTGTAATTTTCAAACCTCTATCTCAAACCAATTTTGACTTAAAATTCTGTAAAGACGGTCAATTTTGAAATTTTGAAGTACAGGGTGGAACATAAGTGCTGTCCTATTGAGTGATGTCAAATAAATGGAATTTTAAGTTATAGTATGCTATGATTCACTTATCAATATAATCTCCATCTCTTTCTATTACAAGTTTGATACGATTAGGCATATCTGCCACCAAGTTCGTCAAAATGTCTGGATCTATCTGACTCCACGCTTTTTTAACTATTTTCACAAGGGTATCAATATCACTTGGTTGTCCCATCTCATCGACCTTGCCTTTGACGATTGCCCAAAGATTCTCGATGGGATTTAAGTCTGGGGAGTTGCCTGGCCATTCTTCCTTCCTCCAAAAGTGGGAGAAATTGTTTTTGTACCACTCCTGAGTCAATTTAGCCGTGTGGGCGGGGGCGCCATCTTGTTGAAAGATAATCTTGGACATGTTTCTTGACATCGCAAGCTTTAGGATTGAGCCCTTCTTGACCCTACGTTTGAGAGCATCCTTACAAGTGTTTGCCAGAATAAAATCACGATAATAAGCTCCGGTTATAGTTTAGCCTTTGGGTACAATGTGCAGATCTGACAGAGCCTGGTGTGACATCATACCCCACACATGGACTTTAGGAGGAAATTTAACCTTGTAGCAAGGTGGGACAACTTCAGGGTTTCGTGCCCAAACACGATCATTTTGGCGATTAGGGGTAGAGAATAACTCAAAAGGACACTCGTCTGACCATAAAATCCTTTTAAAATCATCAACAGTCCACTCTTGGCGCTCTCTGGCAAACTTGAGACGATTTTCCTTCTGACGATTCGTTAGTTTCGGCCTTTTCATCCGTTTGTAAGATTTAGTACCTAAAGAATTCGCCAAATATCTTCGAACAGTGGTGTGAGTGATCGGGTAGCCCATGCTCGTTATTCTTTTAGCCAATTTTATGGTAGATTGCCTTCTTTTAGTAACTGATTTAGCAATTACGATTTTTGCCACACGGTGAAATTTCGGCGGTCGTCCAGACCGCGCTTTTGTCTCTAGTGTTTTCCCAGAATTGTGAATGCTGTACCAACGTCTAATCGAGCGTTCACTAACGTTAAGGGTGTGAGCAACTTCTTTTTGCGTCATACCTGCTACAACCATGCCGATTGCCTGAGATCTGAGCTCTAAACCGTGGTCATTGACATCCATATGCAAAAAATAAGCCCCAGAAATAATGACAATATATAAATTTCAAAAATTAATAATTCAATTAGGAAATGCTACATAAAATAACCTAATTGATAGTTTAAATGATTTTTGAAGTTAAAGCTTGTTATACTTATTGTTGCATAATAAGAGCAATATCTAATTTATTTGATATAGGACAGCACTTATGTTCCACCCTGTAGAGATTTTAAGTTTAGATGTTAAGAAGAATGTAAAATGAGTTATTAATAATGAACAAAGCATTCACAGACATTTATTCGCATTTATACTGCTGATTTGGTATATTCGAACCAAATATTTATAAAAAATAGCAAGAGTACCCTGAAAATCCACAAATTTCCTTGAGGTCCCTAATCTCAAATATTTTGAGATAATTATAAATAGTAATTCATATTCCTGGCACTACGAAGTATAATCTATCAGTTTAGAACGAATAAAGAGCTTCCAAAAAGTATATTAAGAAGATAGAGCGAAAGTATACGACTTTAGTTTCGAAATTAAGATTTTCAAAGATGCTACGTCAACACATGACAAAAATCTAAAAGTTACATTCCATATGATGGAGTGCAATTATTATCACTGAATCATTTATGTGTCCTCATGAAAAGTATATTAGGAAGTGAGAACTAAGAATTTGGGGTTTGATTTACATAGACAGAGAGATATTACTTTTTGGACCCTAAAAGGGGATTTTTGAACGGAATCTGAGAGGTCTAAGGCCAGAACTTTCAAAATAATTATCAAAAGTTCACCAATTTTTAAGTACACATTATTAAGGACAATTGTATTCATTATTTAGCATAATAGCCACATTTGGATACATATTTAATGATTAGATTCGCCATTTTATAATATATTCAAAGTTCTCCAATATGTATTAGTACAATTAAGTCAATGATAAGTCGAGAAATATTTATTTTTTGATAAAGGAATGTTCGAGGAACCTATATATTTTCGTATATATCCTTTCATTTAAGATTATAATAGACAAGCGCGCTTCGCTTGCTTGCGCTTCGCGGCTGGTGGACACTTTGTGTCCGCCGGAGTCTCATTTCGGTCGCCTGGAGTCACATTGGTTAATTATAAGGGAGATAACATCTCTAAACACGTCTGTCCTGTTATAATCGATATCGCACGAAACATCACCAAATTTATCAATATTTAAAATTTTGATGTGTAATGATGACGTCATAACAAAGTGATGAGCCATCATTTTTTGTTGATAGTTGCATCATATGTGAGGTATGTTAGATTTTATTAAAATTTCAGCCTTCTATCTCCTATAATGGCTGAGTTATGCTCGATTAACTGTATTGCTTAACTTTTAAAAATGTGACAATGACGTCATAATTCCATGATGAGTCCACCTTTTCGTCTGAGCTCGGAACTTACTGGAGCTCTAGCCAAAAAACTTCTACATGCAAAAAATTAGCTTTCTGGCCACGACAGTTTCTTCAATCAATTCGTTACAGATATATATACACTAACCGGACAAAAGTATTTGTACACTATATTATTTCCCATACAAATAGTGCTAAATTGATCTTTTCATGAAGGGAAAAGTATTCAAACTAAGAGCTATTAAGAGTATGATTTGAGATTCGAAATCTTCACATTCGAAATAGTAATAGTTGAAGATTTCTAAAAAATTGCTCAACCCAATGAGTAAAATTATCAATCTGTGGCTCAAGGGGTAGTACATCACCATCATGTATAGTGATAAAAGGGACATATGTAGCACAAGGTGGCAGTGATTGATAATTTGAAATAATTGGGAATTAGTAATTGATTAGAAATATCCTACAATAACTAATTCGAATGCGAATATTTCGAATTTGATACCCGATTAGTTGTATCACCTAACCTTTCGGAGTTTTAATCTTCATGAATAGACCCATTTTAGTATTAAATGCACGTAAGATAATGAAGTGTGCAAATACTTTTGTCCGGGTAGTGTATACTCTAACCGGACAAAAGTATTTGAAATCCTTGCTATTTTCCATCATAACTAGTTGTAAAGTGGATCTATTTGTGGAGAGAAATGTGTAAAACTGTAACAGATGCTGTATCTCTTCTGGTTTTTCTTGATCTTAGTTCAGCCTTCGACACCGTCGACCATACCATCTTACTCAACCGTCTCCAGCCTCATTTCGGCATTTGCGGCTCTTCTCTGTCTTGGTTTGAATCTTACCTCTCTGGTAGGACTCAATTCGTCTCGATTAAGGGTTCTAGTTCCTCCAATATCCCGGTCCAACACGGAGTTCCTCAGGGTTCTTGTCTTGGTCCGCTTCTCTTTAGCCTCTATACTAGTCCTCTATTTGACCTCATTAGGTCCCACCTCCCCGACATGCACTGCTATGCCGACGATACTCAGGTCTATCTTTCTTTTAAACCCGGTTCCATCTCTTCTGAAGAATCTGCTTTCTCCGCCATCCAATCTTGCATCCCCGCGATCCGTTCCTGGCTCCTCACCAACAAGTTGCTTATCAATGACACCAAGACTGAGTTCCTTATAATAGGGACTCGTCAACAACTATCTAAGGTTCAAACTGATAGCATCTCTGTTGGTGAGTCGAGAATCTCGTCTTCCAAAGAAGTACGGAATCTTGGAACTTGGCTCGACAATACCCTCTCAATGTCTACTCAGGTCAGCAAAGTTGCCTCCTCCTGCTTCTACTACATCTATAACATCCGGCGTATTAGAAAGTATCTCTCTAGGGAAGTCTGTGAAACTCTTGTTAATTCTCTTATCACATCTCGTCTTGATTATTGAAACAGTCTCTTGTATGGTTGCCCCTCATCCCTATTAGCTCGACTCCAGCGAGTCCAGAACAGCGCAGCCAGGCTTATCTACAATATCTCTCGCACCTTTTCGTCATCTCCTCTTCTTATTAACCTCCACTGGCTGCCTGTTAAACATCGTATCCTCTTCAAAATCCTCCTCATAACTTACAAAGCCATCCATTCTCTTGCTCCGGACTATATCATCCAGCTCATACAGGTTACGTCATCCAATCGTACTCTACGATCATCCAACGCCATCCTCCTTGAGTATCCTACTATCAAATCTTCCAAAACCTCTGGGTGATCGTGCATTCACTTTAGCTGCGCCTGTTGAGTGGAATCTTCTGCCTCCTAGCATTCGGAATGCCCCCTCACTTCTTCTCTTCAAAAAACTCTTGAAAACTCATCTTTTCTGTATCGCGCACGACATATTCACTTAAACCAATTTCAATGCACATACATACCTTACAAGCATACATACACATACATACGCATACATACACATACATACCTACATGCATAACACACACCTACTTTTATTGAATTGTACAGCGCACTTGAACACTTGAACATATTAATATGGAATCTGCGCTATATAAATGTAGTATATTATTAGTATTATTATTATTTGAAATCGGAATTATAATATTTGTAACAGTTTAACAACATTTCACTCATGAATAGACCAACTTTATAACTAATTATGATGAAAAATAGCAAGGTTTTCAAATACTTTTGTCCGATTAGAGTATATATACTATACAAGCACGCTTCGCTTGCTTGCGCTGCGCGGCTTGCGGACACTGCGTGTCCGCAGAGTCACCCTGCGGGCGACTAAAGTTACTCACTCTAACATATTTTGGGATTTTTTCCTTTATATAAATATTTTAAACAAAGGTCAACGAAAAATTTCTCATATGGATCCGAAAATATAATATTCGAAATCTACACCCCTAAAACCCATCTCAAACGTAGGAAGCTAGTCTCTGGCATATTTTTGAGATTTGTTTACTTTATGTATCTATTTTGAACAAAAGTAAACAAATTGATCATCAAATTTACTCAAAATATGATATTCGAAATCTAAACCCCTGAAAACCCCATGTCAACCGTTGAAAGCAAGTTTCTAGCATATTTTTAAGATTTGTCATAGCCTACTACATACAGGCCGTTTCACTACTTTAGACCAGGGATAAGATAAAGTCGAGTTTTTAATACAATTAAATTTAACACAATATCATTTTGATATATTTAATATCGTGTAATTATACATCCTCTACCCCACAATAATGATATTACTGACTGCTGGCATAATTTAGTTGACGGACAAGGAATACTACATAAATATATAGGTGTATATATATATATATATACATATATTAATTAGAGGTAAGTTTAAGTATCTTCCTTTGAGTATCTTTGGGACAAGAGGTGGTAGAAGTAATATTCTTGGCCTTGTTGTTGAGTAAATAGTTACTTGAAGTCATTAAAATACAACGTAGCATATCTTTTCCGTCAATACAGCAATCCCAATCCTCACATTCTTCATCCTCAATTTTTATAATAGCCAACTGAGCCTCATCCAAATGCTCCAGGTGCGTATCGAAACAGGGCGAGTGGACACATGTGTCATCAACAAACGCCTGTACATTCGGACACCCTCGTAGAGCCTGGTCTACCGCTCGCTGATAGGTAGCCTGTGAGTTTGACAATCCAAAAGGCATGCGGTTGAATTCAAACTGGCCGCGAGTTGAAACAAACGCAGTGAACTCCCTATGCTTTTCCTTCACAGGAACGCTCCAGTATTCGGATGCCCCATCCAGTGTAGAGAATACAGTTGCCCCTCCCATACGATCGAATACATCTCGGGTATCCGGCATCGGATAGGCATCTCGCTTCGTCACATCGTTGAGATCCCGGAAATCTGCGGCAAATCGATGGGTCCCGTCCTTTTTCTTCACTAAGATCACTCGACTCGCCCAAAAGGAAGAAGAGGTACGTATGATCCCATTCTCGAGCATTTCATCTATCTGCTTGGATACCTCCGCCTCAATTTCCGGAGAAACACGCAACGGCCGGCTTCTGATCGGCCGCTCATCCAGAAGAGTGATAACGTGTTCCGCGGTTCCAATTTCGCGCGGGCTCTTCGGGTTCTCCGCGAAAACGTCTTTCCATCTCGACAGCACCTTGCGTATGGCTGTCTCTTCTCGCGGTGATAGTTTCGGGTTTATATCGAACCTGGCCTCCAAGCTATCTCCCTCCTTTCCCATCTCAGTCTGCATAATTTCTGCTCTAGTCGCCGCGTATCCCCGCGTGCCGCAGCTAAAGAGGTTTTCCAACAACCACCTAGCCTAACTCTCATGTTTTTCCAATCGAAAGTAGTATTCTTGAAGCGCGCGAGGAACCCTCGCCCCAATATAACCACCCTATTGTTAGTATCGAGTATTTCGATTTCGTGTTCTAGTGGTCGACCATCCCCCACATCCATCGCCACGCAGGCCGTACCACAGACCGCAAGCGCTGTCCGCCCTAGCCCATACACTTGACTGTACTTTGTGCTGTAAGGAATATTCATCTTTTGTACGGTGCCTCTGTCCACCACCGAAGGATCCGCCCCCGTGTCCATCATTACATTGATGGGTTTGCCGTTCCATTTAACTGGTACCACAACCGCCGTCTCATGTACAACACTATGCTGCGTCGTGGCCTGAAATACCCCTCTTCGACTTCGTGTATGTGGGCAATAGCGGACCTCGTGTCCTCTTTCGCCACATTTTGCACAGTGCCGTTCCGGGCATTGGGCCATAAAGTGCCTGTTCGAGTCGCGAATAAAGCACCGACCCTTCTTAGGGAATTGGCTTGCCGGATACTTCCTTGTAGGTCCATCCCGCCTCCCCATTGCCCTTTGCTGCGTGGCGCATCCTTATATGTATAGAAACAGTTGAGAGCTAACATTCAAGAACAAATACAACGTAAAAGTAAAAAGGAACCATATAGCAGAGAAAGAAAATAGCCATAACATTGATATTAATTTATTGGAACGTAGACTAGTTTCATATACTTATGCATTAAACAAATGATGAATTAGCAGATTTGGAACAAAAATTATTTATTCATATTATGGGTGCGTAAGAAAATCCACTTTATCTTATCCCTGGTACCATGGAAAATTGTTCAGTGAAACGGCCTGTATGTAGTAGGCTATGGATTTGTTTACTTTATGTATCTAATGTAAACAGAAGCAAACAGATAATATATCATATTGATCTAAAAATATGATATTCGAAATCTACACCCCTAAAAACCCCATGTCACACGTTGGAAGCTAGTCTCTAGCATTATTTTCAAAATTCATCAAATGGTGTGAAAATATGTATATAAAGGTGTGAAAATATGCAGATAATATTTTTTATTGCCAAACACTATAATACATTTAAGATATCAAACATAAGTTGTGGCTTTGAAGGTGTAAAATTTCGCTTAGATTTTTGAAATAAATCCTAGATTTATCATTTGGCACCTACATGCCAATTTTCGCATCTCTACGACTTGCCAATTCTTCAATCAATTCGGACAAACAAACAAACAAACAAACAAAAAAATCCTAGCGTTTAAATATATAAGATTATACTATATCTTCACTAGTTTTTAAGATATGACATCGGCCTCTTTCGGGACCTTAGGAGATATTATGTACGAACTTTACCTATAATAAGCGATATCTCAAGAACAAATGGTCGGATCCGAAAAAGTTTTTTGTAAAAAGATCAGAATTTTATTTCTGATCCAGTGATCGCTAAATATCTGATATCAAACAGGCGATTTCCCCAGCATTATATAAATGAACTCCCTTATAGAGCTATTTTGTTTGGATTTTATTTGGCAATTCTTCTAAATCTTTGTGTTATATAATCATCCAAAGGTGCCAAAACAATGTTAAGGTCCATATCATTGAAAAATTATCATATAAGTTAAAAACTAATTCGTAAATGCGCCAAAAACCTCCAATAATTTTACAATTTTTAGTAACGCTAAACTTTAGGAGGTTAAATCATAAAAATCAAAATAAATACCGTCCAACTAGAGCTATCAGATTTTTTATACGCTAGGCAAAGTTTTTCGAGGGCGGTATCCTTAATAATTGAAAGCGCTTCATTAGTTTGGTTAAACCTTTTCATCTGATGATGGCAAACTTAGGTGATACTTCGTTGTGCTAGCATTAATAATATATACAAGCGCGCTTCGCTTGCTTGCGCTGCGTGGCTGCCGGACACTTTGGGTCCACCCGGAGGCGCCCTTTGGGCGCCAGTAGTCACCATTGATTAATTATATGGGAGATAACATCCCTAAATAGTTCTGTCATAGTGCCATAATCGATATCGCACAAAAATCAAATTTGTCAATTTTAAAATTTTGAAGCGTGATGATGACGTCATAACAGAGTGATGAGTCATCATTTTTTGAAGATGGGTTCATCATATGTGAGGCATGTTAGTATACAGATTCTATTAGAATTTCAGCCGTTATTCAGAGTTATTCTTGAATAACTGTATTGCTTAACTTTTAAAAATGTGACAATGACGTCATAGTCCCATGATGAGTCGACATTTTAGTCTGAGTTCAGAACTAACTGGAGCCATAGCCAAAAGACACCCACATGCCAATAATTAGCTTTCTGTGCCTGGCAGTTTCTTCAATCAATTCGTTACAGACATATATATACAGGTATCCCTCGCCGTTCGCGGAGGTTACGTTACAGAGAATTGTCGCGAATGGCAAAATTGCGAACGGCAAGACGTTAGTTCAATGAGAATAGTGGGGTTACGTTCCTAGATTATAAAAACTACGCTAGATACAGTTTGCTAAATACACTATTGATTTAATAGTTAAGCTGTAATACTGATACAAACACTGGCACAAGTGAAATGTTAATAAATGAAGTGATAAATGAAAGATATAGATTCCCTAGTAGCAAACCTAAGTGCCATACCTAAATAGTAAAGTTTAGCCTTACAATCACTACCCAATTTCCTCTTAGGCATGATGCAATTATTAGGTAGAAAATTAGAAGTATAGAGACAATAGGAACAGTAAATGCTATTACCAGGATAATATGTAGATTTGTATAAGGTTATGAACTTAAGGCAGTCCATGAAACTACTGAAGAGAGTATCGAAAACCGCGAATAGTTAAGGGAACGAGTCGCGAATAGCAAAACAAGACTCAAAATATTTTCCGCGAATAGTCGAAACCGCGAATGGCAATCTCGCGAACGGCGAGGGCTGCCTGTATATACTAGTATATATACGTACACACACAAACAAACAAACAAACATTAATCGAGTTTTAATAGTAAGGACAAGCGCGCTTCGCTTGCTTGCGCTCGCAGGTGGCGGACACTTTGTGTCCGCCAGAGGCGCCCTTTAGGCGCCTGTGGTCACCATTGATTAATTATAAGGGAGATAACATCCCTAAATACACCTGTACTACTGTTTTAATCGATAGCGCACGAAAAAACGCCAAATTTAGCAATTTTAAAATTTAGATGAGTAATGATGACTTCATAACAGAGTGATGAGTCATCATTTTTTGAAGATTGGTTCATATGTGAGGTATGTTAGTATACAGATTCTATTAAAATTTCAGCCTTCTATCTCCTATAATGGCTGAGTTATGCTTGAATAACTGTATTGCTTAACTTTTAAAAATGTGACAATGACGTCATAATTCCATGATGAGCAGATATTTTCGTCTGAGCTCAGAACTTACTGGAGCCATAGCCAAAAGACTCCCACATGCCAAAAATCAGCTTTCTGTCCCCGACAGTTTCTTCAATCAATTCGTTACATATATATATATATATATATTTATATATATATACGTATATATACACTGCCTGGACAAAAGTATTCGTACACCCCATAATTCCCCATACAAATAGTTATAACACTGATTTATTTAGCGAGTCAAGGTATTTAATTGGTAAGAGATACACTTAATTTGACTTCAAATTCGAATTCTCCACATTCAAATTACCCACTTTATAAGTTTTCAACTTAATTACTCTTCTTCAAGATTAAGTATTTTCAGCATTTGCTTTCCTATGCCACATGTCGCGAGTGATCACAATTGTATATGATTGCATTGGTGGTATGAGGTGGCGCATTTTGAAATATTTTAACCTTGTGAGAGTGTAAACATGTTGAAAGATTAAAAAGTGAGTAATTGGAATATAGAGAATTTGAATTTGAAGTTAAATTAAGCGCATCTCTTACCAATTAAATACCTTGACTCGCTAAATAAATCAGTATTATAACTATTTGTATGGAGAATTATGGGATGTACGAATACTTTTGTTCAGGCAGTGTATATATATATACACACACACACACATATACACAAACATTAATTGAGTTTTAATAGTAAGGATATATACGTATGTATATATATATGAATTATTATTCACAATTATTTCAAAATATTGGGGTTTGGTTCCGAGGCGGGAATATTTGGTTGGAATTGTCTAAATCAGTATTTATGCGAATAAAACCTGTGAATACTTCTATCCATTTTTAATAACTAATTTACATTGTTCTTAAGGATACCGCCCTCGAAAAAACATATGATTTGCATTACAGCATACGATGAAAGTAGAGCTATAAGAGATGTTAAGCGTGGAGAGGTATCTCCATCAAGAAATACTGGCACATTCCAAACCGTTTTTGATTCTCATTTCTAGATTTTGAGATACAGTGTCTCAAAGTCTGTTTTTTAAATTTTCCGCTAGCACATCTTAATGGTAGAAATTTAGGCACTCAATGAATTGTTTAGGACATACCAAGGAATCAAACGCTTCCAAAATCGAATCATAGATAGTCTACCATATTTGCAACTTCATAGGACCAGAAGAAAGTTAAAATGACAAATATTGTAAATTTTATCGGTGTCCGAAAAAAAAGGGCCAAAAAAGGGCCAAAATGTCTGTTTTTTTGGGGAAATCATGAATAAAATCACCGAGTTAGAATATATCCAAAAAATGGTGGTCCTACGTTCATCGCCTAATGATATGAAACAACTCTTGAAATTTTCAAACTTCTATCTCAAACCAAATTTGAGAAATAATTCTGTAAAGACGGTCAATTTTGAAATTTTAAAGTCCCGAGATATAGAGATTTTAAGTTTAGGTGTTAAGAAGAATGTAAAATGAGTTATTAATAATGCACATAAGCATCCACAGACATTTATTCGCATCCATACTGCTGATTTAGGTATATTAAAGCCAAATATTTACCAAAAATAGCAAAAGTACCCTGAAAATCCACAAATTTCCTTGAGGCCCCTAACTCCGAATATTTTGAGATAATTGTAGATAATATTTCAAATTCCTGGCACTGCGAAGTATAATCTATCAGTTTAGAATGAATAAAAAGCTTCCAAAAAGTATATTAGGAAGTTAGAGCGAAAGTCTACGACTTTTAGTTTCGAAGTTAGGATTTTCGAAAAATGCTATGTCATCATATGACAAAAATCTAAAACTTAACATTCCATAGGGTGTAGTGCAATTATTATCAAAGAATCATATATGTACACTAGTAAAAAGTATATTAGGAAGTGAGAACTAAGAATTTGGACTTGTATTTACAAAGATAGAGAGATATCTCTTTTTGAACCCTAAATGGGGGTTTTTGACCGAATCTGCGAGGTCTAAGGCCAGAACTTTCAAAATAATTATCAAAAGTTCTCCAATTTTTCTGTACATATTATTAACGGCAATTGTATTCACTATTTAGCATAATAGCTAAATTTGGACACATATTTAATGATTAGATTCGCCATTTTCTAATAGATTCAAAGTTCTCCATAGAATTTGTATTACAATTAAATCAATGATAAGTCGAGAATTATTTATTTTTTGACAAAGGAATGTTCGAGGAACCTATATATTTTCGCATATATCCTTTTATTTAAGGATATAATATATGATATATCTACAATAGTTTTTAAGATATGACATCAGCCTCTTTCGGGACCTTAGAGGGATATTATGGCCGAACTTTACCTATAATATGCGATATCTCAAGAACAAATGGTCGGATCCGAACAAATTTTTTTTTGAAACGATCAGAATTTTATTTCTGACCCAGTGATCGCTAAATATCTGAGATCAAACTTGCGATTTCCCGAGGATTATATAAATGAACTCCCTTATAGAGCTATTTTGTTGGGATTTTATTTGCCCATTCTTTTAAATATTTGTGTTTTATAATCTCCAAAGGTGCTAATACAATGTGAAGGTTCATATCATTAAAAAAATATCAAATAAGTTAAAAACTAACTGGTAAATGAGTCAAAATCCTCTAATAATTTTCATTTTTTATTAGCGCTAAACTTTAGGGGGTTATTTCGCAAAAAATACAAAAAAATGCCGTCCAAATAGTGCTATCAGATGGTGCACCGATCAGTAATACAATAAAATTAGCAATAAAACATTTTGCAGTTTTTTTTTACGCCAGTCAAGATTTTTCGAGGGCGGTATCCTTAACATCTAAACAAATAATCTCTATATCTCGGACTTTAAAATTTCAAAATTGCTCGTCTTTAAAAAATGAAATGTCAAAATTGGTTTGAGATAAAGGTTTGAAATTTTCAAGATTTGTTCTGTATATCATTAGGCAATGAACGTAGGACAACTCGATTTTCCTTATCTTATAACTTGGTGATTTCGTTCCTGATTAACCAAAAAAAAATTTTCGTTTTTACTCCTTTTTTTCAGACACCACAAAATTTACAATTTTTGTCATTTTAACTTCCTTTTGGTGCTATGAGGTGGCAAATATGATATACTATCTATGATTCGATTTTGGAAACAATTGTTTCCTTGGCGTATCCTAAAAAAAATTTGAGCAGCTGTTTCTACCAAGATGTGCCAGCGAAAAACAAAAAGAACTGACTTTGAGACACTGTATCTCAAAAACTAGAAATGAGAATCAAAAGTGGTTTTGAATGCCCATGTATTTCTAGACGGACATACGTACCCACGCTTAACATCTCTTATAGCTCTACTTTTATCGTATGCTGTAAGCAAAATCATATGATTTTTCGCGGGCAGTATCCTTAACAATGTGTATTGCTTCAAAACGAAATAAAATGACTTCTCTGTGACCGTATTTGAGGAAAATCGTCATTTGAATGAGTCAGTGGGCAACGATTCTACAAAAAGTATGCCGAACAAATTGAGCATAATGTACATGCAAACCAGTCGAAATTGGAGTATTAGAGTATAGCTGAATCATACTTCGTAAAAGTACACTATTTCTATGATCGACCGTCTACCTTGTGATATGCAGGGAAGTGAACTCATTAGGTAATAAAGGTGACGTAGTTGTGTAAACAACTTCTTGCCAAACTCTAGGAGATCATCCAAAAGGAAAAATCCCTTGTTTACTTCCTAGTCTTCTTGAATGTGCAAACGAATTGACCAGGATATCATGTACAATTGAATTAGAAACCATAGCCATCTCTTGATTTTCCGCTTCATCGTACAATAATTTCAAAGCAAGGGCAGTAACTTTGGCTTCAGAAGTGTTTTCAATTACTGAAATAGATCTGATTGATTCAAAGTCACTGAAGATGCGAAATCGCTATTGTTGCGACGAAAGATAGAGAAAGTCTTTCTTTTACGCACCGAATTTGTAAGCAAGTCACTATCAGGAGATGAAAATAATTCCAAAGAATTCAACGATTGCCCTGCCTTTTTCATTCTCTCCATAATTCTACGAAATATTATTTCAAGTGTGTTCTTCTTACCGAAGTTTAATCCATAAAGATTTTCAAAGTAATCTAGTGTGTCGTCGGAATGCAATTGTTATTTCCTTTCAAAATGTTATCCAAATCCAAATTGGATTTAGGGAGAGTTATGGGTTCAGCCATTGATCTCGGGGTTTATGATAAAGTTATATTAGAAATTAGATTTGTTTTATTCATCATTGGATATTATGTTTCAACAAAAGCCAGCAAATAGATCATCTACTATTATCTTGATAGCGTATTTTATTGAATAGTTACAATTAGTTAGTTAGTTATTTGCCTAGCAATAAAATACAGACAATGGAATTCATCAAAAATTAAGTTGCGCACAGTTTCGGCTATCAGGAACTTCAGTGGCAATAATTGACCTAGCAAAATTATGGACAATGCGAGATTTAACTCTCTTAGCATTTTTAAATAGCGTACCAGATATAGATATCAACTGTAGGTATTACCATAGCATACAAATACACTAAGGCAATGGCGCCAACTATAATTTCTGGTACATGGATTGGTTGAACGATCTAATGAATTTTTCTGAAAATGGTTAGATTATGCTGGTATATAACTTTTTTTAATATGATGATTGTTTTCATTAATACTACATCGATTTTCTTCAAAATAGTTCGAGGATCACACTGTAGAGAATTTGTGATCAAACTAATTTTAACCAACCATATTACTCATCTATTAACATACTACTTACTTGTTTTGTTTTAAAATCAACCACATGAATTATTTATTTATTTGCTACCTTGTTGCAAAGTTTTACAAATCACTGTATTTCCCTATACAAGACTAAATTTTGGTCAAAACACTCCTCATAAGCATCAATCATTATTACTCTTCCGGAACGACAATTTCCTGCGTTGTTCCAGGGTGCAAGTCCAATCATAAAAGTGAAGCAGAATATCCCTCTGCTTGTCATTTCCCAAATAATCGTTTAGGACAATTCCACGCCCACGGAAATTAAAGGAAGCAAACCCACCAATGTGAATAAGTTTCTATAATTTATGTTCTACGTACTTATTAATTGATAGTCACATTTACATTAATCACCGTTTAGATATACATTATTTCAAACCAGATTGCATCGAGAGAACCATTACCTAAAATGATGGGCTTCGTACTGCACAATTTCCAGGATAGAATAGCTCATAAGAAAACTGCACTACCCAGTATATTCTCCGAATATACTTTCTATCTTCTTGAATGGAATTCCCAGCCTGAGAGACTATCAATGGATCACACTGAACGATTGCTGATGGAATCTGCATACTCGAAGAGCATAACTGACAACGAAGAAAAGGGAGATAAGTTGTTAGTTCGTTTCCAGATCTTCTTTCTTAGCGACCTCGACGGCTCGACGTAGGAAACGCCTGGATAGCTCATGTGTCCAATAACTATTTTTTATTTTTTATTAAGATAATTATTTCAGAAACACATATTTACAAACAGGCACTTCGGCTTATATTGTCAGATATCTAGTTCAAACTATAATATTTCCTATTGTCAAATTTAGGAGAGTGAACGTCGACTTCAATTATCCAATCATCTCACATTTATAGTATATGGCTGACCTGCATTTGATGGTTCACAAATTGAGTACCTAAATAACGGGGCTGGGCGTGCAGTTTTTTCTTATACAAAAGATCTAACCTATTTAACAACTGACAAGCGCTTCGCTTGCTTGCGCTGCGGGGCTGGCGGACACTTTGTGTCCGCCGGAGGCGCCCTGCGGGCGTCTGGGGTAACATTGATTAATTATAAGGGAGATAGCATCCATAAACACGCCTGCCTACTGTTATAATCGATATCGCACGAAAAATCACCAAATTTGTCAATTTTTAAAATTTTGATGCGTAATGATGACGTCATAACAGAGTGATGAGTCATCATTTTTTGATGATTGCATCATATGTGAGGTATGTTAGTATACAGATTCTATTAACATCTGCTTGGGTGGTGCAGTGGTTAGGGCGTTTGAATACCAAGACTTATGTCGCGGGTTCTAACCTCACTCTAGTCATTTGCATTTTACTCTCAATTACATTGCTTCGGTAATGTAATCTGAGCCTACACTCTTGCAGAACCTTAGTGAGCTAAAAGCACTAAGGATGTCATCTCGTTTAAAGGTAAAGTTAGGTATGGTGCTATCTTTCTTGCCTACTGTTACCCGAGTTTTTCTCTGTAACACACAATCATATGCACACAGACATGCCATCATATGCATACACACACGCCGCATGCACACATTCAGCAACTATCAGTAGGTTTAGCACCTCACCCAGATTGTAAACCCCCTGAGAACATATTAGCATGGATGTTGGGGGTATATAAATCTATAAACTTTAACTTTTAACTATATTGCTCAACTTTAAAAATGCGACAATGACGTCATAATTCCATGATGTGTCGACATTTTCATCTGAGCTCAGAACTTACTGGAGCCATAGCCAAAAAACTCCCACATTCCAAAAATCAGCTTTCTGGGACTGACAGTTTCTTCAATCAATTCGTTACAGATAAATATATATATATATATATATATATATATATACACATACATACACAAACATTAATCGAGTTTTAATAGTAAGGACAAGCGCGCTTTGTTATGACGTCATCATTACGCATCAAAATTTATAAATTGACAAATTTGGTGATTTTTCATGCGATATCGATTATAACAGTAGCAGGCGTGTTTATGGATGTTATCTCCCTTATAATTAATCAATGTGACCCCTTTATGTCCTTAATCAATGTGACCCCTTTGTGGCGGCTGGCGGACACAAAGTGTCCGCCAGCCGCGCAGCGCAAGCAAGCGAAGCGCGCTTGTGTATATATATATATATATATCTGTAACGAGTTGATTGCAGAGACTGCCAGGGACAGAAAGCTGATTTTTGGCATGTGGGGTTTTTTGTCAATTGCTCCAGTAAGTTCTGAGCTGACTAAAATGTCGACTCATAATAGAATTATGACGTCATTGTCACCTTTTTATAATTAGAAATTTCAGTTTTTCGACTATAACTCAGCCATTTCAGGTGATAGAAGGCTGAAAATTTAATGGAGTGTGTATATTAATATACCTCACATATGATACGACTATCATCAAAAAATGATGTTATCTCCCTTATGATTAATCAATGGTGACTACTGGCGCCCAAAGGGCGCCTCAGGCGGACACAAAGTGTCCGTCAGCCGTGCAGTACAAGCAAGCGAAGCGCGCTTGTGTGTAATCAAATCCTCGTTAAAAATTTAGGAATTATAATTCTCTAATGTTAAAAAAGACTCTAACTTCAAAAGTATATATTTTTTTCTTTTTCTTAGGTATGCTGTAACAAGATCCGATGAAGGATGAGGAAAAGAAAAGTGATGTCTCACAGAACAAGTTTGAGCGGGAGTTAATTTGGATGTTCAGAAATGTAATAAAATCTGAAGTAAAAATATTACAATCAAAATTTCATCAATTCTTGGCTACTAGGCCACAGTATGGTATGACCTCTGAAAAATAGAACTCCAAATTTGAACATTTTGCAGAGTTGTTCAATGAAATAGTTTAATGATACCGCCCTCCAAAAACCTTGCTTGGTTTAAAAAAAATGGCAAAATTTATTATTGCTAATTTATTGTATTACGGAACGATCTACCATCTGATAACACTATTTGGACGGTATTTATTTTGATTTTTGTGAGTTAGCCCCCTAAAGTTTAGCGTTAATAAAAATTGAAATTTTATTGGAGGTTTTTGACTCGTTTACCAATTAGTTTTTAACTTATTTGATATTTTTTTAATAATATGGACCTTAACATTGTTTTGGCACATTTGGACATTATATAACACGACGATTTAAAAGAATGGGCAAATAAAATCCAAACAAAATAGCTCTATAAGTGAGTTCATTTATACAATCCTCGGGAAATTGCAAGTTTGATCTCAGATATTTAACGATCACTGGGTCAGAAATAAAATTCTGATCGTTTCAAAAAAAAAATTTCTTCGGATCCGACCATTTGTTCTTGAGATATCGCTTATTATAGGTAAAGTGCGGGCATAATATCTCTCTATGGTCCCGAAATTGGGCGCTGTCATATCTTAAAAACTATTGAAAATTTATTATCTATTATATTCTTAAATAAAAGGATATATGCGAAAATCTATAGGTTCCTCGAACATTCTGTAGTCAAAAAATAAATAATTCTCGACTTATCATTGATTTAACTTTAAATATATTAGAAAATGGCGAATCTAATCATTAAATATGTGTCCAAATGTGGCTATTATGCTAAATAATGAATACAATTGTCGTTAATAATCTGTACAGAAAAATTGGAGAACTTTTGATGATTATTGAAGCTCTGGCCTTGGACCTCACAGATTCGGTCAAAAGCCCCCATTTAGGATCCAAAAAGAGATATCTCTCTATCTCTGTAAATATAAGTCCAAATTCTTAGTTCTCACTTCCTAATATACTTTTTATGAGCATACATATATGATTCTTTGATAATAATTGCACTACACCCTATGGAATGTTAACTTTTTAGATTTTGTCATATGATGACGTAGCATTTTTAGAAAATCCTAAATTGGAAACTAAAAGTGGTAGACTTTCGCTCTAACTTCCTAATATACTTTTCGGAAGCTCTTTAACCATCCTAAACTGATAGATTATACTTCGTAGTGCTAGGTATATGAATTATTATTCACAATTATCCCAAAACATTCGGGGTTAGGGGCCTCAAGGATATTTGTGGATTTTCAGGGTACTCTTGCTATTTTTTGTAAATATTTGGTTCAAATATACCTAAATAAGCAGTATAAATGCGAATAATGTCTGTGAATGCTTTTGTTCATTATTATTAAATCATTCTACATTCTTCTTAACATCTAAACTTTAAACCTCTATATCTTGGGACTTTAATATTTCAAAATTGACCGTCTTTACAGAATTTTAACCCAAAATTGGTTTGAGATGGAGGTTTGAAAATTTCAAGAGTTGTTCCATATTATTTGGCGAAGAACGTAGGACCACCTTTTTTTCGATATCTTCTAACTTGGTGATTTTATTCCTGATTTTCAAAAAAAAAGTTTTTTTACTAATTTACAAACTGAAACTATCGATTTTACAAACTGAAACTATCGATTTTACGAACTAAAACTATCGATTTTACGAACTCTAACTATCGATTTACTATTTCATATCAATAGATACATGATTCTAATGAAGTCATGGTTGGCTTGGAAGTTTAAATTTGAATTTTAAAATGCATTGCGTAATCTGAAACTTCAAGTTTGTAGTTCCAAACAAGTTTAATTGGAAATATATAATGGTTGACAAATTTTCTAGGACTAGTTCAGCATCTAGTTTATTGAGCGAAATAATGTTTGTTCAATGAATAATACTACTTGTATATGTAGTATAACTCTATGCAGGGCACTACACTTAATCGGGACACCGGTTAATCGGAACAACCGCTTAATTGGGACAAGTCTCCAGGAATGAAATGGTTCTCATACATAGAAGCTAATACTAAATTTCTTCGGTTAATAGGGAACTCCGCTGAATCGGGACAAAATATCCGGGAGCAAAGTGTCCCGATTAAGCGGAGTAACCTGTATCATAGTTCGGATCAAAGAATTGAACGGTCTTATCAAATATAAAGATATTTGTTTGTGTTTATTTCCAACCACAAGTCTTGAACAAAAAATTAAATTAAGTTATAAAGGATGATCGATTTTACGAACAGTTTGGGTCCCAACTAGTTCGTAAAATCGATACTGCAGTGTACTTTGACACCATAATTGTATATACTGGTACTAGTAATGAATTGCTAAGCTCTATTGTGCTTTGTTAATGATTTAAGGCCCCTCATGTATTAGCTCAACCATCTTCTACCGCATCCCTAGTCCCAAATCCGCAAGTTACTGTGAAGCCTTATATACACTAGGCTATGTTAAAGGATTCATTACCCTGTTTCATAAATCATTCTACTGGAATCATATTGAAAACTTGGGATTCTCAATTGAGCTTTAGATGAAAAGTTGGCAAGACTTCCTCTACTATAAAAACAGTTCTGTCTAGTACGGTGTGGGAAGAGTTAAGATATCGCAGCAACACGATAGTCTCCAGGCTATTAATTCAGGTTTCCTCAAATTGTTTGTCATACCCACGAAAGAGTTGAAACATAATATTGACGAAGACTAAGAGATCGAGATTAGAGCTAGTGTCGAGAAAGATGAGTGCGAGCTATCACGAACATCTATTTACTGTTATTTTAGCATAGTTTGTTACAAATGAAAGCAAATATAGTTGTTCTGAATGATATTGAAAATTAATAAAGTTGAATACAAAGATATTGTTAGATTTATGACTAGATAATATCAGGAAATTTGAAGTCTTGAGGACATTAAATAGCTTGTAAGCTAATGAGATAGATTTTTAAGAATTTAAAATCCCATTTTCTACTTCATCCATGGCACTTTGATACCAGGCCTTATATTGAGTTGGTTATGAGTGGGTCTATTCATAAAAGGATACTATCTACTCAAACTGTAACTCTATTTTTTCAATTCGTTAACTACACATTCTAATTACATAATTGAGAGCATCAACTTATTAAGGATACCGCCCGTGAAAAATCCATAGGTTTGGCTTACAGCATATATCAAGAATAGAGATATATAAGATGTTAAGCGTGGGCAGGTAGTGCAATTAAAAAATATTGAGACATGCCAAACAGTTTTTGGCTCGCATTTCTAGTTTTTTAGTTACAGCGTCTCAAAGTCGTTTTTTTCCGTTTTTCCCTAGCACATCTTAATGGTAAGCCCTCCTGCACTCTGTGATTTTTTTAAAGCACATGTTTGGATCAAATGCTTCGAAAATTTATTCATAGATAGTCTATCATATTTGCCACTTCATAGGACCAAAAGAAA
Organism: Aphrocallistes beatrix; assembly: GCA_963281255.1. Classification (NCBI taxonomy): domain Eukaryota; kingdom Metazoa; phylum Porifera; class Hexactinellida; order Sceptrulophora; family Aphrocallistidae; genus Aphrocallistes; species Aphrocallistes beatrix. The sequence continues at coordinate 1,410,460 of OY725494.1, forward strand.
GTTAAAATTTTAAAAATTGTAAATTTTATCGGTGTCCGAATAAAAAGGGCGAAAAAAGGGCGAAAAAACCCGATTTTCTTTGCAAATCAGCAATAAAATCACAAATTTATAAAATATCAAAAATTGAGTGGTCCTACGCTCATCGCCTAATGATATGGAACAACTCCTGAAATTTTCAAACATCTATCTCAAAGCAATTTTGAGTTAAAATTTTTGAAAGACGGTCAATTTTGGAATTTTAAAGTCCCGAGATATAGGGATTTGAAGTTTTGATGGTAAGAACGATGTAAAATGAGCTATTAACGAAAAATAAAAGCATCCATGGACATTTAATCGCGTGTATACTAATGAATTAGATGTATTCCAACAGATTTTGGTGAAAATAGCAAAATTATACTGAAAATTCACAAATTACCATGAGGCCCCTAACCCCGAATATTTTGAACCAATTAGGGAATGTAAATCATATTCCTAGCAGTACAATGTATAATTCATCGGTTTAGAATGAATAAAGAGCTACCAAAAAGTATATTAGGAAGTTAGAGCGAGAGTCTACGACTTTTAGTTTTCAAGTTAGGATTTTCGAAAAATGCTACGTCATCACGTGATAAAAATTTGAAACTTAGCATTCCATTCCATGTAGTACATTTATTATTTAAGAATCAGATATATACCGTCTTGAAAAGTATATTAGGAATTGAGAGTTAAGAATTTTGGTGTATATTTCCCGAGATATGGAGGAATATGTTTTTGGACCATAAATGGGGGGGCTTTGACCGAAATTTGGAGATAAATGCTTTGAACTTCCAAAATAATCATGTTGGGTGCTTCAAAGTTTCTGTATACATTGCTAGTGACTATTGCATTGTTTTTTGAGTATAATAGCTACTTTTGGGAACTTATTTCATGACAAGATTCACCATTTTCTAATATATTCAAAGTTCTCCATAGAATTTGTATTACAACAAAAACGATGATTAGTCAAGAAATATTTACTTTTTGACAAAGAGATGTTTGAGGAACCTATATATTATCATATATATCCTTTCATTTAAGATTATTATTGATTATATATCTTCAATAGTTTTTAAGCATTGACATCGAGCACTTTGGGGGCCATAGAGTGGTTTGATGTCCGAACTTTACCTACAATATACTATAACTTACGAACTAATGGTCCGATCTCAACAAACTTTTTTTTAAAATGTTCAGAATTTTTTTCTATACAAAATAGCTAATATCACAACGGCCATTTCCCGAGCATTTTAGAAATGAAGTCCCTCATAAAGATATTTTTGATTGGATTTCAGGTGCCTCTTTTTCTAAATTCCTCTGTTTTATAATATTTAAAGGGGCCAAAACCATTTTGAGGTTCGTATAATTGAAAAAATATCAGATAAGTTAGAAAATAATTGATGAATGCGCCGCAAAATCACGAATAACTTTCCGATTTTTAGTACGCCTGAGCTTTAGGTGCCCAGTTCTAGAATATCAAAATAAATACCGTCCAACAAGTACGATTAGATGGTTGACTACTCAATAATCCGATGGAATTGACAATAAAAAATTCCCGGTATTTACGCCAGGCAAAGTTTGTGGGGTTTCCTTAATCGAGTCAACTGCTTATTCTTGCGACCCGAATAAACGGGAGTTGAAAAATTCAGAGGATTTAATAAACGGGAGGTGAGTGAATTGAAATTGATGTATTTGATATTAATACCGATCATATTATCTAGAATATGAATAAAAAGTATATAGAAATCAGATAGATTATTGATGCAATACATAGTATGATGAAAAGCTGTACTTGGATAAAACTTTCAAAAAGTCAATTTACGATATTTAATAACGGGGGGGTGTTGGAATAATTGAGGGAGGGTCGGATGAAAATCCATAAATTAGTAAGCGGAATATTAATAGTAATGTTTAATGACTATATTGTGAATTTGAGCTCTATATTAGACTTACTTCTTGACTAGAGCTATTTTATCTAAAGGCTTCTATGCAGATTTTGTAATTACTGAATGGAATTAGAAAGAAGGGATTTTAGAACCATGATGTTTTACGACCACATAAGGCATTTATCAGTTGAGCGTTGGTTTCTAGAATTCCAGAGGGAGAGAACCTCCCTACAAGATGAGACTAGGTCAGGGCGTCTTTCAACCACCGTCACTCCAGGAAGCTACTGTTGAGTCATTGATCAAAGAGGATAGCAGTATTACATATGAGCAAATTATTGAGACCATATACATTGGAAAAGCAGTCATTCATACCATTCTACATGATCATCTAGGTGTCAGTAAGCTTGCGGCCCGATGGATCCCTCATGATCTCTCAAAAAATTTTTTCTACTCTTAATTATGTAATCGTCTATTGAAAGGCAGCGATGCTCTGGAAGTAATTCATATTGGGAAGTACAGTTGGTGGTACATTTGTCTCGGTAGGCTCCTCTCATATTTTCTAGTAGCAGCTCTCTTAAACCTTCGTTGATTTCAGAGTTTACCTTTATTTGAGAAGCTCACGAATTATTTTATCTGGGAAAGAGTTGGGCAAGATTGATACTACATCCTTATCTAGAAAATGTAATAAAATCCAAATTTGTTTGGTATGCAGACTATGTTTACATACATAAAACAATAAATTAAACGATAAACCTAGTTTAAGGTAGCCATATTATAAGAACACAAAAACTATTAGCGCAAAAATCAGATCAAATTCCTGCTTAAGGTTGGCCTTTCCTATAATAGCTAACTTTTGCCTTTTTCAAACGGTTCATTTAATATTTTCAGTGCAGATTTGACTCGCAGAGTTATCTGCAAAACTGCAAAAATAATTGAAATATTGCAACAAATAAAAATTTTAAAAAGAGTTTGGTCATTTTATAAGAAAAGAATCGGACACAATATGCTTAGAACCCTTTAGAAAATTTTCAAATTCATTCATAGATCGATGATCTAACTAATGAACAGACATATTTTTGAAATTTTGAAAATTGTTAAAAATTCACACCAAAACACCCGAGGAATTATATTTTAAGGATACCGCCCTCGAAAAAACATATGATTTGCATTACAGCATACGATGAAAGTAGAGCTATAAGAGATGTTAAGCGTGGGGAGGTATCTCCATCAAGAAATACTGGCACATTCCAAACCGTTTTTGATTCTCATTTCTAGATTTTGAGATACAGTGTCTCAAAGTCTGTTTTTTTAATTTTCCGCTAGCACATCTTAATGGTAGAAATTTAGGCACTCAATGAATTGTTTAGGACATACCAAGGAATCAAACGCTTCCAAAATCGAATCATAGATAGTCTACCATATTTGCAACTTCATAGGACCAGAAGAAAGTTAAAATGACAAATATTGTAAATTTTATCGGTGTCCGAAAAAAAAGGGCCAAAAAAGGGCCAAAATGTCTGTTTTTTTGGGGAAATCATGAATAAAATCACCGAGTTAGAATATATCCAAAAAATGGTGGTCCTACGTTCATCGCCTAATGATATGAAACAACTCTTGAAATTTTCAAACTTCTATCTCAAACCAAATTTGAGAAATAATTCTGTAAAGACGGTCAATTTTGAAATTTTAAAGTCCCGAGATATAGAGATTTTAAGTTTAGGTGTTAAGAAGAATGTAAAATGAGTTATTAATAATGCACATAAGCATCCACAGACATTTATTCGCATCCATACTGCTGATTTAGGTATATTAAAGCCAAATATTTACCAAAAATAGCAAAAGTACCCTGAAAATCCACAAATTTCCTTGAGGCCCCTAACTCCGAATATTTTGAGATAATTGTAGATAATATTTCAAATTCCTGGCACTGCGAAGTATAATCTATCAGTTTAGAATGAATAAAAAGCTTCCAAAAAGTATATTAGGAAGTTAGAGCGAAAGTCTACGACTTTTAGTTTCGAAGTTAGGATTTTCGAAAAATGCTACGTCATCATATGACAAAAATCTAAAACTTAACATTCCATAGGGTGTAGTGCAATTATTATCAAAGAATCATATATGTACACTAGTAAAAAGTATATTAGGAAGTGAGAACTAAGAATTTGGACTTGTATTTACAAAGATAGAGAGATATCTCTTTTTGGACCCTAAATGGGGGTTTTTGACCCAATCTGCGAGGTCCAAGGCCAGAACTTTCAAAATAATTATCAAAAGTTCTCCAATTTTTCTGTACATATTATTAACGGCAATTGTATTCACTATTTAGCATAATAGCTAAATTTGGACACATATTTAATGATTAGATTCGCCATTTTCTAATAGATTCAAAGTTCTCCATAGAATTTGTATTACAATTGAATCAAAGATAAGTCGAGAATTATTTATTTTTTGACAAAGGAATGTTCGAGGAACCTATATATTTTCGCATATATCCTTTTATTTAAGGATATAATATATGATATATCTACAATAGTTTTTAAGATATGACATCAGCCTCTTTCGGGACCTTAGAGGGATATTATGGCCGAACTTTACTTATAATATGCGATATCTCAAGAACAAATGGTCGGATCCGAACAAATTTTTTTTTGAAACGATCAGAATTTTATTTCTGACCCAGTGATCGCTAAATATCTGAGATCAAACTTGCGATTTCCCGAGGATTATATAAATGAACTCCCTTATAGAGCTATTTTGTTGGGATTTTATTTGCCCATTCTTTTAAATATTTGTGTTTTATAATCTCCAAAGGTGCTAATACAATGTGAAGGTTCATATCATTAAAAAAATATCAAATAAGTTAAAAACTAACTGGTAAATGAGTCAAAATCCTCTAATAATTTTAAATTTTTATTAGCGCTAAACTTTAGGGGGTTATTTCGCAAAAAATACAAAAAAATGCCGTCCAAATAGTGCTATCAGATGGTGGACCGATCAGTAATACAATAAAATTAGCATTAAAACATTTTGCAGTTTTTTTTTACGCCAGTCAAGATTTTTCGAGGGCGGTATCCTTAAGTAATTTTGACATTATTTTTTTCATAATTCTCTTTTTATTCGTAATATCAAGATTCTGTCATTTCATTATGTTCTCCTCTTCGAGATCCATCAAAAACCGTTGAGTTTTCGCCCCTATGATGAATTTACAAAAAGTTATCACCTTTAAAATTGCTGAGAAAAGTCTCACAAAATAGAATTTTTAAAAAGTTTATATAGTCCCTCAATTTCCATTAGTTTTAACTGTTTGAAATATTAAATAACATACAAATATCCTTATTCGACAACTTATAGCAGTACTTAACTTCATAATATCGTATATGAAAAATTTTCGCCATCAAAAGTGTGAAAAACTGGTCATTGATGACTAGCCCCCCAAAATTAACCACATTCGATAGTATCCGCCGGTATCCCAGATCAATAACTTCTTTGAACCATGACAAATCATCATTTTAATGCTAAATTCGTGCTTAGCACTAAATTACCAGCAATTTGATATATATATATTGACCATATTTGGAGAATTTTTTGGATGTCCATGCATAGCAAAGGCCAGGCATAGCATTCTATATACTAAGGCAATGGCACTCTATTCAAAATCTGGACCATGGATGGCAATTACCATCGGCTTTCAAAATATCATGTATTGTTATACTGCCTTTCATTACTATTCTAAAGTACTCTAATGTAACATTTGATTGATTTTAATGATTTCGGACCACCCAACCCACTTAAAATTAACATATTATTATACACTTTAATGGTAAAATCACAATCAATACACTGCTAAATATAAATAAATAATTAAATAAATAAAAGATAAAGTGTGACAATTCATTTAGAACTAGACTAGATTCTTCATTCTCTCTCTCTCTCTCTCTCTCTTTCTCTTTCTCTCTCTCTCTCTCTAAAACAAAAGAACATGGAAAAAAATACAATCAGGACCGCTTATTGTGAACCACCAGGGGGCCAAGAATCTGTTCATAATAGAGATACTTCATATTAATTAAGCGAATTTGATTCAATACAAATCCTATCTAAAAAAGGAATTCGGACCAGGAGGTTAGTTCATAGTAAACGAATGTTCATATTAAGCGGGTTCATAGTAAGCGACCCTGACTGTAGTTATATATTTTTAGCCTAGTGTTATCTCTATTTCATCATTACGAATGTAGACTTCAGAAGAATGACATGACGCTCCAAATAGTTAAATTAGAAGCAACTTCTAGAATTTTAGTATACTCACTCTCTAAAACAATACTCTTTTTTATCTTAGCATTAGTGATATTATGAATGGCATTATTCACGTGTTGAATCGAAGGGGTGGATGAGGAAATTACCTTCTCATTTTTAATAATTTCAATAATTCGACTTCATTAATGATATTTTCCAATGACATGGTATCGGTTAGTGAGTGGCAGGATAGTTAAATTTTGTTTGTTTCCTTATAAAAAGCCTTGTAATATAAATTTTCATTAATAATTATTGAAGGTTCGATTGTAGAAATTTCATTATGATATTGTAGCTTAAGAAAAAAGATGACCGTTGAATTTGACCAATAAATAACCCACCGACAGGGAGTTCGACTAGATGCAATTTAGAATTAATACAATTAAGAGTAGAAATAGTAAACTTAGCTTGTTTCTTTGATTCTGCAAGACTTTTCTGATATGCTTCTTATATCCTCCTTTACTCCTTGCCATATAGAGATAGTCTTTGACAACTAACAGTAGCGTCCGTCAGATAACTAGGACAGTTAGGAAAGATGCTAGGGACTGCACCCTTCTTGATACCCACTTTCTTCCTTTCCGTCTCAATCATCCTCAATCCATCTGAGAATTGAATGGTCATTTCGATGTCTTCTTCATGGAAATGGTGTATGCAGACCTTGAAATAAAAAAACAAACTACAATAGACTATTGTGATTAAAGTGTATTATCCAACATACCCTCAATCGTTTGTTCATCTCGTAGTCTTCTCTCCGCCGAGGTATAGCTCGGAACCATTTTTCACGAGTTACATTGTCAGCAGGAAAAGAGAAAACAGGTTGGATTCATCTTATCACAATAGTTTGACTTACAACCAGCATACATGCCAACCTGAGTCATGATAAAATCGGGACGCAGCGTTGAAAAAAAAGCGGGACATAATGGGAAATTTCATTTAAAAGCGGGACACTCGATAAAATGAGGTCAAGAGGAGGGTGAAAAAAGCGGAACGTCCCGCCAAAAACGGGACAATTGGCAAGTATGAACCAGGTACCAGACGAGCCATGTTGAAAAGTATGCTGTGAATCGAGTAATAGTGAGAATAGGGTAGAATAGAGCAGACGTGATGTGAAGATGAATGTTGAATAGACAAGCGATGTGCAGATAGGCGATTTGAGTGAGTGACAATATTTTGAGAACATTTTTGAAATATCGTAAAAATATCGTTTTTAATTATTATGGGTGACCAAAATGTGGTTAGTCATTTTATTCAGTGACGTTTATTAGACAGAAGTTGACACATATTGGTAAATTCACAGGCTTATTTCTAAGTAATTACATCAGTGCATCTATTTCCTGAACCCGAGGTTAAAAAAATCAAGATGTTGTCATTGTAAGGTGATGTATTCTGATATTTTTCACGCATAGATAGATGATGCAAATATCCAGGAAAATTAATTATTTCAGTTTCGGAAAATTATTCCAAAATATCTTCTAAGTAAGTAGGGAGTATATTAATTTATCATATTTAATCATAAAATCATAAAACTTGATAAATTAATTGTCTAGAAAGTTCGATGGTAATGGCCATCCATGGTCCAGATTTTGAATAGAGTGCCATTGCCTTAGTATATAGAATGCTATGGGCCAGGAATATTTTCACATTCCTGGCCGTTGCTAGGAACCCGCAGCCAAAGAATTTCTCCAAATGTGTCCAATATATATATCAAATTGCTGGAAATTTAGTGCTTCGGACGAATTTAGCATTAAGGATCGAATATTATTGAATCTCAAAAAAATTGATAATCGTTATTATGACTTCTTTTCCAAATATGCGTCGCAAAGATACTGTATTTCAATTTTTGCATCAATCAGAGGCTTATTTTCATTTTTACACTCAACTGAATGTTCCATTTTCCTATACAAATAACATTGTTCAAATTTTTAAATTTTTTTAGTTTGTGTTCAAGATTTTTTCCTGAGTTTGAGTGATATTTGCAAGATTATAAGTTCTATCTTTAACCCATTCATTATAGAACATAACTGACTACAATCATTAGATAATATGGAATACTGACAAAGATATGGATTTCAAAATTGATTTATCGCTGTATTTTTGGTAATTTTCGGCTTAATTTTGTATATAAATTCGCACAGTTCTTAAAGTATTGGCTTAAACAATAAGATCGTAGTCAGCTATCTTTATTACTATATATACTTACTTTTATTTATGAATTCATTCAATTCTCACTTGATTTGGCTTTGAGAACTTGTTCAAAATGTAGTTTTAGAATCAAATTTTCCCTTATTATTCGAATAAAATTAAAATTAAAATTATCTCAAGATGTTATAAAATAATAATAACTTCAATAATTGTTTCAATGTCATAGGTATTCTATAGACAGATTATATTTCTAGATAGCAGAGCTATTTTAGAACTCAATTCTTTCTTTCATATTGAGTTCCAATTATATTTTAATTTTAGAACAATCAAATTCCTATGAATTCGAATTAGGAACTAACAATTGTTGCGAGTTTATTTTGATGAATCCAAATTTAGGTTCACTGCATAGTCGAATTCTAATCCAACCACTACTTCTAACTGTTAAATATTGTTTAGTATAAATAGCTAATGTAAAAGTCTCAATTATAGAGATAGCCCATATCCTACGCATTGACGAATGCTCTGCCTGGGTAGGAGTTCATGACAATTCCAGTATGGGACGCCTGAAAGAGTTCTTGTGAACACATGGGCTATCCGTTTTTTGCTCTAAATAATAACATTTACTTTTTAGGCTGTTTATAAAATATATTTATTGTTCCCATTCTATACTCAATTAGTAACAAACTATTGTTTTATTCTCAATGACTAAACAAAAAACAAGTACGTCGCTAGAATGAATAATATTTTCTAATATTATACAAAAGTTTCAAAAGAATCAACACAATCTGTACAATACCAGTCGGTATCTTCTTCAATTTCATTTTCAGCGATACCCACGCACTCCATGTGGCTCCACTGATCACATTTATCGCATTGGATCCAATTGATCTGGGTTGATTTGACTTTCAGGCCGATTCCAATGCCGACTATGCAGTTTTCTTCAGTGCCTTGACATATTTGGCATATGGCTATTGGAGCTGATTGAGGCTGTGCAATATCCTCTTCGGAAGACGAGCTGTGAAATTTCTGGTCTGTTGAATATGCTCCAGAAGAATAGCCAGCGCCGTGTTTTCTGATTTGTCTCGCGACTTTGCTATACCGATGCTGCCTCTTAGCAAAACGGCTCTGTTGCCTGGCTTGGATCTGATAGCTTGCTTTCACCCTTCTGAGGTCTAATTTTTCGAAGTGGTTACGAATTTGTGGGGAAATTGGTATTTCAAGGAGTTGAAATAGCGTTTCTATTCCTCGGAAGCCATCATTATATCTGATGATTGCAAGGGCGGAACCTAATTGCATCATCTCATAGCTTGCATATTCATCTTTATGAACCATTCTCCATAATACAGAGTGTATGGCCTCATTATGGTTCGAGGTTCTCCCCTCTTGAACTTTTCGAATGAACTCTGGTGCATTATAGCCGAATTCTTGGAAAACATCGGTAATAATCTTGCAAGCACCTTCACTTAGGTAATTCGGGTGGTGAGGAGGAGTTCTACGATTGAAAATCGCTTCTTGGTACCGGCACCAGGTATTACTTGTGATGGGGCAAAATCTATGGTTATCTTTGGCATTGCCATCATTTGCTGAAAGATGCAAAGGAATTGCATCTATAGCACGAATAATTTCGCGAATATTGCCGCGATTACGATGTATAGCAATCCTATAGTAGCTTGCTACCTGTCCAGCAACGGTATCATTAACGGTTCGAATTGCTTTGGTAGGTCCCTCCCAGGTTCCTCTTTTGCGGGAGTCCTTTTGTAATGTGCCCCGAAATGCAGGTGATACTTGCTTCAAAGCTTCTGCCTCTGACATCCCCCCGCCTTGGGTTAATAACTGTTTTTGAAGATTCTTTTGATCTCTATTGAGTTTTAGCGCCTTTTCTTGTTTTCGAATGATGTTAATTTTGATCCTTTTGCAAACGTGAGCCAAGCATTCAATACGTTCAATTTCATGTATGCCAAGGTGTTGATAGAGACCTGCTGAATGCAATTTATGGTGAGTTTTTGTATCACCATCTGTGACTAATCCTGAAAAAATTACACCGCGATCAAGTGCATCTTGTACAACAGATGGTGCCAACGCTGATTCAAGCTGCACAGAGGCGTAGTCTTGATACTTAGCTGTGCAAACTTTGGAGTGACTTGCGTTCCAAGTCGACAGGTCTTTTTTCGTGATTTGGCCTGTCATTAGAAGATTTTCATACTCGTTGCAAAGTTTGCATGAGTTTGATGCTATGCCATATGATAAAACCTTTCCCGTGTTTGCAGATATTGCCGCTGCAAAGCAGTACCTGCTAAATCCTCCGCCACTTTTTCCACTACGTTGTTGGTAAGAACCATCATATGAAGCAATAGCATGGACATATTTTCCATCGAATTGACATTCTGCGTGAGATTTGAGTTCATTCACCGCTCTTTTCATTGATTTTTCTGCAATATATTCGGCTGCAACTATTAACTCCCTTTCCGCTTCAACGTAAGTATGGCGAGAACAGGGGATGGGTATGCTTAGTGTCGAGTGATATAGTTCAAGCTTAGAAAGTCCCACACCAATAAGCCTGCCACCCAAAATACTACCATAGAGTAGTTCGTTTCTTTTTCGAATTTGCTGGTCCCCAACTTGAATTTTTGCTTGGGATTTAGCCCCTACACTCCAAAAGCCTTGCTGGGTGGAACATGCGGAACACTCGAGTTGTAGGTAAGTAGCAGATCCAGCCCTCTGCTTCGATTGGAACATCCTCATGGAGCCCTTTTTGCACGATTTGCAGACCGTAAGATCATCTAACATGGTTAGGAGTGTCTGAAGATTCACTATCATGTTGTCGTATGTTTGCATCCGCAAGGGGGTATCACATGGTTCGAAATATTCAGGCGTATACATAAGCTTTCGATGAGCAACCGTTTCCTTATACTGTTTTTCAACAGTCGCCTTGGATGTTCCTGATATTGATCCAGGAGGTGGAGGTGGTATTGGTTTGGATTGTTGCTTGAAGCGGTCGAACTCGCTTTTCGGGAAATTCACAGGAATAGGAGAGATAACACCTTCCCTCTCATATGTTGGCGAAAAGCTTCTTTTTGAGGAAGTGAATCTATTCCCTGGAAATTGTCTCTTGTGCCGGCCAAATTGGAACTTTTTCTTTCCCTTAGTTCTCAAATCGATGGTGCCATAGTCAATAGGTTCTTGGAATACATCATCATCTGGCTCTTGGGCGCATAGCTCCAACCCTGGTTCCAATGGAGTAATGACAGCTTGTCGTAAACCCGAAAAGGTTGGGCTATCTTCAGGGGCAAGCGGAGTATTCATGCGCGGAATAGATGTAGTTGGTTGTTGTTGAGGCGCTGGAGTTGGAGGAAGAGAATAGCTATCGCTCCTCAATATGCGACGACTTCGTGAAAAGGTGTCGTTATCATCGGACGAACTTGATTCGTTTCTGTATCTGTATGCCATTGCAATTATACAAGTTTATAGAATAATTTTATGTAAAACTTTGATATGTGCTTGTTTGTATTCTATGGATTAGCTCTGATATACTTATATCGCATTCTAAAATTAACTCTTGAAATGAAAACTAAAATTAGAAAATTAAATGTAAGGATATTAGATTATGAATGTATCATATTCCAAAAGACATTATAAATTCATATAATGAATTCTAAAATTATCTTTAGAATTGAAAACTATAATTAGAAATTTCAAAAAAGTATAAGCTGGATATTTGTCTAATTAATTAGACTTAAACTATTGGATTACAACTAATTATAGTTTAAATTCTTTGCTATCTGTAATTGGATATAACATTATATCAGTAACTGGATATCAGATAATTTTTTAACCTTAATTAATTAATATTAGATTACAACTAATTTTAGTTGAAAATCTTGCAACGGTATATACACTATCAAATTTCAATATACTATAACTCTGCCAAAAGCATTCAGAATGCAGCCAAATTTCATAATCGATGAATCTGGTGTATTATCTTCATGAAAAAGTCATTAGAAGAAAAATTCAATTTTTTATATTTTTTGGAAATTTAGTCACTTTGGACACTCAAATTTCAATATACTATAACTCTTCCAAAAGCATTCAGAATGCAGCCAAATTTCATAATCGATGAATCTGGTGTATTATCTTCATGAAAAAGTCATTAGAAGAAAAATTATTTTTTTTGAAATTTAGTCACTTTGGACACTCAAATTTCAATATACTATAACTCTTCCAAAAGCATTCAGAATGCAGCCAAATTTCATAATCGATGAATCTGGTGTATTATCTTCATGAAAAAGTCATTAGAAGAAAAATTATTTTTTTTGAAATTTAGTCACTTTGGACCCTAAAATGATGATCTGACATGGTTCAAAGAAGTTATAGATATGAGACATTTCGGTTCCAAAATGTGTCCTTTTTTGGGCGACATCAGGTGGTACAAGTGGCTCTAAGTGGCGAAATATTTTCATTGAAATTCAAAAAATCGAAATTAATGTTTAGAACCCCTTTAGGGATCTAAAAATGAATAAAAAGGTCTTTTGGCAAATTTTTGATAAAAAACAAAATGCCCATAGGAAAGGCCAACCTTAATTAAGCTATTTACACATCAAAAACTATTATGACAACTTTGGATAATTTACATTATCAGTCGATTGACACTAAGTATATGTGAGACAAGGTTACTTTTTGAAAGTGTGCATACTAAGATGATACTCGTAAAATAATGCTCTAAGGTTAATATTCCAATTTTAAATTTACAAAGAACTCGCAATTATTTAGACAAGCTATTAAGGATACCGCCCGCAAAAACATTTCGTTTTGGCTTACAGTATACGATGAAAGGAGAGCTATGAGATGTTAAATGTGGGCTCGTGTCTCCTTCTAGAAATACTTGTGCATTCCAAACCGCTTTTGATTCTCATTTCTAGGTTTTTAGATACACTGTCTCGAAGTGAGTTTTTTTGTTTTTCGCTAGCACATCCTAATGGTAGACGCCCGGCAGCTCAAAATATTTTTTAGGACATACCAAGGAAACAAATGCTTCCAAAATTGAATAATAGATAGTCTATCAATTTGCCACCTCATTGGACCAATAGAATTGTGAAATGACAAAAATTGTTAATTTTATATGGGTCTCAAAAAAAATTTTTTTGGTGAATCAGCAATAATATAACTAAGTTATAATATATCGAAAATTGGGTGGTACTCATTCATCGCATAATGATATGGAACAACTCTTAAAATTTCAACCTCTATGTCAAACCATAACCTACTCTATATAAGGCCTCACAGTAACTAGTGAATATTTGACCAAGGATGCACAAGTCGAGGTAATATATTAAATAACCACAATTTTTTTCCATAATAATAATTTTTATAATTAACCAATAGTTTTAAACATGGCTTGATATGTATATACTCATGATGTAATTTTTATTTGGCTTCTAAATTTTCGATGCATCTACCTGATTCTTATCCTGCTTTTTTCGTTGTAACCAATGAGTTTTCCATTTTTTTGTTAGCTGCAAATCCTATCATGCCCAGCAATTGCTCTGCCCCTGGCTGTAGGAGGAACTATGATAAAGACGAGCGTATTTCCGTTTTCAAATTGCCACAAACACCGGATCAACAATGACATGCTTGGCTCAGAGCTCTCCATAGGGATGATATTGATATGCTCAAGGTAGTATACGTTTGCGTGAAGCACTTTAGAGATGAACCTGTTGAATATAAGCACAGAGTACCAAATGGAGACGGGAGTTATCGGGAAATTCCGCGAAGCAAACTGAAGCTGAAAGAAGATACGGTGCCATCAATCCTGCCAGGGTTGTCCAGCATATTATTCCTCACACTCCGCAACCAAACGCAGTCGTCTGTCTCGTGACTCTAACGATTACGAACTGTTCAAACAAGCAATGACGCTCAGTCTGAGGTCAGAAAATGAAGAGAATGAAAGTTTCGTGGTTAAAAGCTTCCTGGATTTACAAGATAAGTTACCCTCTCTATCTATTCCTAAAACTTGGTCACTTTGGTACCCAGATGAGCGTACTTTAATTTTTATGCGTCCTAATTTAGAAAATTGTAAAATTCTTGTAGATGTCTACCTATTGGTAGAATTTGATTTGTTCATAAAAGCCAATCGTAAGGTTGAAAATGTTTCCATCTCCCAATTTTTTCTAAGGGATACCGGACAACTCGAATTGATTCTGGATAAAATTTCTAGTCTACTATATACCCACACTAAGGATACCGTTACCGATTCTTCGAACGCGTCTCATATTGCATCCGCAGAAAGTCATATTCAACACATTATTGATAACATCCATGATTCCGTTTCAGATGACGAATTGCATGATTGTCCCGAAGTTTCTAGGCTCCAATTCATTCTATGTCAGCTTCAAAATAGCCTTGTACCGAAAAACACGCAGAGATATACATACCGACGCAAATATTGGCCCACAAAGCACATCTGATTTCGCCTGCTTGCTATAAGTATCTTCAGAGCATGTCTTCTTTATCTCCCCCACATTTCAATACTTTAGAAAAATTGTATTCGTCTTTTGGGTTTGAAAACGATTTTCTTTAATTTCTTAACGCTCCCGTATACTACTATTATTTGTATATAATGAATTTTTTTCAAATTTTAAGTTTATTTTCTTTTTGCTGGAAGGTTAGAAAAGGAGTCCTTAAGGATTTACAAGGGCTTTGGAGTTAAATCTTCATTATATTTATACTAATAATGAATGAAAAGATCATTCAGATACAGAAGCGGGAAATATAATCTAAGTCATTTATCCATGGTCCAATGACGAATGATGATAAAGCAAAATACTTTCCAGAGCCAATTGTTCTTATCCATGGTCCAAAATGCTTCACATGTGAGAGATCAATATTATTTCTAACCAATTGATTGTAGATTATTTGGCTTTGAGACGGCAATGATATACAGGGTGCCCCATAATTATTGTCGTATGTTTCTATGTTGTCTTATTATAGGTTAAATCATAGCCTACTCTAATAATGCCTCACAGTAGACTGAAAATCATGGACTAGGGATGAAGTAGTAGCCGAATGGATTAATACACGATTAGCCTAAAATCGTTAACCATGTAGGATAGGCATTAATAAATTATTACTAGCATATATAAACATGGCGTCAAAGTACATATATCCGTTGGAAAAATTTCGATTAGTCATCATATCATCCCGCAACAGGTCATTCTAAGGACAATTTTAGCGATATTCTAAGCTGTTTTAACCCTAATTCTAAATGGTATTAAGGTGTGATTTTTGTGTAGAACCAAGATTAGTACAAGGTGATTTGAATGATTTAGAAATTTTCAATGGAATGTTGTTGCATTCCTACGTTGCTATGGTAAAGCATTTTGGTCAGTTTGGACCATTGTGATATGATGACAATGATATGATGACTAATCGAAATTTTCCAACGGATATATGTACTTTGATGCCATGTTTATATATGCTGGTAATACATTCTTAATGCCTATCCTACATGATTAACGATTTTAGGCTAATCGTGTATTAATCCATTCGGCTATTACCGCATCCTTGGTTATTTTACTGTGAGGCATTATTAGAGTAGGCTATGGTTAAATGTATCAGATCTTAACCATTATTTACCAATATATCTTCCATTCAATTGTATGCATTTAGCAATACGAGCTGGCATACCAGCCACTAAATTCTCCAGGATCGAGGGGTTGATATTAGCCCAGGCAACTTTGAGATTCGCCGATAACTATTGGAGATTCGTTGAGGACTTCATATCATTCAGCTTCTCCTGCAAAATACTCCACAGATTTTCTATCGGATTTAAATCCGGCGAGTTGCCAGGCCATATTCCTTTGGCCCAGAAACCAGACATGTTGTTCCTGCACCATTCCTGTGACCGATTTGCGGTGTGTGCAGGAGCACCGTCTTGCATGAAAATTGCTCGAGACATGTCTGGTAATAACTTCCTGGTCAAAGTATCCCCTGTATTCCTAGAACGACTCACCGCAGTACAATAGGATTTCTCCAATACCTCTTCTGTATAGTACTGAGAAGTTACTTTC
The DNA here is from genome assembly GCA_963281255.1 of Aphrocallistes beatrix. Lineage (NCBI taxonomy): Eukaryota > Metazoa > Porifera > Hexactinellida > Sceptrulophora > Aphrocallistidae > Aphrocallistes > Aphrocallistes beatrix. The sequence continues at coordinate 1,426,853 of OY725494.1, forward strand.
TGTTTAGGCGGAACGAAATGTAACTCTGAGAGAGCACGATAGCTCATAACCGCCCAGACCATCACTTTAGGGAGATTTTTAACTTTTTCGCGAGGTGATATTCCGGAGCTGTCAGTTGACCAAACTCTGTCATTCTGGGCTGAAGTTGAGTGAAACAATTCAAATGGCGATTCATCACTCCATAGGACTCGCTTCCATTTCCCCAAGTCCCAATTTTGTCTTTCAATACAAAAGTTAAGACGGTTTTGTATCTGTTTCTCACTTAATTTGGGAATTTTCGGTCTTTTATAGGCATTTGCGCCTAGAGTCACCTTCAAATATCGATGTACTGTCGATTTAGAGATATTGTGACCCTTTCTCTTCAATTTGGTAGCGATTTTTCTAGTCGAGTTGAGGATTTTCCCGAGAGATTTGGACATAATAATTTTTGCTTCCCTCGATACTCTTGATGGAGGCCCAGCACCAGGCTTATGTCCAAGATCTTCTCCTCGTCTATATCGTGCCCACCAGCGTTGAATTGTTCTGAGTGGTTTATCCAGACACATGGCAACATTTTTCTGAAGCATGCCACCAATTATCATACCAACGGCCCTGTTTCTCAGTGATTCTTTCGAGTTTACGACATCCATTTCGGTAGAATTATACTCCGATGATAAAATCATCCAAACTCGTGCAACAATTGGAATTTATTACAAGGTTCTATTTCAATTCGAAAGTTGATTCATAGTAATACATATCACATGGAAAGAAAGTATATAGAGAGCAAACCAGGCATACTATAAACAGAAGTTTAAAATATTCTATACGACAATAATTATGGGACACCCTGTATGTAGATCATTTAATTATACAGTACACCCTCGGTTATCCGAACACCTCCGTTTGTTAGCTCAAAGATTGGTGTTCGGATAAGTGAAATCGTTCGGATAAGTGAAATACGTATTTTACGCTCTTAAATGCACATGTACCAACTTAGATGTTATTAAAGAACGTATTATGATTTGAATACTACTTACACGCATGTATAGCCAAACAAATTGACAATGCTACGCACAATTTTGGAACATATATTTTTAAGGAATTGATTTATTAAACATTATTTCAGTTATCCGAACACATATTTCAGTTATCCGAACACATCATTTCAGTTATCCGAACACATTATTTCAGTTATCCGAACACATTATTTCAGTTATCCTGACACATTATTTTCACAAATTCGATTGAAAAGTATTTGATAAAATGAGTGGTACTCGAACACACTGTTCGGATAATCGAGGTGTCGGATAATCGAGGGTCTACTGTACATCTGATATCTGCATTTTGGATGAATCTGAGCTCCCTGTACTGTTTAGAGGTAAACTGTACTCCAAGCCTGGTCTAGTAACTAACATTGATACCGTAATTGAATTTTATGTTCCTTTCATTTGGAATTACAGTGGGACTGAGAAAATGTGACTGCAGCACGTCCCCCTCTGTCTGCAGGACGCACTCCAGCCAAACCGGCCAGATACACTACCAGCCACTTGAGGTATTCACAGCCCCCGGTGTCTATCACCCCACACCTTCAACTCCACAAGGGGATTTCTTCCACCAAATTATTCGCCTCCCCATGGAGCTTCTCACACCTTCCCAATGGTCAAGTGATTAATTACTTTTAATAGAAGTTTTTTGCCTAATAACAAATGGAGAAACCAGTCCACCGCCTGGAGCAAGTCTCGGAGGAGAGGGGGTCGGGGTTGGGGGTATGGGACAGGGAGTGACACTCTGGTACTCAGCTCTGATCAGCCGAACCCATTCTGAATCATCTGTGAATATGACGAAGTTGACGAAGGCAGGAGAGACGGGAACTGAGTCGTTAGGAGAAAGTTGAGCTGTGTGTTGTGGCGGTGCAGCTTCTCTTGGGCGGAGAGACGATCTGAAGTTGCAATGAACGAGGTAGCTAGAGTTACGAGCTTACTGCTACTGCCATTCAGATATTATATAATGCTACATATGATTATATTGTGAATTAGTATTTGAGTTAATGGTTTGTAATTAGACGATGAAATAACAAAGGTAGCTACCATTAATCCAACCCTGATACTACCAAAGTCAACAAAATAAGAAGTTAGAAGCAGATCCATTATGAGTAAACAATGCAAAGAAATACCTCAATCCATATTCAGTTGATAAAGTGCCAAGCCATGTTTTGAACGCACATTATCTACTAACTGCAACAAGACATCCAATATACCAATTATCCTTCCTCAAATTTCTCACAAACACTACTTGCTGTGCAGTAAGGCTATCACATCACAATTGAATGTACACCACCGCTTCGTAGCTCTATTTTGCATGGAGAGGACCAGGGGGATGGCTATTAGGGGAGGAGGAGGCCATCATAGTAAATCCACTTCTCCTAGAGAGGAACGAGAGCTGGAAGGAAGATTACAGACTCTGCATAGCTTTACTTATATATTCACCTTTGTATGTATTTTATAATTGTATAATAATTGATTATTATTACGGCGCAGAAGTAAAAGTATATATTGTACAGAAACCTCTGGTAATAAGATCGTATTGAAAGTAAACGCACATACGCACATGCGATTTGAGGCTAAAAGGTATATACCAGAGCTAGTTTTACCAAGAATCGGCATTACATTTATACAAGGATCCAATGTCTACTGTATTCATTCGAAATGGGCTTTATTGGGGAGTCTTGTTACACAACCATGTGCTCCTGGTTCCATGTTTTCCCAAATTTCCGAGTTGAGGCTGAGTTGAGGTAGAAAAATAGAAAACCCCATTTGAACTTGGTTTACGCCATTTCAATGCCTATTTTTAACAGGTGTGCGTAACTTAAAATTATATATTTTCTGTATATACACATAAATAGATATGTAGATAGTATATAGATATAATCTTTCTCTGTCACCAGGATTCAACAATTAGCTAATTTGCTGTATCAATTTGCTATGATCCAGACAACTAAATGAAAGCGATCACTTCATGTCTTGGACACCTGTGACTTGCCTACTTCACCTACTAGCAAGAACGTAAGTTTTATTTATTAATAAAATTATTGCTATGTCTACTGAAAAAATCCCAAATTCCAATGTTAAGACAAATTCTAAAATTCTAATTGCAAGTATGGACAAATTCCAATCTTAGAGATAGTCAAAAAATGATGACTCATCACTTTGTTATGACGTCATCATTACTCATCAAAAATTTTAAAAATCGTCAAATTCGGTGCTTTTTCTTGCGATATCGATTATAATAGTAGGACAGACGTATTTAGGGATGTTATCTCCCTTATAATTAATCAATGGTGCTTGCGCTGCGCGGCTGGCGGACACAAAGTGTCCGCTAGCCGCGCAGCGCAAGCAAGCGAAGCGCGCTTGTATTTATTATAGAATACATAAGCAAACTAGTATATCATACTATTCTAATGGTGGCATGCTACTACAGAAACGATAGTTATACAGGTTCTACACAGGACTCGAATTCCAAGTCACATTTCCTACAGATATAAGGATCATCTCCCACGTCCTTTAGCCTGGTATCGACGCATCCACAGTGAAACCATTTCAGGCAGAACTCACAACCTAACCAATCATCATTCGCCCTCTTTCCCCCGGTTGGGCAGTCGTGTTGTTTATATTCCTCACAAACTGTTTCAGAGTCATCAGGGTTAACACTCGTGGAAGGTAATTCTTTCATGGCAACAGATGAGAGCTCAGTACCAAAACCTCCAGATTTATAGGTCGTAGTATCTTTTTCACGTCTACACTTGGAGGATTCAGCTGCAATGAATTGGGATTTGAGAACTCTCCGACGCCTCTTTTGAGTAGCCATAACGGCTTTAAGTTTACAGCGGTTCATTTCTTTATCCATCGATGCCAAGTGTTCAAGAGTTATGCGGCTGCATTGTACAGCTTGATTTGCCAGAATAGCAGCAAGCATCATTGAACCTTCATTGAAAGTGCACACAGCAATAGCAGCAAGGCTTGAAGTGACTTTTGTCCTACACGTTTTGTCTTTGGAGCATTATGCCATATAACTAAATGTAACGACTCATTACAGTTCTGCGTTAATCCCATTGTCAGAGCGGAGCACATTTCAATGCTTGCAAATTTCTTGAAAACATCTTCCAGGCGCGAATACTCGTCTTTATTCAGATAGGGTTGTCGGGGTTTGGGAGGTGGATGAGAGGTATTCTCAGCTGAAATTGCGAGGCCCTTTTGAAAGTAACATCAGGATTCTTTTGAGTGTGGGCAACGATCGTGCTCCTCGAACAAATGATTCATCAGTGTGTAAAGGGCGTTTTGAATGTCTAGTGGTGTTCTGCCTCTGTTCTTGCCAATAACAAGAGCGTATAGATTACCAATTCTCTTGACTTTTGATGCGGGTATTGGCTTGGAGGGCATTGTTTTCGTAGTGGTCTAATTTTTGAGGTGTTTCTTTAATCATTTTTGCGTGTGCCCAAGACATTTCTCTTTGCGGATAACTTCCATTCCTTTATAAGGATTATTTTGTCCCAACCTTTTGAAAGAGCTTGAGTCTCCATCTCCGACATATGTAGTATAGGCTAGAGAATGCTTGTCAACTGATCTACCCCAGATTTCTATTGCAGCAGAAGATTCCATCGCCAGACTTGTTCCAGAGAAGTTAGCTGGGCATTCGCTCGAATGTTTCTCCTAGTATTCGCTGTATTCCTCTGGGTTTTCTTTCTTACGTTCTTCCGTCCATCTGATACATTTGTTACACACGCGTTCGTAAAGGACGTAGTCAAGGACTTTCCCCGTTTTGACTTCAATAGCCCCTGCGAATCCTTGATTACTAAAATACCCGCGCCTGTGCCAAGATCCGTCAAAGCTCACCGCGCATACCTTGTAACCAGGAATGTTAGATGACTCAGCTTTTGCTCTCACTTCTTTTGCTGTCATGGACATGGATTGCTGGCATATTTTAACTGTAGAAAGGACCAATTGCGCGAGTAGAGACTTGGACATTCTATGCCAGGTATTTTGTATATCAAGGAGATTGCAGGTCAGTCGAAAGTCACTCCAGCTCATAGAAGTACAGTGTGCTGGTAGTAAAGCTCTAACGTTGACTCTTCCGACTTTTTCCGGCAAAGCATTTGAGCATCGTTCACGGCTTCATTAGGTTTCATTCCAACCGGACAGGATGTGGGAAATTCAGCAAGTACAAGATGGCAGCGACTGCATTTCAACAAGAAATATGATTGTAACCCATCACGAAAAGTGTATTGATGCAGATTCAATTTACCAGTGCAGTGTGCCTCAGTGCATCTTAATAGAGAAAATACCGTACTCAGTGTATCGATATCAATTATTTGCGAGCCATGAGGAACGTAGAGATCACGAAATGATTGAGCTCCATCCTTCTGTGCCATAATACTGAGGCGTTTATTGGGCTGAGGAAACTTCACTTGCTGTAATAGTGTTTTAGATTTCGGAGTGCTAGTAGGAAGGGGTAATCGCTTTGTGGTGGCTAGTGTGAAAGTAGATTTTCTTTTGACTCCCTCACCCTTCCGAAACCTCCCAGTGTTGAGTTTATGTCCTCGCTTTTTGGTATGAACTGGGGTAGCTGGTGCCGTGTTATCCGATTCTTCGGATGTCTGCGAAGAGAGGGCTACTTGAGAGTAGATCCGAGCTCAGTAGGCGTGGATGTAGCTGGTGTTAAATCAGTTGGGGTTGTTGGAACTTTGAATATGAAATCACCTTCATTGTCAGACCCACTTGACTCCATGCTAGATTCAAAATCAGCCGGAATGCAAACCTTCAGGAGATCTGCGCTGCGAAATGTAGAAATAGTTTCTTGTTCTGAAGAAGACATTTTTTGAATTAGTTATGACATTAATTATTTCCATACTTATATTGATTTGGTGTAATTCGTTAAAATTAACTACAGTTGTAGTGCCCATTGTCCCACCTCACATGCTAATAATAGAACTAGTTTCTTGTAATGTGGTGAGAGAATTCTAAATATAGCTAGCCATGTACAGTACACATGCACATGTTGATATTTTTAGAATTTTGCCAATTATGGATGGTGTTTGCATTTCTCAATTTCTTACTAACCTAAATTCCAATTACACTTGGTTGTAACGTGCTTACATATCTACTGTTATGTGTGCATTGCTATTGTGACATATTGTTGTCTGGGTTGGAAAATGGAACCTTGAATGGGGCACCTCCCAATAACGCGCACCCTTATGTGGTCTGTAAAGAACCTTTTTGTTCGCATAAAACAGTGGTTCCCAACTCCTTTTACCTCGTGCACCACCTATACCAGGATCTAGGAGTAATGTGCATATAACTTCAAAAATAATTCTGTAAAATTGCTCAAAATTCAGTTCTAATCCTTGTCCCATGCACCCTAGTTTGGGAACCGCTGGCATAAAATATGTTGAAAGTACTGTTAGTCAAAACACCATCAAGGATATTTATCTATCTATTTTTGTTGATTATGTTTGTAAACGCCTAAATTTTTAACTCGTTGATGTGTAGCCATTTGTAGTCTAGTGACTTTTGATAATTGTTTGGGGAAATGAGCACGATTGGACAAGTTCAGCATGCTTTTTGTGGTGTTTATGTAGACCAAAAGGGATGAATTTGAAATAGGCGACATTTATTCTGAGAAAGTCTCTCGACCCTGTGCCTGTGGATCAAAACAAATTATTGCAATATTACTATTTGGACGAAATTCCCTATTTACAAATCATAGTCAAATTTAGACCGAGCGGAGTCGCAAGAGGGATCACTCGAGAGGGTTCAAACAAGTTTTAAGAATGGAATGTTGTCACATTCCCATGCTGCTATGATGTTGCTAGAGGGCTAAGTTTGCCGAATAAGACGACATGTATACAAAGTCATTTTTCGCATTTGTGGCTGCAAATATCTGATGGGTCTACTCTAGGTGTCCGAATAAACTGGCCCCCGCTTATTAATTAATGTCTTTTTTCTAGCCCCCCTGCCCCGTTTATTAAATCTCGCAAATTGACTTTGAAAGTTTTACCCCAAAATAGTTTTTATCGCATGTAGTATTTCATCAATTATCTTCTATCTGAAATCAATAGAATATTTTATTTCTTATTCTAGATAATATGTTAAGTATTACTGTGTGATACATCAACTAATTTCAAATCAACCCTCCCGTATAACCACTAGAGTATACTTACAAGCTACTCTCAAAAATGTTCTAGATTTAAAATGCGAATTCCATGGAAAATCCAGGGAAATTAGTGATGTCTTTTATACTCAGGTCTGTGCATGCCACTTGCGCCAGGCCGGACTCCAGCACTCATTTTAGAACTGTGCTGCAATATTACATAGGATCATAGATCCAATATAATAATATATGAAGCAGACAAATGGTATTATGTACGTCTAGTGATAGTATTACTAATTTATCAACAAATACTTTATTATAATAATAGTTATACTAAGTACTAATAGTTGTAAAGTAATAGCAATGAATCACATGATTGTTTTCATGGAAATTCCTTGACCACATATCATTCAACTCTTTCAAAAAATGAGTTGTCTACAGCCCACTCATTTTCGGAATGATGCATTTGTACTAAATGAACTGGTATGCAAAACTGAAATTTCTAATTATATACGTGGCAATGACGTCTCATTCTCGTGGTCTTTCAACATTTTCGTCTTTGGTGTCTGAACTCAATGGAACCATACCTTAAACTATGGATAACAATATTCGCATTAGAAGTTTGTATTCACTTTTTACTGATTTTAATTGTATCATGAATCAGAATGTACTTGTAAGAGTCCGAAAAATTTGTGGTAAATGCTTACATGTTTATTTTTCACAATTCTGACTTTTTCGTGCAGAATAATTAGTTGAAAAGTTTGAAATTTTCTGAAATAATAACATGTTGGATTGATTATTGAACCACAATATATATATATATATTTCAATCAATTCCAAAATTGATCATAATGAATTTAGATTGTTAAAATAAATTTAATATTGTTTTGAACCATGGATAAATGACAGTGTTGTATGCGGTCTTCACTTATAGTTAAAATGACAATCCTCACAAACTTTTATAATTTCGTTCTCAGAATTTGTTCATTCTATAAACTTTATGTTACCATAATATAAGCTCTAAGCTTAATGCTTTAAATATTACCGTACAGATTTTCAAATTGATTACCCTCTTCAAAGTTTTAGAAGAATACGTCAAAAAAAAGTCAAAAAATATACTAAATTTTGAATAAATTCAGTAAATCAGGTGGCAATGTAAAAATTTGCACCTTTTAACGAAAAACGCTCGGTCGAAACCCAGGATATATATCAATTAAGAGATATCCGATGTCAAATGAAGTTTCTTAAGATACCAAATAGTTGAATTCGAGGAAAGTTGAAGTATTATTACCTATAGCAACGGAGATTTTGAATTTTAAAAAATACATCGGGTTCAAATAGTGGTGTCACTGATGTTAAACGCTCATTTTAACTATATTGATATACCCGAGTTGACATACGTATATCACTGTTTATAATAATAATTGAGCACAAACCATTTTTCCATTCATACGTAATACAATGGATGTATACGGAAGCATTAAGCAAGCTACCCAATCGTTTTCTCCTGAGCAGAAGCATGTTATTATCCAAATGGATGAAATACATGTCAAATCAGATATCTCTTACAAAGGAGGAAAAGTGTTTTGGTTCCAATCTCGATCCCGAAGATCGTACCAAAACTGTATTCGCTATCATGGTGTCTTGTCTTTATAAGAAATGGTCTTGTATTGTCCGTCTATTGCCTTGAGCTTCTGTATCAGCTGAAAAGATATTTGATATTATCCGCTCTTGTATTAAAGATGTTGAACATTGCGGGTTATTCGTTCATATAATCTCTACCGACAACTTTCCACTTAATGTGAAACTTTTCAAATTGTTTTGCCCATTTGTAAACTGGAGACCCGAGTACCCTATCCTTGTGATATATACAGAAGTCTTTTTCTAACTTTTGATTTCGTGCATATCCTGAAAACTATTCGTAATAATTGGATGAAATAAAAATCTGAAATTAAAACCTTTTCATATCTTGATTTAGATTGTTTTGCCATTGACCGATACGCTTACTTAGGGTTGTAAAGGGTGGGAAACTTTCCGGGAATTTAAAAGACCTGGAAATTTTCGGGGATTTTGGGAATTTTCGTTTTTCTTTAATAATGAGAAATATTCAAAGATTTTACTGTGCCGACTATAATATTATATAGAGGCCCAGTACTAAAATGCATTATTTTGTTTGTTTGTTTTTATTTGTCAATAGACCTGTCCTGGCTACACCATTATACATCAAATTTGGCAAGTAGATGTGAAAAGTCCATCTAATTTGCATCTCGGTATACGATTTTCCAACCAGTCACATTTTTTGTATTCAATATTTTGAATTGTAATGTCATTCACGAGAATCACAAGATTTAGAACAATTATAGCCAATATACTTTTCATTTCAAAAGGGTTAAGGTTGGCCTTTCCAATAATAGCTAACTTTTGACTTTTTCAACCGATTCATTTAATTTTTTCAGTGCAGATTTGAATCGCAGAGTTATCTGTTAAACTGCATTAATAATTGAAATAATTAAAGAGAGCAAAATTTTTTTGTCATTTTACAATTAAGAATTCGGAAACAATGGATAATTTTGACACTATTTTTTTCTTAATTCTCTTTTTACTTGTATTATCAAAAATCTGTCTGTTCATTATGTCCTACTCTTCGAGATCTATCAGAAACCGTTAAGTTTTCGTCCCTATGTTGAATTTACAAAAAGTTATCACCTTTATAATTGCTGAAAAAAAGGTCTCAGAAAATAGGATTTAGAAAATATTTATATATATCCCTCAATTTCCATTAGTTTTTACTGCTTTGGAATATTAAATAACATGCAAATATCCTTAGTCGACAACTTGTAGCACTACTTAACTTCAAAATATGGTATATCAAATTTTCTCCATCAAAAGTGGGAAGAAATGGTCATTGCTGACTGGCCATCCAAAAATAACCACATTCGATAGTTTTCACCGGAATTCGAGATCAATAACTTCTTCTAACCATGTCAGATCGTCATTTTAATACTAAATTCGTGCTCAGCACTAAATTTCCAGCAATTTGATATATATATTGACCATATTTGGAGAAGTTTTTGGATGTCCGTTCAAAGCAACGGCCAGAAGTTTTTTCACATTCCTGGCCGTTGCTAGGAACCCGCAGCCAAAGAATTTCTCCAAAAATGTCAAATATATATATCAAATTGCTGGAAATTTAGTGCTGAGCACGGATTTAGCATTAAAATGAAGTGGAGAAATAAAAGCATTGAAATTCTAAAAATCGAAAGTATTGTTTAGAACCCCTTTAGTTATCCTAAAATGGTTAAAAATGACTTTTGGCAAATTTTTGATAAAAAACAAAATGCCCATAGGAAAGGCCAACTTTAAATAAATCTGATTGTTTCCGAAGCATTTCTTTCAGGTAAATAAATTGAATTCAATTAAAACCTTTCTTTATTTGCCTCAATACTAAAAAATAAAGGAAAAATTAAAAAAATGTAAACTATACAACCAGTGCCAAACTGATTCAAGATGGATCAATAATAAATGTAATACAAAATCGAATACTAGTTGTAAGTATAAGTTCTCCCGATTCTTCTATATAGTACGTACATATAACAATCGGGAAACCTATCAAATAGTCTAACTATACGTTTCTGACTAGTCATTACGTATTAAATAAAACTCGGTTAAAATTTGTCAGATATTTATTGAATAGAGCTGTAGCTAATATATGATTATAAGCGATAAGCTTCTGTTTATCTCATATCAGTTTTAACTTAAACACTATGCAGAAATTTCCAGGTCCATAGCATTCTAATACACTAAGGCACTGGCACTGCCTTGAATTTGGGTTACCATGGATATGTTAATGCCGTACTGAATACTCGAATTTGATTGGCTAGATTTTAGGCGCCAAATTTTGCACTAGGATACTGTATCGTATACATACATTACACTATGCATATTTGTTTACTAACTTTTTTCTTTTATTCAATCAATTATAATTGTTGACTTATTACTTGAATACTCATTTATTACTGAAAAGAAGATGACTTGTGTGTTGCCAGGATGTAATTCTAATTACAAGAGCCAGGAGCATCGTTCGCCAACCTTTTCATTCCCCAATGATAAAGAGATGTGTGAGAGGTGGTTTAGGACTATCCCTAGAGCGAAAGAGGATTATGAGGGAAATGCTAAACTACTGGTTAGTTAATTCATTCAATTTCAATTATTTCAATATTTATTTCTACTTACCGTATTGCTTCGAATAAGCGCCCGGTCGCTTATTTATTTCGTGCATCCTTTAGACCCGGCGCTATTTTTTTCATTCGCTATTTTGACCCGGCGCTCTTTTTTTTGTTTACTACATTGACTGGCACTTTTATTTTTGCCACAACTGAGAATGTTAGTTCTATTAAAAAAAAGATAATGTAATGTTTCAAAAAGCACTTGTATATATGTATGCCACTACTGAGAATACTAGTTTGATATGATGTTCAGAGAACTAAAATGCCCGGAGCCCCGGCGCTTATTCAGGGAAATACGGTATATACCCTAGATTGAATTGAATTGTAAGAATTCTAAATACCACACACATTGAAATTCCGAAATAGACAGCACTGATCTAAAATAAATTACAAATTTACTGGCTTAATTACATCATTTCATTACGCTATGATATTCTTATACGTTACGTTTGTCGAAAATGTTAGTGATCAAGACTCAAATTCTGATCAACTACAATTTTTCTTGGAAACATTATAGTTTATTCCCGATATTCTGATAAGTCCTTCACAACTTGAATGCCTTACTTATGGGCATGCCTAATTTACGGGACGGGACGGCATCCCGTCCCGTAAATTAGGCATGCCCCTTACTTATGCTGCTGGGTATGCCGTGTTTTCGTACATGAAAAAAACTAATAAATGCACCAATTGATGCAAGTTCTTAACAACTGATAAACAAATGGAAAATTTAAATGATGTTGGTTCTCAATATATACTTGTTGATTTATTAGATAGAAGTTCACTCATGTTCCATCACTTACCGTTATTGATTGTGTGAGTATTATTTACGAGATTTTTATGAAGATACACACCTCAGAAATTCTATGTAAAAACTTTTATGCTGGCCCATCCCGCAGTTTGTTAGTGCGAATAAGTATGTCTATAATTGAAGAGAAACATATTGGAAAATTGAGAGAATTATGTGATTGTAAAGTATGGCGATTGAATATTTTACATAAATTAGTAATGACTGTTTCAAATTGTATTCTATCAAGGAGAGTTAACAATTTTAATGCATTAGTCGCGAAGTCTGATAATACAAAGCTTAAAATATTTAGTATCTAATTCGTACTTATCTCTTATAGCTGACCTGATGATACTCAAAAGACCCTCACTTAACTCCTACACAATTTACCTCAGTGCAATCAAGATTCTATGCTAGATGTGCCTATGTGCACTATATATCCTCATGTGTACTTATCTTCACTAAAGATAGGACGTAGATGTGTACTCACCTCATTCAACATACGGATGTACGATGTATTGTAACCTCATTACTCATTAACGACACTAGATGTCATTCTGTACTTGACCTCATTACAATTGAAGATACTAGATGTGTACTGCTTTTGTTGGTGTTTTAATGTTGTTATTGTGATTGTTGAACTGCTGATTTGATTGTAATTTACCTTAGAATTGTCAATAAACATCTATTGTATGCTCAAAATTTAGTCTAGGCGATTAGATTGGGTAATACTGGGTTAACATAGTCAATAACATATTCGGATCTTACTATTCTTTCATATTAGAATGATATAATTGATGCTAAACACAATTTTCCAAAATCTACATTGAACGGCATTAACCCATCCATGGTACATGCAGTGCCAGTGCCTTAGTGTATTAGAATGCTATGTCAGGTCTTATAAATTCCCGGGAATATTCTCAGAAAGTTTCCACATTTGAAAATTACCGGGAATTTTACAACCCTACTCTTACCCCTTGAACTTATCGTATGCTTCTTTTCGTGATATCCGTATCCTTTATAATTCTGAGAGAAATAGTTTGGCTAAACTAGCTCCACGTTTGACCTTAAAATCATGTTATCCTTCCTATATCGAACGTCAAAATGTTAAGTTGATGCTAAAAATAGTTCATTAATCCACCATTTCTGCTTTGGCTATTCAGAACGACCAACGCTGTTCAGCTTTTAAATCAAACACTTCAGTCTTAGTTGGGATTCTATTGTCTCTGTGGAAAATCTTAATGTCGGCGTACCGTATAAAAATGTGCGTTTGAATGACCCGATGACTAAGCCTTTGACGTTTAATGACGAGCGATTTACTTTTCTAACTCGGATCGTTTATTGGTTGGATGTTGGGAGTCACTTCCTGACAAAGGTGGGAAATTAAGTAAGCACACATTTAACAATACAGCACTGATAGCTAGTATTAGACAGTATGCACAGCGTTGAATCAGTACAAAATAGCGCTTAGCTAGTTTTAGTATCCACAGTTGATAGATAAAAAGTGAATTCTAAGTATATCAGCTTACTTGAACATATTTCCAAACTCGTGATTATCTTGAATTTCTACTTTTGGCTCCTATTGAAATTAATACTATCGAAATCCGGCAGCTCAAGAAAACCTACGTTAAATCATTTACTTTCAGTATTCATACTACTACTTCTAATCTTCAATTTTTAGCTTTTATTTGATTTATTTAAATTTTATTGTTGGATCAATCAAGTGACCGCCGAATTTTCGATTATTTCGGGTTATCTTGAACTTTCGACCTCAATATTGAAATCTTAAACAGGTAAATGTTTAATTATGCTTCGACAGATCTCAAATATGGTTGATATTCTACTGTTATTTTCAATGTTAAAGCATGACTCAATTTCATGTTAGACTCGATTGAACAAATACACTTATTGAAAAAATTATTCTGAGATAATCCAAATTTAAAGTTTCATGAAGTGGACATCAACCATTAGAAAAAAAAATGATAAATGACCCAAGATACAAATAAGCCACAAAATGGGATGATATTGATAGCCTAGAGTCTATAGGATCCAAATATGTAATACAAATAAAAATGGCGGAAAAATCTTTTCCGCAAAATGGATCATTGCAGTAGCGTTAAAAGTTTCAAGCATGCGTGCCTAGTGTTACCTCAAATTACAAATTATCTATCTGAGAATTGTGGCTTTTCTTATCTCCTATAATCTTTCTTACAGACAGACCCATTAGAACACCATTTTGGGCTTTATCGCATGATGTCAGGTGCTAATTATCATGTTTAGTATCTTCAAATTTTAGAATCAGAACGCCGTCTCAAAGTTTCTAATATTTTAAACTTGTTTTCTAGCCAGACTGTTTCTAGCACTTCTTCATTACAAGAATTTATTGAATCTTTTTCATCTGAGGGTGGTGTAGATTCTAATCGCGAAATTGATCTTGATCCATTTATGAGTGCATTATCAGATCTCTCTGCCATTGAATGCAATTTTCAGGTCCTTCAATCTTTAGCTATAATACAAGTAGCTGGTTATTCAACACCAATACCTGAAACGCAGTCATAATTGTATGATATGTCGAGATTTATTAACTATGGATAAAGATTTGCTTATTGATGAACCATCCTTATCTCAGTTCAAGCTACTAGATCTCTCCTATCGTGGAGGTTTGAAGTATCTTTCGGAGTTAGTCCTAGAATCTATCGTTACTGCTTGGAAGATTTTTGTTAGCATAGAAAACGATAACGAAATGATGGCATTATTAGTAGAAGGACCATCCAGGAATATCCTTGTCGATCTATCAATGAATTCTATTTTGGATGCCGATGTCTGTGATTCATGGGTAAATGTATGCCCGTTTTGTGTTGTGAATGGTTGTTATATCCTCCGCAAAATTCTATTTGTTGCTAGTAACTGCTTTTTAGCAAATAAAGTAAAAAATTATAATTCGATGGTTATTTCTAGAGGCATGGAGAAGCGAAAATTGAAAAAATTCCAATAATACGTATTTTAGTCTATCAATGATTGTTGTATATTATAGTTACTACTTTCTTTAGTTTATTTTATCTTAGTATAGATTCAGAAGTCCAGTAGAGATTCAGAAGTCAGTAGAGATTCAGCATTTCAGTAGAGATTCAGAAGTCAGTAGAGATTCAGAAGTCAGTAGAGATTCAGCATTTCAGTAGAGATTCAGAAGTTCAGTAGAAATTCAGAAGTTCAGTAGAGATTCAGAAGTCAGTAGAGATTCAGAAGTTCAGTAGAGATTCAGAAGTTCACCAAACTTTTAGTGATATTTAAAAGAGATCGATAGCTTAGCCATTAGATTTTGATGTTTTGTGACTTCTATTGCAATATGTGATGTTATTTACTAGTTTATCTAAATATTTTAAAATCAAATCTTTATAATACTTGTAATTCACAATTTATAATTAATTTTATATAAATATAACGATCGGGAGGGAATTATATCAAACCAGTTCGAAATAAATGAATGTAGAATCAAAAAATCGACCACAATCATTTCCTAGATTTAGTTCAACCTATATTCAATTTCTATGATGTTTGTGATAGCTACCTCGACTTGCGATCCATGGTCAAATATTCATTAGTTACTGTGAGGCCTTATATAGAGTAGGCTATGGTCAAACCAATTTGCCTTTTTTACTTTAAAGACGGTCAATTTTGAAATTTTAAAGTCTCTAGGATACACAAATCTTACATTTGAATGCTGAGAACAGTTTAAACTGAGTTATTAAGGATGAACAAAGCATTCACAAGCATTTATAGTGATGATTTAGATATATACCAAACAAAGTTCGAAGAAAATCGCAAAAGTAACTGAAAATCCACAAGTTACCTTAAGACCCTTAACCCCGAATATTTTGAGATAATTATGAATAATAATCTTATTCCTAGCACGAAAAGTATAATCCATCAGTTTAGAATGAATGAAGAGATTCTAAAAAGTATATTAGGAAGTCAGAATGGGCGGCCACGACTCTAAGTTTACAAGTTCAGATTTTCGAAAAATGCTGCGTCATCATGTGATAAAGATCAAAACATACATTCCATAGGATATGTGCAATTATTATCAATAAATCATATATACAGTCGACTCCGCTTAATAGGGTCACATCAATCAGAGAACATTATGCCCCGAATAAGCGGAGACCATTATTAACCGAAAATATTTGTATTTTAGTTTCTACAAGCGCGCTTCGCTTGCTTGCGGTGCGCGGCTGGCTGACACTTTGTGTCCGCTGGAGGTGACATTGGTTAATTATAAGGGAAATATCATCTCTAAATATGTCCATCTTAGTTTTAAAATCGAAATCACTCGAAAAAACAGCAAAATTATCAATTTTTAAAATTTTGATTAGTAATGATGACGTCATAACAGAGTGATGAGTCATCATATTTGGATGAGAGTTGTACCATATGTGTAATATGTTAGTCTATAGATTCTATTAGAATCTCAGCCTTCTATATCCTATACTTACTGAGTTATGCTCGAATAACTGTGTTGCTTAACTTTTAAAAATATGACAATGACGTCATAATTCCATGATGAGTCGACATTTTGCTCTGAGCTCAGAACTTACTGGAGCCATAGCCAAAAGACTCCCACATGCCAAAAATCAGCTTTGTATGACCGGCAGTTTCTTCAATCAATTCGTTACATATATATATATATATACGTACATATATATATACAACGCGCTTCGCTTGCTTGCGCTGCGCGGCTGGCGGACACTTCGTGTCCGCCGGAGGCTCCCTTCGGTCGCCTGGAGGTGACATTGGTTAATTATAAGGGAGAAATCATCTCTAAATATGTCCATCTTAGTTTTAAAATCGATATCTCACGAAAAAACACCAAATTTGTCAATTTTTAAAATTTTGAGGAGTAATGATGACGTCATAGCAAAGTGATGAGTCATCATTTTTTGATGCTAGTTGCATCATATGTGAGACGTGTTAGTCTACAGATTCTATTAAAATTTCAGCCTTCTATCTCCTATAATGGCTGAGTTATGCCCGAATAACTGTGTTGCTTAACTTTTAAAAATGTGACAATGACGTCATAATTCCATGATGTGTCGACATTTTTTCTGAGCTCAGAACTTACTGGAGCCATAGCCAAAAGACTCCCACGTGCCAAAAATTAGCCTTCTACGCCTGGCAGTTTCTTCAATCAATTCGTTACAGAGATATATATATATATACAATAATCGAGTTTTAATAGTAAGGATATATATAGATTAATCGAGTTTTAATAGTAAGGATATATATAAATAAATAAATATACATTAATCGAGTTTAAATAGTAAGCATGTGTGAGAGCTATTCCGGTCCTGCCAAGTGGCCCGATTAAGCAGTTGACCCGATTAAACAGTGCCCTATTAAGGATACCGCCCTCGAAAAAACATATGATTTCATACATATGATATTCATACATACATCATTCATACATACATATGATAACATATGATAACATATGATGAGACTAATGAACAGACATATTTTTGAAATTTTGAAAATTGTTAAAAATTCACACCAAAACACCCGAGGAATTATATTTTAAGGATACCGCCCTCGAAAAAACATATGATTTGCATTACAGCATACGATGAAAGTAGAGCTATAAGAGATGTTAAGCGTGGGGAGGTATCTCCATCAAGAAATACTGGCACATTCCAAACCGTTTTTGATTCTCATTTCTAGATTTTGAGATACAGTGTCTCAAAGTCTGTTTTTTTAATTTTCCGCTAGCACATCTTAATGGTAGAAATTTAGGCACTCAATGAATTGTTTAGGACATACCAAGGAATCAAACGCTTCCAAAATCGAATCATAGATAGTCTACCATATTTGCAACTTCATAGGACCAGAAGAAAGTTAAAATGACAAAAATTGTAAATTTAATCGGTGTCGGAAAAAAAGGGGCCAAAAAACGGCTAAAAATGTCTGTTTTTGGGGGGAAATCAGGAATAAAATCACCGAGTTAGAATAGCTAAAAAAAAATGGTGGTCCTACGTTCATCGCCAAATGATATGGAACAACTCTTGAAATTTTCAAACTTCTATCTTAAACCAAATTTGAGAAATAATTCTGTAAAGACGGTCAATTTTGAAATTAAGTCCCGAGATATAGAGATTTTAAGTCTAGGTGTTAAGTAGAATGTTAAATGAGTTATTAATAATGAACAAACGCATTTTCAGACATTTATTCGCATTCATCCTGCTGAATTAGGTATATTAGAACCAAATATTTACAAAAAATAGCAAAAGTACCCTGAAAATCCACAAATTTCCTTGAGGCCCCTAACTCGAATATTTTGAGATAATTAAAATAATAATTCATATTCCCGGCACTGCGAAGTATAATCTATCAGTTTAGAATGAATAAAAAGCTTCCTAAAAGTATATTAGGAAGTTAGACCAAAAGTCTACGACTTTTATATTCCAAGTTAGGATTTTCGAAAAATGCTACGTCATCATATGACGAAAATCTAAAACTTAACATTCCATAGGGTGTAGTGCAATTATTATCAAAGAATCATATATGTACACTCATAAAAAGTTTATTAAGAAGTGAGAACTAAGAATTTGGACTTATATTTACAGAGATAGAGAGATATCTCTTTTTGGACCCAAAATGGGGGTTTTTGACCAAATCTGCGAGGTCCAAGGCCAGAACTTTCAAAATAATTATCAAAAGTTCTCCAATTTTTCTGTACACATTATTAACGACAATTGTATTCATTATTTAGCAAAATAGCTAAATTTGGACACATATTTAATGATTAGATTCGCCATTTTCTAATAGATTCAAAGTTCTCCATAGAATTTGTATTACAATTAAATCAATGATAAGTCGAGAATTATTAATTTTTTGGCAATGGAATGTTCGAGGAACCTATATATTTTGGCATATATCCTTTTATTTAAGGATACAATATATTATATATCTACAATAGTTTTTAAGATATGACATCGGCCTCTTTCGGGATCTTAGAGGGATATTCTGCCCGAACTTTAACTATAATAAGCGATTTCTCAAGAACAAATGGTCGAATCCGAACAAATTTCTTTTTGAAACGATCAGAATTTTATTTCTGACCCAGTGATCACTAAAGATCTGAGATCAAACTTGCGATTTCCCGAGCATTATATAAATGAACTCCCTATTTTGTTTGGATTTTATTTGCCCATTCTTTTAAATCTTTGTGTTATATAATCTCCAAAGGTGCCAAAACAATGTTAAGGTTCATATCATTAAAAAAATATCAAATAAGTTAAAAACTAATTGGTAAATGAGTTAAAAACCTACAATAATTTTTCAATTTTTATTAACGCTAAACTTTAGGGGGTTATCTCACAAAAAAAAAATACCGTCTAAATAGTGCTATCAGATGGTAGACCGATCAGTAATACAATGAAAACGGGTTTTTTTACGCCAGGCAAGGTTTTTCGAGGGCGGTATCCTTAAGCGGAGTCAACTGTATACCGTAGTATATTAGAAATTGAGAACAAAGAATTTGGGGTTATTTTTACAGAAATAGTTCTATCTCTTTCTGGACGATAAATGGAGAGTTTTGATCGAATCTGGGAGGTCCAAGGCCAGAACTTCCAAAATAGTTATGAAAAGTGCTCCAACTTTTCAGTACTCATTATTAACGACAATTGTTCTGATTTTTCATTATAATGACCACATTTTGACACATATTTCATGAGTGAATTCGCGATTTTCTAATTTATTTAAAGTTCTCCATAGAATTTGTATTACAATAATGTTACTGATATGTCGAGAAATATTTATTTTTTGACAAGGAGATATTTGCGGAACTTAAATATGATCGTGTATATCCTTCCATTTAAGGTTATAATCGATTATATATCTTCAATAATTTTTAAGGATACGGCCCTCGAAAAACTTTGCCTGAAGTAAAAAAAACAATCTGATAGTACTAGTTGGACGGTATTTATTATGATTTTTATGAGTTACCCCACCCCCTAAAGTTTAGCGTTACAAAAAATTGAGAGTTTTTAACGCAGAGGTTTTTGACGCATTCACCAATTAGTTTTTAAATTATTTGACATTTTTTAAAGATAAGGACCTTAACATTGTTTTGGACCCTTTGAAGATTATATAACACAAAGATTTAGAAGAAAAGCCAATTAAAACCCAAACAAAATAGCTCTATAAGGGAGTTCATTTATATAATGCTCGGGAAATCGCTTGTTTGATATCAGGTATTTAGCGATCATTGGATCAGAAATATTATTCTGATTGTTTCAAAAAAGATTTGTTCTGGTCCGACAATTTGTTCGTGATATATCGCATATTAAACGTAAAGTCGGGCATAATATCTCTATGGTCCCGAAAGAGGTCGATGTCATATCTTAAAAACTAGTGAAGATATATAATCTATTATAATCTTAAATGAAAGGATATATGCGAAAATATATAGGTTCCTCAAACATTCCTTTGTCAAAAAATAAATATTTCTCGACGTATCATTGATTTAATTGTAATACAAATTCTATGGAGAACTTTGAATATAGTATTAGAAAATGCCGAATCTAGTCATTAAAAATGTATCCAAATGTGGCTATTATGCTAAATAATGAATACAATTGTCGTTAATAGTATATACAGAAATATTGGAGAACTTTTGATAATTATTTTGAAGGTTCTGGCCTTGGAGCTCCGATATTCGTCAAAAAAAAACAGTTTAAGGTCCAAAAAGAGATATTTCTCTATCTCTAATTTTAATTCCAAATTCTTAGTTCTCACTTACTAATTTAATTTATAATAAGGGTACATATATGATTCATTGATAATAATTGCACGACATCCTATGGAATGTAAGCTTTAGATTTTTGTCATATGTTGCATTTTTCGAAAATGTTAACTTGGAAACTAAAAGTCGTAGACTTTCGCTCTAGCTTCCAAAATATTTATGGAAGGTCTTTATTCATTCAAAACTGATGGATTATATTTCATAGTGCTAGGAATATGAATTATTATTCACAATTGTCTCAAAATATTCGGGGTTAGGGGCCTCAAGGAAATTTCTTGATTTTCAGTGTACTTTTGCAATTTTATGTAAATATTTAGTTCAGACCTAAATAATTTCTATAAATGCGAATAAATAGCTGTGAATAATTTTGTTCATTTTTAGTAACTTATTTACATTCTTCTTAATATCTAAACATAAAATCTATATATCTCAGGGCATTAAAATTTCAAAATTGACCGTCTTTACAAAATTTTAAGTCAAAATTGGTTTGAGACAGAGGTTTGAAAATTTCAAGAGTTGTTCCATATCATTAGACGATGAACGCATGACAATTTATTAACGATATCTTTTAACTTAGTGATTTAATTCCCAATTTACCAAAAAAAAACTGTCGTTTTCGCCGTTTTTGGCACTTTTTTCAGACACCAATAAAATTTACAGTTTTTGGCATTTACTATTCTTTTGATCCTATGAAGTGGCAAATATGATAGACTATCTATGATTCGATTTAGCAGGCATTTGTTTCCATGGTATGTCCTAAAAAATTTTAGGAGTGACCGGATTTCTACCATTAAGTTGTACTAGCGACTAACGAAAACACCCGACTGTATGACACTGTATTTAAAAACTAGAAATGAGAATGAAAAACGGTTTGGAATGTGCAAGTTTTTCTAGATGAAGATACGTGCCCACGCTTAACATCTCTTAGAGCTCTACTTTCATCGTATGCTGTAAGCCAAATCATATGATTTTTCACGGACGGTATCCTTAAGATATGACATCAGCCACTTTCGGGACCATAGAATAGTATTAAGCCCGAAACTTGCCTATAATAAGCGATAGGTCACGGAAAAAATGGTCGGATCTAAACACTCTTTTTTAAAATGATCAGAATTTTATTTCTGATACATTTGTCGGTGAATATGAATATCAAAACTGTCATTTTCTGAGCATTATATAAATGAACTCCCTTATATGGCTATTATGATTTGATTTTATTGACCTTTCTAAATCTTTGTGTTATATAATCTCCAATGGGGCCAAAACAATTTCGAGGTCCATATCATTAAAAAATATCAAATAAGTAAGAAACTAATTGATGAATGCGTCGAAAAACCTCCAATAATTTTTCAATTTTTAGTAACGCTAAACTTTAGGGGGGTTAATTAAATCCAATTTATGAACTTAACCTTGGCCAAAGAGGATAGTTCCCTTTATTCTTCCGCCCTTGGTTGTAATCATTCCTTACATCAATACCTAGGTCCAGGATTCGCTTATCACCACAAATTAGTAATTGAAGAGATTATTTAAGGTTGGTGTTTCCTTCCAGAACTAACTTTAAAAGTTTTCATTATTTTCTCATGAAATTTTTTGTGGAAACTATTCTCGATGAGTTATCTGCAAAAATACACTTTTCGGGAGCCCAAGAAGTAAGAGAAAATTTTTTTTTCCCAAATGACCTAATTTATAGAGGACATTCAAGGAAAATTCAATGCCTTATGCTTCTTTTACTCAATTATTCTTGCACAAAATGGTTGAATAAAGAAAATAATAGGAATATAATTTTCAATTTTAACCCAAATAATTTTTTCTTTCAAATTTGTTTATACAAAATTTAGAGGCAGATTTTCGTAAGGAAAAATATATTAACTTTTTTCTAAAGTAGAATATCAAAAATCTGTCTCTATCATTTTGTTCTATGTGACGAGATCTTTCTAAAACCGTCGAGTTTTTAACTCTACGACCTTTGTAACTAGAGATTCTTCCTTTGTAAAATTGATTTTTTTAAGTGCTAAAAACAGGCTACAAAGCAATTTTCATCGGAAAGGCTTGATTTCCATTTGTTTTTACTGTATTCTGATAATAAATAACATCAAAACATCCTAAATCAACAACTTATAGTAGTACTTAACTTCAAAATATGACATATCAAATATTTTCACATCATGACACCTTCAAAAGTGTGAAAAAGTTGACAGTTATCACTTGGGGCCCAAAAATGACCATGTCCGATAGTTTCCGCCGAAATCCCATACCTATAACTTTATTTGACTATGCCAGGTCGTTATTTTAATACTGAATTCGTATTCAGCACTAAATTTCCAGCAATTTGGTATATATATTGACCATATTTGGAAATATTTTTGGTTGCCTTTTCCTAGCAACGGTCAGGAATGTTAAAAAATTCCAGGCCGTTGCTAGGCACGGTCAAACAAAAATGTTTCCAAATATGGTCAATATATATATCAAATTGCTGGAAATCTAGTGCTGAGCATGAATTCTACATTAAAAAGATGATCTGGCACTGTTAAAAGTAGTTAGAGCTGTGGGACATTTCGCATTTAAAATGTGTCGTTTTTAGAGTGACAGCAGGTGATACAAGTGGCTCAAAGTGGCCAAATATTGGGGCTGGAGTTATAAAAATCGGGATTATAGTTTAGAACCCCAATAAGGATCTAAAAATTATAAAAAAGCAATTTGGGCACATTTTTAATAAAAAACAAGTTTCGCATGGGAAACACCAACCTTAACAAACAAAAAGGTTTAGAAATTATCTGTTAACTTCAATTTGTCAACATAATAATAGATGAGATAAGTAAAACTAAAATTGTGATTGATAAATGACAATAAAATAATTTAGTTATGGAATGGCATACCCTGAATAAATAGTGAAATTTAAACACTAATAAAGTGTTTAGGAAAAACAACTAGAAAAAGCTGAAATAGAAGGAAAACATGGATAGTGTTTCGCGGGTAAAAATTACGAGACTGATCATATTCCAAATAACAACGTAAACGTAATTCATGCAGTCAGGGAGTTTGGAATGAAAATTGAGGAGGTGTGATATAGTGGTAGTCGAAAAAGTTCAATGTGGAGCGAGTGTTAAGTTAGCCGCGAGCTCTAGTAGTGAGTTGGTCAATCATGGTCAAACTTGTCCAAAAACTGTCTGAACCTCAGCAGAGATCCCTACCAAAACCATGACATAAGTTGGTTTCTGTACACTCTTTACCAATCAATGCTTCCATGGATTGACGAGACTGAATGTGATAAAATTATGTCACTTTGCGTGTTTAAACAGGCAAAATAATAGAATTTCTTTAGTCAAGTGATGGGCCAATATTCCCCAAGAAACGCATATTTCAGTTGAGTCCGTTCCCAGATACCTCAAGGCTGTAATCAATGAGAAAGGTAGGTATATCGAAAGTGGAATGCATTTCTTAAAACAGATAGTATGTAGTTACTTCCTATAAAGTTTGAAGACAATCTAAGCTCTAATAACTGAGTTACAGTATTTTATCAATGGGATAGAACTTATTGCCCACCCTGT
Organism: Aphrocallistes beatrix; assembly: GCA_963281255.1. NCBI lineage: Eukaryota > Metazoa > Porifera > Hexactinellida > Sceptrulophora > Aphrocallistidae > Aphrocallistes > Aphrocallistes beatrix. The sequence goes on from OY725494.1 coordinate 1,451,330, forward strand.
AAGATATGATTTTTCTAATTTTTAGGAATATGCATTGATCCAAGTTGCAGTAGCATATGTTCATTAAGATCAATGTAAACAAGTTATCGATAAATTCGTCGTCGAGGCCATTTTGATAGAAATGGCTACCCAACAAGGGCCATCAAGAGCAGGAGGGCCTTCATGTTAAATCGCATTCCGGACCCGAGTCAGATTGCTTGATTAAAATTGTAATATGTATAGAGGCGTAGGCTCTGGTAGGGTTGGTAGGGCACTGGCCCTACCAATAATTTATTGAGGTTAATATCTCGATTACAATCTGTCCTGAATGTCCCAACTAATCCTGAGTCCTAGTTCAAAGGCCCTACCATTCCCAACCGGTCTGCCTCCTTGGAAATATACATATTAACAATATTTTTTATACACACTCCCTGGTTTTAAGGAAAATTTAACTAATCCGTCACTCTGGTCATGAAAACGACAGAAAATATCTAAAACACAACCAGTTTGCTTTTACATTCCCGTGCGTCACCATTTCGACATCCCACAATTGTGACGTGATACTAAGTGTGTAGTATGTCTGGCACAGTTATTGCTTCCTGCAATCATTTTGAACTGCATCAGTGTCTGGTTCATTGAATGGAATTTAGATAATCTATCAGTATTATTTTCTATAGCTTAGTTATAGTAGTATTTGATTCACTATGTTGATAGAACTAGCCCTTATTTATCTCTATCTTTTATAATCTAATGGAATTCAAATGTCTGATCATTGGTCCTCTTTAACTCATTAAGTAAAGACCTCCAATCTAGAACTATATTTCGATTGAGGTTTCCCAGTTTGCTTTCAATTCTTTAACGCATACAGAATGCACCAGTTTGGCCGCTGCTTCCATAACTGGTACTAGTGGTTTCATGCTCGGAAGTTAATCTAAATTTTACTTCCCCGAATATAAGAAGCTGCGAAATGCTAGCTCTCCAGGTGTAAGTACCCCCCGTGATACTGTTTCGCAGGACCACAAGCGGTTCAATCCTTTCTAACTCAAGATTTCTGAAATTTTCTTCCCCAAACAGTTTTCGAGCTAGCCGATTGACAAACTTTTCACGGAGGCGGTGAGTATGTACAGCAGCAATCGGAAAGGCTAGCATAGGATCATAAAACTTTAGAGGCGGGAGGGTTATACCTCCAAAGGATTATTGGCATGTTTTGAATTGGAGGCATCCAGAATTTTGTTGGCCATACTCTCAAATGGTCCCGTCAATTTCTCATAAAGCATTCTACTTTAGATCTACAGTACGTGCAGTATGGGCAGGGATATTTCGCTGCACCTCCAAGTAACCCGCAGATCAAATTTATAACCTTAGATCTGAGGTAAATACGTTCTCAGGCCTTGTCAAATCAATAGTGGGGAGAAGCTTTATGATTTTACGTGAATTATCCCTTATTTACAGCCTTCGTTATAGCAATAACCAGGCTCCTCTTTACTCTGTCTTTGTAATCCATGTGTGAACTGTAAAGACACTTTGTGGTATCCTTTCTCATGATCCAATCCCCAAAGATACACTTTCGACGGTTTTGAACGAGAGTCTTCAGCAAAATTTATCAATAATTAGATATTATTATATAATATACGACCTCTGTTTCCTTCTCGATGCAACCGCTGTAATATTAATTGTATTTCAGAAAATATTGCTGAAATTTGGTCAGCGTTGGTAAATACTTCGGGGACAGGTGTCTTCATCCAACTACAGAGCTCACAAAGGGATTCAGTTGACAAAGATGTTTCGCTCACTAGTCGTGATAAATCTTCTTTGGTTATGGAAGGCGTTTCCAATGGTTTTCCATAGCGCCTGTTAAGAACAATTATCTTCAACTGCTGTTTTCCGTAGTAACGCCGCGACTACCTCTTCAGCGATAACCAGGCCCTATGAGAGGGGGGAGCAGCAGGGCCATTTGGCCCGGGCCTCCTCACCCACCAAGGTCTCACAAAAATAGACACATGGTTCATGACAATAATTAATTATATTTCTATTTTACAATATTTTGATTATAGAGTGTTCTCTTAACCCATATGCAGCAACTGTATTTTCAAAATTTATTGAAAACCTAGTACGATTTGATTATATTACACTCCATCAATATTGCCATATCATGAACAAAGTTCATAGATCTGACCATTTTCATGAACTTTTGACTTGTGGCATGAATATGGCATGTACTTTTACTTTTAGCATGAACTGGACATGAACTTTTATTTTTTGACATAAATATGGTAAGAATTTCTTACTTTTGGCATGAACATGGCAAAATACTCTTTGATATGACATGAACATGGCATGAACTTGGCATGAACATTTTAGCTTTGGCAAGAACTTGGCATGAACATTTGAAGGTAGTATGTGGCATGACATGCTATGCAGTTCATCTGGCAACACTGCACTCCATAGACAAAGTATTCGTACACCCCAATATTTTCAATCCTAATTGTTATCACTAATCCATTTGTGAAGTTAATATGTAATTATGTAGTAACAAATATAGTAAATAAAGCTAAAAATTCGTTTCCTTCACATTCAAATTAGTCATTTTATAAACTTTTACTTAATTACTCTCCTTCAACTTTGGTATTTTCGGAATTTGTTACCCTATAACATATATCACGAGTTGCCACCATTGTATATGATGGCGTTGGTGATACGAGGTGGAACAATTTAAAATGTTTAACATCGGAGAGTAATCGAGTGGAAAGTTTATGAAGGAGTAATTCGCCCTGGCCCTGGCGATAACCTTTATCTCCAGAAGCTCAACTGTATTTTCAATTGAGTTGACAAACTGCAAACGTGACCAATTCTTGGGGAGATAAACAATTTTTGCAAACTTCTTGTTTATCAGGAGTTGGCCAACAAACCTTTATCATAGGTGGTGATAGGTTCACAAATGCCACAGGATCAAGCCATATAAGAAAGTAGCTAGTGACACCAATCGGATGGTCTCAATAATGGTCACATTCGGCTATTGATACTGGTATATCAAACGTTTTAATGAAATTTTTTTTTTAAAGATAGGAAACCACAAAATCAAAAGATTCTTTGATTGAGATTCTGAAAATAGAAATTCCAAACTAAAGATAAAAACCAAAATTTATTTTACAAGTAGACTAAACAAAGAAAGATAATTAGCAAAAGATCATAGGTACTTGTATTATGGTACTATTTTTAAGGAACTAAATAAAATAATCTGGTTGATAACTATAGTATAATATTACAGACCCGACAAAAAGTCTGGAATATTGTATGTAAAATATGAATATTCTAGTTTTAGCAAAAATATAAAATTTTAATATTGAGAATATTTTTCATCAATTTAGTGCAATGAAAATCTAGAGTCGACTCTTTCTATAACACGAAAAGTATGAAATATTTAAATAAAATATATTACATGTTTATTACCGGGTAAATTCAAATATTCCAGACTTTTTGCCGGGAATGTATTTATTTATAGTAAATACACTAAGGAACTTCAAAAGTTCGGATTGGAAAAATAAGGAACCTCTATGTAGTTTGGGTTCGAAAATGAGATCAGATACGAGGGGAGTTCAATAAGTAATTAGCCTGAACCTGAACAACTATATTTACTTGAAACTTTTGTTGTTTATTTTTCAATATAATCGCCTAGAACATCAATGCACTTCTCCCAACGTTTGATCCAGGTTACAAATCCACTATGGAAAGAGATCTTAGGTTGCTAGTAAAAAACCTATTTACAGCTTCGACCAAATCTTTGTCACGGCCAAATTTCCAAATTTTCCAAATTTTTCAAAAGCTATTGATATAAGAAATTTGGAAATTTGCCAAATTGCATAGGAGGGAGCTGAGTCACCGTAAACGTTAACTAGCATTTGGTGGATGTCCATCGGCACAAAAAAATGGAGTTGATAAAGATGTCGATGGGTTGCAATAAAATTGGGAATGGGGTGTTATTACATTCCTGGGACATTCAGTTGCTAGCGAAAGCTTCATCCAAATATAATCGTGTGGCATGTCAAATTTCCGGAATTTTAGTACCGAGTTCAAATCTATTAAGTTGATTGGAATACATTTTAAAATTTTGTTATTAAGGGGGATTTTGGGTGATTTCCAATCGATCGTGAAAATAACTAACCTTAATTTCAGGACCTTCCCCGCTTGGATTCCGTAAGAGTCTTTAATGCCAAATATGATTTCTTTTTGAGCTTGAAATAGCCCATAATCTTTCTGTTGCAATTTTTCCAAAGTTATTTGCTAATATGACTGGACGAGAAGAGCAAGACAAAGTGCAGAAACAAAATAAGAAATGAAAGAAAGTCTATACATTCCAGAATGTATAAAGGGGTTTTTGAAACGGTTCGTCTTAACCAATACTACTGGTTCTGAAGGAGAAAATATATTGATATAAATGAGGGAGCAAAATATGCGTTGACGACAACATTACTAATGAAAATTTCTTCGCCAGGCTTTGCCAGCTGAAATGCAACTTTTCTTGGTGGTATTGAGAGCAGCTTTAATCGTAAATCAGATCAGGATGGTTAATCGTCATTGCTCGCATTTGAATCTTCTCCGAGAGAAGAATATCCGTTTGTGAGAGAGATATACCATACGGGCATGCTATCTCATTACAGCCCGGATAATAGTACACTTACGTACAGCAGTATGCCACCATGTCTTGCGTCGAGTCCTGATAGTTACAGCTATATCAGAAAGTAGATTGTCTTGGAGCCTTGGAGTAACTCCCCAAGTCAAATATTGTTCACCATCATATATATCTAAATTTGAATATCATTTTTTTCAATTAATTTCCCTTCGATACATGCAGAAATGGTCAAAATACAGGTAAAAAAGGGTGACATTAGATCTTTAGTTATCTTGATATTGAAATTGTTGAAACCATAAATTGCCTCATCTAAGGTTTGCATAGGGCTAGCAGCTCTCTCAGAACCCCAATTGTAAAGGTCATTCATAGTCTTGTGATATTAAAAAATTGATGGTAGATCATTGATTAGAAAGATGAAATCGAGCGGTGCTAAAGAAGAAACTTGTCGAACGAAATCTTTTAGTCGAACCCATTCCAGAGAAATGCTTTCGTATGCAAACCCTCTGCAATGAGTGGGATAGAAATTCTGCAAACCACTTCATGATGAAGTCATGTATATCAAACTTTCTATATAGTTGTATCACAGCCTACGTAACTATAGCCGGTAATGCGGAAATGGTTCGACTTTGCGAAAAAGGAAATAGTTCGAATTGCGGATTTAGGAAATAGTTCGACTTTTTATCATTAGGATTAATGGTGGGTTTTTTTCGAACTATTTCCCTTTGTGGAAAATCGCACAATTTCCGGTTTTTGTGCAAACTATTTCCACCATACCAGCCTATTCACGGTACGAATCTTACCTTACCATGGATTACTTCAAGTTTATTTTGTAAACAAACCATAATGTTTGAAATACATCTGACTACGATAAAATGCAGTGTACAATATGGGATAAGTACCGTTGTTAGTAGTTTATATTGTCTTACCTACAGTATTTCATACATCTTCTTCATAATTCCCAATTTATTCATCCACACATATTTTTCTTAGCAGTATGTTAAATAGGTGTAGTGTATCCAACTCTTACTCCAATTACGACGAAGATTACGATCCAGTGTTTGAAATGTTGAATCATTGGTCAAAGGGAATGCAAGATGAATGGCGAAGGTTTCTCCATAGAAATGATGCGTGGAAATTGGCGAGAGTCTTCATCTGTGCGATACATTTCTGTGACGAGGATATACTACTTCACTTCGATATTCCCCAGGGTGACGGTACAGTGAAGAAAGTTTACAGAAAACCTCTGATCCTCGGAAATGCCAAGCCCATCAATCTTCCTATTTGTCCTTCATATTTGAGTATTAATTGGAACTCCCAATTGTCATACATCCTAAAGAAGCAGCCGAACAAGTCGGCGAGAAAGACGAGGCTATGGGAGAGCATGGAACTGGTGATATGGAGAAGTTTAGAGAAGATGGGTTAGATTAACCTAGAACTTCAGATGACCAGGACTGCTTTAGCAAGTTTTTGTGGTAATAGCGCTTAAAAGTCTGCTGAAGGTATGCGAGCACTTTACATCTTCCAGACAGATAACAGAGGTGAATTTACTATTAACCTGCTGAATACGACACTGCGCAATGGCGGCTACTGGTACTTCTTACTCATAGTTGAACTCTTTTCACATTACGTCGAAGCAATCTCGTTGAAAGATCAGACCGCCACGTCCATTGTTAACGCATTCATGGAAGGATGGGTCTATCGTGGACATGGCGTATCAAATATTATGCTCACAGATCAGGGGAATAATGTGGATGGGTTAGGGGTGCACGAACTGTGCCTCGACTTAGGGATTACTAAACGTCACACCACACCGTAACATCCGGAGTCCGATGGGATGATTGAAAGACATATCGACTTCGTCAAACAAGTGATACGATGCTCGAACGCCACCTACGTAGAAAAGGGTTCCTGACCGTCGTTGTTGCAAGATATTACTTTATACTGAGATAATCTAGACAACGCGTCGAGTAAATATCTCCACACATGTTGGCGTTTGGCCGTCAGCCGATATCACCAATCGATATGCTCATTAGCACTGATAATACTCCAACATAAGTTACAGGGCCATCCAGTCAGTATCTCGAAACAACGGTAAAGAAGAGGCAAGAATTGAGTGAAATTACTCTAGAAAACCAGGAGTACACCTAATCGGGGGCAAAGAAGAAGTACGATAAAAGCAAGAAAACATCCAACATAACCACTGGAGATTGGGTCATGATTAATATGAAGGACTATTTGTATACATGTTAGTTTGTAGTAAGAGAGAGAACTATCACAATTTTCCACCTCTTTGTATTAATATTCATTACACTCCATTAAATTTCAGCAAAATATAGATATGTTATACAGTTTGTATTTTGCACATCAGACTTGAAGTATTCCATGGTTAAATACCGTGAATAGGCTATAGTAACGTAGGCTGTGTAGTTGTATAATAGGAAGTAGCAAAAAGATTATTCGTTTGAACATTCAAAACCTTGCCAATTTCTGCCAATCACAGAGCCAAACAACATATTCCAGTATACCAATGTTCCTTTCATTTTGACTGCCTGCACAAGTTTCTGAAAATTTCTTATTTGATTTCTAGAATTAGCAGGTAATTATTTCCCTACATTGATTTAACTTGAATATAGTATCATCCATCTATTCCCAGAAAATTCTCTAGAAACCTAACCCATTATCAGAAAGAATACAATTTCGTGATGAGCTAACGATTTTTGAAAAAAAAAGAGACAAGAATGGCATGATAAAATTCCTTGCAATTTGAGAATTATACGAAAAGGTGGCAGAAGAACTATTAGAAAGATGGTCTGTTGCATAGATTTCTTAGTCATTAGCATAAGTGAACCATGGATGATAGATTTCTTAGTGATTTCTATACGAGATGCATATACAATCGTAGATTTCTCAGTCATTTCTATACGAGACGTATATACAATCGTAGATTTCTCAGTCATTTATATACGAGATGTATATACAATTGTAGATTTCTCAGTCATTTCTATACGAGATGTAGATACAATCGTAGATTTCTTAGTCATTTCTATACGAGATGTATACACAATCGTAATACTTTTCAGTCATTTCTATACGAGATGTATATACAATTGTAGATTTCTCAGTCATTTCTATACGAGATGTATATACAATCGTAAGATTTCTCAGTCATTTCTATACGAGATAGGATATTGACTTTAATCAATAGTTAATGCTTTTGATTGGACATTACCATAAGTTGGTATGCTACTGTTGATCATGGATATAACAGGTTCATAATGATGCCCATAATTAGTAATATAGAGGGATGGGTTTTCATCATAGACACTGGGTCGAATTAAACTCCATCGTGTTTCCCGATTCAATGACCCAAAGCTGGTATATATGTTATTTGCTACATCATAGCTTACTGTATATAAGGCCTCACAGTAACTTGCGGATTTGGAACTAGGGATGCGGTAGAAGATGGTTGAACTAATACACGAGTGCCTTAAATCATTGACAAAGCACAATAGAGCTTAGGAATGTATTACCAACATATATAAATATGGTGTCAAAGACCCCATATCCGTTAAAATTTAGATTAATCACCATATGGTTGCGCAATAGGTTGTATTTATGACAAATTTGGTGGTTTTCAGAGGCCGTTTAGGGGCACTTCTAAGTGTTTTTATTATAATTTTTTTTGCTTGGAACTGAGATGTGAATGGGTTAAAACGAAAAATCTGTAATTTTTTCATGGAATGTTGCCACATTCCAGTTTTGCTATGGAAACGTGTTTTCGTCAGTTGGGTTATATCTTGAAAACTGCAATAGCTACACATTCAAATATAATTCCATTTGATAGCAAATATACTACTTCCTATTAAGCGATAATATAATTTCGACCTCTAAATTCAATGGTTTACGAGATATTCGACGAATTACCAAATGTGACCAATATGATACATTGCCGAATATCTCGTAAACCATTGAATTTAGAGGTCGAAATTATATTATCGCTTAATAGGAAGTGTTATATTCGCTATCAAATGGAATTACATTTGAATGTGTAGCTATTGCAGTTTTCAAGATATAACCTCAACTGACCAAAACACGTTTCCATAGCAACACTGGAATGTAGCAACACTCCATGACAAAATTACAGATATTTCGCCTTAACCTATTCACATCTCAGGTCTAAGCGAAAAATCTTATAACAAAAACACTTAGAAGTGCCCCTAAACGACCTCTGAAAATCACCAAATTTGCCACAAATATAACCTATTGCGAAACCATATGGTGACTAATCTAAATTTTAACAACGGATATGAGTACTTTTGAATAAGAATGCTAGTTGAAATCGGTTATTTTATAGGGTGTTAATTTAATACTACGTGCTTTGACAATTCAAAAGTGAGATTGGAATATTAAACTCTCTCAGAATTATTACATATTATCCAAGTACGTACCTTGAATTCATGAAGATGTTGCAAAATGGTATGTCGCGAAAATCCAAATACTTCTCGAGGGTCATGCTTCTAAGATGGGATAGACAGTGTGTTTATAATTTCATAGATTTCTTCGCGGTTGCTTCGCTATCTTTTTGAATCTGTCGTTTTCCAGAGACTTTATATTGTGTGTTATTTTTTCGTTCAATGTAAGGACGAACGGTATGGATTGGTATCTTTTTATCTCCTTTGCAGCCGATTCTTTTTTGGAGATGACGACATGGCTCTCTGTCACGCGCTTAACTGTATGAGGTCCAATATATTTTCCTTGTTGTTTAGTATTAGGAAGATGCTTAATTTTGGGCATGTTCGTAAACAGAATTTTATCGTCTTTGTTATTAGTGTACTAGAGAGTAGAAACATTAATGTATTAAAGTAGATTTACACCATTTTGTAAAAAGTATTTGACAAACATGAATATTAGAATCGCAAATTTACCTACCTCTGTGCGCTAACCTTTTTGTCAAATTGTCTTTTTTGTTTGAGTTGTTCTGATTGAATAGATCCAATTACATTACCCCACAGAGTTTCGCGGGAAGCTTGGAGCATATTGTAAGCTTCATTCGGGAGATCTGATGGTAGGGCGAAATGATCTAATGTAGTATCTCTCGTGTGGTCTACATCCTTATCTTCAAGTATTGTATCGTCATCATTACCAGGTTGACATTTGTGCGAACTGTTCATATACGAGAATAAATCCTGGTATCTTGATTCTCTTCCTCACATCAGTTTGAATAGGGTTTGATTATGAGATTTCTTCATGGAAGAATTCATGGCTAGCACAGCAGGCTGAAGCAGATCGTGCCAATATTTACCAGTCTGTCGGACCATCTTATTCAGCTTTCTGGAGAGTTAAAACAATCAAAATATCTTTATTTAAGCTTGTTCTTGGCAGGTATTTAATGCACCAACAAATACGATCAATATAACGTGCATCCTAGCACTCACATTTTAAGAATCTCGTAATGAGCCTCGACTAACCCATTCGCCATAGGATGGTATGCTCTGTGCTACGGTTTTCAAGTTTTACGCTCTTATTGAAATCTCGATATGCCTATCAATTTTAATAATTAATAGATACTATTTTAGGAATTCATATTTAAAACCTAGGCCTGAAGCGAATATGTTATACCTTGCTTGTGAACTCCTCCCCTTTTTATGCTTTATTATATCCGGTAAACCAACTTCGAGGTAAATGGTTTGTAACGAGTTAGTCGGGTCAAAATAGGAAACAAATTGTCCTAACCCCAAAATAATTGCAAGAAATTGTTTTATTGCATTTTTTCGTAGTATCATGTCTTAAGAGTGACATACTAAAAGTTTACCGAAAGTGGAATGGTACGACTCCGTCGTTGACCCCGGACTGTACAAATCGCGTGTTTTGAAAACGGATATTTAAACTTTCAAATGATTGCAGATCATTTTTATGTCATATTCGTGCTCAGCATCAAATTTCCGACAATTTGATATATATATATTGACTATATTTTGGGCAAATATTTTCTGGTCCTCCCTAGTAACGGCCTGGAATGTGAAAATTCCGATCTCCAAATTTGGTAGAAACCATATCGAGTGACCCCTTGTTTTTCTCGACTATGCTTGCTGAGTGCGAATTTCTTAATATAAATATTATAAATATTAATTTAAAAATATTATTACTTACGGCTGGTGGCATAAATGTATTATTAATGGGAAACATACAAATAAAATTTAAAATTTGATTTCCATCTCAACTGGGTCTTGGATTGCTGCAGAAAAGACTAGCACAGCTTTGTAAGACGGAATCCTCTTTCATCAACCAGTGTAGAGCAGACTTATCACACCGAGCGAATGCATGTAGAAAGGGAAGGCTGTCACAGATGTCGTTCCCAAACGCCTGCTTTATAACCTTTATGTCATACAATACGGTTGGTTTCCCTTTATCCGAGTAGAAGTATATCTTTGTACTGTTGTTAATTTCGTGATACCTGAAAGACAGCTTCCTACAGCCTCCGCCACGAAATTTCACTCTCTGAGGAGCTCCTTCCAGGTGATGTTGTGGAAGGGCATGACTGATGATATGGAGGTCACGGATGGGGATGGGACTGTCAAGATAACAGCCTAATCCCAGTCATGATGGACGCTAACCATGCATCCGAAGCACTACTGAAAATGATTTATTGTAACTGTTCTACTGGCTGTAGTAGTCTCAGATGTAGCTGCAGGAAACAAGGACTAAACAGCTCTCAAGCATGCGGGCGATGCCAAGAGAACAACTGCGACAATGTGAGCGAAAGAATTGCATCAGATGATGAAACGGAATATAAAACTGAAATACGAGCATATCTATCAATCTACAGTCAACTCCGCTTAAAAGGACTACAGGTTAATCGGGCCGACAGCTTAATCAGACCACTTTTGTCAGGACCGGATTATTTATCACACATAGAGCTAATGGAAAATATAGACACGTATTTCTATATACAGTACCCGGACAAAAGTATTTGCACACTTCATTATCTCACGTGCATTTGATACTAAAATGGGTCTATTCATGAAAATTAAAACTCCGAAACGGTAAGCGATACAACTAATCGGGTTTCAAATTCACAATCTTCGCATTCAAATTAGTTATTGTGGGAAATTTCTAATCAATTATTAATTCCCAATGTTCTCAGATTATCAATCACTGCCACCTTGTGCCACATATGTCCATTTTTATCACTATACATGATGGTGATGTACTACCCCTTGTGCCACAGGTTGATAATTTTACTCGTTGGATTCAGCAATTTATTAGAAATATTCAACTATTACTAATTCGAATGTGAAGATTTCGAATCTTAAATCAGACTCTTAATAGCTCTTAGAGTTTGAATTCTTTTCCCTTAATGAAAAGATCCAATTTAGTACTATTTGTATGGGGAATAATATAGTGTACAAATACTTTTGTCCGGTTAGTGTACAGTCAAGGTCGCTTATTATGAATCCACTTAATATGAACATTCGTTTATTATGAACTAAACTCCTGGTCTCAAATTTCATTTTTTAGATAGGATTTGTATCGATTCAAGTTCGCTCAATATGAAGTTATGAACAAATTTTTTGGTCCCCTGGTGGTTCACAATAAGCGACTCTGACTGTATTTGGAATAGGATTCTCTGCTTAATCGGACCAAAATGTCCTCTCACAGATGTGGTCCTATTAAACGGAGTCGAGTGTTTTTAACAATCTATCCCATCTAATTTTCCATTTTTAAATTTCATAGGTGTTAAAAGAGTCAAATTTATTTTTCCCATTAAAAATACACTTATGCCACCCAGCCGTAAGTAATAATATTTTAAAACCAACATTTAGACTATTTATATTAAGAAATTCGTACTCAGCAAGCATAGCCGAGAAAAACAAGGGGTCACTCGATATGGTTTCTACCAAATTTGGAGATCGGAATTTTCACATTCTAGGCCGTTTCTAGGGAGGACCAGAAAATATTTGCCCAAAATATAGTCAATATATATATCAAATTGTCGGAAATTTGATGCTGAGCACGAATATGACAATAAAAATGATCTGCAATCATTTGAAAGTTTAAATATCCGTTTTCAAAACAGGCGATTTGTATAGTCCGGGGTCAACGACGGAGTCGTACCAATCCACTTTCGGATAGTCCGATTTCGGTAAACTTTTAGTATGTCACTCTTAAGACATGATACTACTGAAAAATGCAATAAAACAATTTCTTGCAATTATTTTGGGGTCATACATCATATTGACCTGACTAAGTGTATTACCTCCTCTGAACAGTCTTAGATATCAATGGTCGAGCCAAAACATATTTGGTCAACACACAGTTAACAATATGTGTTTGTAACCATCTGTGCTGGCGGGCATGTCACAAATCAGATCCATTCCAACGATTTCCACGGCCGATCTGGAGGAGGTATAGGTTGGAGCAATTTGTGTTGATTTGTTTACTATGTTTAACATACAAAACTCATCCATTGTTCGCTTATACTAATGTGACTAAAAAATCTACAATGGTTAAGAAATCTATCATCCATGGTTCGCTTATACTAATGACTGAAAAATCTATGCAACAGGTCTAAATCTAGTCTTTTAACAATTTCAAAAAACTATATCAAAAGCTACGATTTTTTTTGTTCGTTTGTCTGAATTGATTGAAGAATTGGCGTCGAAGAGATTTCATAGAGATCCGAAAATTGGCATGTATGTAGATGTCAAATGATGAGTCTACAATTATGTTCAAGATCTAAGCGAAATTTACACGCCACTGCAAAAAAATGGAAGACAATTTTAAAACACCTTTTCTATACAATATGGATGACTTCACTCACATAATAGAAATCATTGTACGACATTATAAAGACTGCCATTATTATTAATACTTCAAAGCAATAACTTATATAGATATCTCAATATCTTTGTAATGTATAACAATAAAAAAGGTTATGTGTATATTTTCACATCTTTAATATATATTTTCACACCATTAGACGAATTTTGAAAAATATGCCAGGGACTATATTCCAACGGTTTACATGTGGTTTAGTGGTGTAGATTTCGAATACAGTCTGGGTCGCTTATTATGAACACTTTGGGGACCAAAAAGTATGTTCATAATACAGAGACTTCATATTACGCGAATCCGACCTAATACAAATCATATGGAACCTGTTGAATTGGGACCAGAGACTTAGTTCATAATAAACAAATGTTCATATTAAGCGGTTTCATAATAAGCGAACTAGACTGTACTATATTTCCAGATCTATATGAAATTTATTTGTTTACTTTTGCTTACAATAGATACATGAAGTGAACAAACCTCATTTGTATGCTAGAGACTAGCTTTCAATGGTTGACATGAGGTATAGATTTCAATATTACATTTTCAGATCAAAATGATTATTGTTTTTTTAGCAGATAAATTCTAAAAATGAGCTAGAGAATAGCTTCAACTGTTGTTTTGATAAAAGAATGAGGCAATAATAAGGGTATACACAAACTATATCAGATAATAATTTAGATGAGAAAAAATATTGTTCATTAAGAAAATAAAGAGGAACATGTAACGGTGATAAAGGAACCTACTAGCATCTTCATTGATCAATTTTTGCCTCTATCTACTAAAGCTAACATATCGCAGAGGATTTTGTAGCTATTCTTCAGAAGAACAGTATGAACTCACTAATTGCTCTATGCTTGGCAAAACCTTCAATAATGATAGACATTCTGAAGTGATAAAAAGAATTGAGAATACAATACACTGTCCACTACAGTGGATTGCTTGTCTATTATACACAAATGAACTATCTTTTATAGATTATTCTCAAACAGATGGAAAATCAAGTGGCACCTCTTCCTTAAAAGGATTAATTGGAAATTGACTAGAAAACTATCTCAAGAAAAGGTAAGATTCTCGCAAATCTCCTAGGAAATGTTATCCGGAATATACTATCTAACGACTAACGGCCCTCTACGATAACACAATTGCCATCCAATTTGGTAATTTTCCAATAAGCTGGGTTCTAGAACTCTTTGGATTACACAATGCAGGTTGGAAATCTCTAGGTTATTTAGTTTTAATACTCTATGCTAAATCAATGGCATGAAGATGTTAATCATAAATAAATATTCTGAACTTTTAAGTTCCTTGTTGGTTTCAAATAAAAAGACACCTTTTTTTGCACAGGTTGTGCAAGTTACTTATTATATGTTTGACTCTTCTAATTCGTTTGCTACCTCAATAAGATCAAGTCAGAGCTAAAATGAAAGGCGCGTTGGCAGACTGGAATATATTGCATGGAACGGGCAAGCTGCGTTTGTCAGAATCTTGAAGTTGTCAGTTGTCAGAATGATTGAAGTTGTTATTTGTCAGAACGGACTTTTGCAGATTTGGCAATTGTCAGAATGGACTTATGCAGAATTGGCATTTGTCAGAATGGATTTTTGCAGAATTGGCATTTGTCAGAATGGACTTTTGCAAAAATTGTCAATAATAATAAGGGGGGGAAAGCAGCATTTTTTGTTTAGAATATTAGGAATTTGAAAGTGAAAAGGGCATTTCTGAACCGAGGGATTGACGGAGTGGCATTTACGACTGACTTTTACCATTTTGTGGTGAAATATCTATGAGAAAGGGAAGAAAGCGGAATTTTCTCATGTGGCAATTCTACAATTATCCATTCTGACAAGTAACAATTCTGCAAAAGTCCATTCTGACAAATGCCAATTCTGCAAAAGTTCATTTTGACAAATGCCAATTCTGCAAAACTCCATTCTGACAAATGCCAATTCTGCAAAAATTCATTCTGACAAATGCCAACTCTGCAAAAGTCCATTCTGACAAATGACAACTTCAATCATTCTGACAGCTTCAAAATTCTGACAAATGAATGCAAGCCCCATGGAACCATGATTTATTGAAATTGGCAAGGTATCAAATTGATTAGACGAAAAATGTTTTTCACAACCTTTATTATATAAGGACCAATAGTATGGTATCCGTTGTCGAAATTATGTTATTACATTCTGCAAAATATGCTATATATATATATATATATATATATAAACTTTCTGACCTGTTTTGAGACAAATTTCATGAGTTATTAATGCCTGATTTTGCCTTTTTTCTAAACAAGCCGTTTGGAATATTGAACCTTTATCTTATCGAACGTAAGAGCTAAACATTCATATTTCATCTTTTGATAAGAAAACCCTAATTCCGATGTTAATAATATAATTCATCCTTCTAAATTAAAAGGTTTTCAGTTATGAGACAATTTATGCACAAAAGTCATATTTAGTAAATTATCCCATATTTCGAAAACCTTTGAACATAGAAATATGAATTATAATATTACTTACTATTGGGAAGATTTGTCATAATCCAAATCAGATACACTAAAATAATGAACTGCGAATTAGCAGTGAATTACTAGTTCAATATTATTCTCATTTAAAATGTCAACATGACATTTAAATCTATTAAAACAAAATTTAGAGATTAAAAGCAGTAAAAGAGAATAATATGCATAATAATTTATATAAAAATAGCATAATAGAAACAAAATAATTAGACTACTGAAAGATGATGATTTGAAACATCATGGCGATAATATCCATCTTGAGCACTAATATGATATTTTGCACGATATTTGGGCTCATATGCTTTCCTGTTTTCTGGTGGTCCCGGAACGGGTGGTATAACACTTTGGTTAACTGGAAAGGAAAAATTCTCTTCACCAAATCTTGATTGAGTCGCAATCTTATCATCATATGTCCCAAATTGTACTGAATGTTTGAGATGTGGGTTTATAACTTCAACTCCTCGAAAATGATCATAACCATGGGGAATAAGAGCCCTAAAGACATGTTAATTTAATATACTAGAATGTACAAAGGGAAATTGCCGATTTATACAAATTGAAATATAAAGGATTAAATTGAGAAAATTGAAATTTTCAGAAATTATGGAAAACAAATTTGGCAAATAAGAGGTTTAAATACCTAGTAACTGAAAATGTTAATAAGGACAGTTACTCGGAACAATTTGCAAGAAATATGGAATTGGCTAGAGAAATCTCATTATTTAGAAAAACAAAACTTGTTGTTTTAATAAAATATGTATTGGCATTAATTATTTATATTTACAGAAAACAAAAAAGATATAAAATTATTTTAGATCACAAATTAACCAATTTTTTAGTTAGTTCTGATTAAAAAATATTTAGGTGATAATTATCATAATATAACGACGTCGGGAAACGGGATCAGGGAACATGGGTCCCGTATAAATTAGCCGTCGGGAGACAACCGGGTTTCGCGAAATGCACTGTAGAATTTGATTTTTCCAGATATATAATTAACACTCGATATATAATTAAAACATTGTTCCATGTGTTTTATGTAGTTTGCTGATATTTCGAAGCAAGATCAAAATCTGGAAACCTTCGAATTTGTAGAATCTGTAAGAAAGTTATGAGAATGCAGTGGAGTATCGACGTTTGCATGCATATTTGAAAACGATTCATTAAGTTTAATTTATAACCGGGTTAATTTGGCATTAATACCTGAGAATTTACTCAAAATCTAGTATGTGTATTCACGTTGGAGCAACAATTGACGTTTCTAAAATAAGATAAATCATAAGATATTTCACAGAAATGGCCAATCTTGGGTTTCCTATATTGAGCAATACCGAAACCCGCAATCGGAAAAGATGGTCTGGGATTGATAACATTAGAAATAGTGTGTGTGCTGATGTACATACCATAATCATTACAAACACATAGTATTGCTACTATTGTATGATGCATAGTCAAAGTAGTGTACCAAGGATAAACGCCCCATGCCTGCACGATATGGCAAATGTGCAAAACATTATCTTAAAGGAATTTTGAATTTACTACAACAGTAATACAATCCTGGTTAAGGATACTTACTGCCCGCGAAAAATCTATAATTTGGCTTACAGAATACGATGAAAGTAGAGCTATTAGAGATGTTAAGCGTGGGCAGGTATCTCCGTCTAGAAATACTTGCACATTCCAAACCATTTTTGATTATCATTTCTAATTTGGAAATACAGTGTCACATTTTTTTTTCGTTTGTCTCTAGCACATCTTATTGGTAGAAATCCGGCCACTCCAAGAATTTCATAGGACATACCCATGGAAACAAATGCTTCCAAAATCGAATCATTTATAGTCTATCATATTTGCCACTTCATCCAAAAGAAAGTTAAAATACAAAACTGTAAATTTTATTGGGGGCCAAAAACCCGGCCAAAGATCGGCGAAAAACGTCTGTTTTTTTTGGTAAATCAGGAATAAAATCAACAAGTTATATGATATCGAAAATAAAGTGGTCCATCGCCTAATGATATAGAACAACTCTCTACTTCTATCACAAACAATTTTGACTTAAAATTTTGTAAAGACGGTCACTTTTGAAATTTTAAATACCCGAGATATAGAGATTTTAAGTATAGACGTTAAGAACAATGTAAAATGAGTTATTAAAAATTTAAAAAAACATTCAAAGGCATTTATCCAGATTTATACTGAGGATTTAGGTACATTCGAACCAAATATTTACATAAAATAGCAAAAGTACACTGAAATCCAGAAATTTCCTTGAGGCTACCAACCCAGAATATTTTGAGATAATTGTTAATAATAATTCATATTCCTAGCGCTACGAAGTATAATTCATCAGTTAAGAATGAACAAAGAGCAAAAAGTAGATTAGTAAGTAAGAGAAAGTCTACGACTTTTAGTTTCCAAGTTAGGATTTTCGAAAAATGCTACGTCATCATAAGATAAAAATTAAAAAAAAAACTTACAATCCATAGGATGCAGTGCAATTATTATCAATGAATCATATATGCAGCCTCATAAAAAGTGTATTAGGAAGTGAGAACAAAGAATTTGGGCTTATATTTACAGAGATAGAGAGATATCTCTTTTTAGACCCTGAGTGGGGGGTTTTGACCGAATCTGGGAGGTCCAAGGCCAGAACTTTCAAAATAATCATCAAAGGTTCTCCAAATTTTCTGTACACATTATTAACGACAATTGTATTCATTATAGCATAATAGCCACATTTGGATATACTATATTTAATGATTAGATTCGCCATTTTCCAATATATCGAAAATTCTCCATTGAATCTGTATTACAATCAAATCAATGATAACTCGAGAAATATCATTTTTTTGACAAAGGATTGTTTGGGAACCTATATATTTTTGCATATATCCTTTCATTTAAGATTATAATAGATTATATATCTTCACTAGTTTTTAAGATATGACATCGGCCTCTTTCGGGACCATAGAGAGATATTACGACCGAATTTTACATAGAATAAGCGATATATCACGAAAAAAAGGACGGATCAGAACAATTTTTTTTGAAACGATCAGAATTTTATTTCTGATCCAATCAATGATCAAAATATCTTATATCAAACAGGTGATTTCCCGAGCATTATATAAATGATCTCCCTTATAGTGCTATTTTGTTTGGATTTTATTTGGCCTTTCTTCTAAATATTTGTGTTATATAATCTCCAAAGTGGCCAAAACAGGTCCATATCATTAAAAAATATCAAATAAGTTAAAAACTAATTGTTGAATGCTTCAAAAACCTCCAATAAATTTTCATTTTATAGTAATGCTAAACTTTAGGGTGTAAACTCTTAAAAATCAAAATAAATACCGTCCAACTAGTACTATCAGATGGTAGACCGCTCAGTAATTCAATGAAATTAACAAAAAAAATATTGCAGTTTTTTTTACGCCAGGTAAGGTTTTTCGAGGGCGGTTCCTCAATGATGAAGTGACAATTGTCGCACTGTTAAACTAAATGGTATTCAATTAGATACACGTTGGATGCAAGGTATTATACAGCCTTCCAGAGATACGCTCCTAATCTAAAATTTATAAATTTTCATACTCCTAAATCAATAAATGACATTATAATAATAGGTAAATTGGGTATTTTTCAGAATTTTGACGCTCCTAAACACCTTGCAGCCTAAAATCATACGCCTAAAGGAGCGTCTCGCGCTCCTAGATAATTCCTTGGTTGGATGATACTTCATAATCCCTATTTATATATGAAAAATAACGCACATTTGATAAGATATGTAGTGTGATTAGTGCTGTAAAATACATTTATATGCAAGTATATATATACACTGCAGTATCGATTATACGAACTAGTTGGGACCCAAACTGTTGGTAAATCGATCATCCTTCATAACTTAATTAAATTTTTTGTCAAGACTTGTGGTTGGAAATAAATACAAACAAATATTTTTGGATTTTATAACACCGTCGAATTCTCTGATTCGAAATATAATATAGGTGACTCCGCTTAATCAGGACACTTTGCTCCCGGATATTTTGTCCCGATTAACCAATGAAATTTAGCATTAGCTTTTATGCATGGGAACCATTTCATTCCAGGAGACTTGTCCCAATTAAGCGGTTGTCCCAATTAACCGGTATCCTGATTAAGTGAGGTGCCCTGTATAGAGTTATACATATACAAATAGTATTATTCACTGAACAAACATTATTTCGCTCAATAAATAGGATGCTGAACTAGTCCTAGAAAATTTGTCAACCATTTTAGATATCTAATTATGCTTGTTTGGAACTACAAACTTCAAGTCTCAGATTACGCAATTCATTATATAATTCAAATTTAAACTTCAAAAGTCAACCATTACTTCATTCGAATCATGTATCTATCGATATGAATTAGTAAAATCGATAGTTTGAGTTCGTATAATACTACGTCATTTGTATACATACTACATATGCAATATTGATATAAAAGACAACCAAAATTGTTTTACAAGATACAAATATTATAATTATTAATAAAATGAATTTGGAGAGGGAATTTATCAAATCGATACTGCAGTGTATAAGGGCCGTGATAGAGCAATCATAAAATTCTGCACAGTAGATAATGAAAGCAGTAGAACTAAGCTAGTGGATAAGGTAGCTTAATTATTTAAATGCACTATATACAGGATGGGCTGTATAAAATTGGTTGAAATAAATTATTAAAAGTTTCTAAACAAAAGAGATAAATCAATTCGGTGAATTGCTATCAGCGGTGGCCAAAAGTTTAACTTAAAACGATTTAGCGACTTCACCTACAGAATTTGTGCATCTTATATATTTAAACGAAATGGTCATTTTTCTTATGTTTTCCAGAATTGATTGAAGAACTGGGAGGTGCTAGAAATGTGAAATTTGGCACACAGGTAAATAATAATGAGCCTACGATTAAGTTCGAAGATCAAGGCGAAATTTTCAACCTCGCGGAGATAGATGACAAATTGTGCTGACCAATCAAATTCGTTTCATTTATAAAGCAAATACATTGGGGCATAGCCTAATCTATATAAGGCCTCACAGTAACTAATGAATATTTGACCAAGGATGCACAAGTCGAGGTAATATATTAAACGGATTACTTACATGTCGGCGGCCGACATATAAGCAAATATGGCCGCCATATAAGGATAGTTCATGTACACCTGTCCCTAGCCGACATATAAGCAAACATGGCCGCCATATAAGGATAGTTCATGTACACCTATCCCTAGCCAACATATAAGCAAACATGGCCGCCATATAAGGATAGTTCATGCACACCTATTCCTAGCCGACATACAAGTGAATATGGCCTCCAAATAAGGATTCTCATGCGTTATTATGTATGTTTAGCAGCCATATAAGCGAAAATGGCCGTCTAAATAAGGATTCTCCATGCATACATGCTATCCCTACTGCCAAATAGGGACTCTGACTGAGTCTTGCATGAAGAACTATAAATATTCTATGCAATACTCGTTTACAAAATTGATTTCGCTATTTTGTAGTCGTTATCATTTCATCGTGCGTTACTAGTATTATGGTTGAGCCAAATGATCATACAAGTGATGAATACTTTGCAGCTATTTCTACACAAAATTATTTGCTCGATTTTAATTCCTACTCTATTAGTGACCCGGCAGATATACATATTGCATCTTCACTCAACTATCCGCGAGAAACCCCACTCCAATATTCGTCGAGATATGATGAAAATAACAAATCATCTGCTGATCCTTATGATTTTTTGATTATCCAATTTATACTGCTCCTGAAGATGAACATAATCAAAATCCACACTTCGAATCATTCAATCATGTTCCATCGGATGATAATTACACTTATTGTTCTAAATTTCCGGATAGTTTTCCTGATAAAAATAAAAGTGTAAACGAAGAATCATCAGATGACGGATATTTGTCGCCTAGTAAAGTGGGTGATAGGTAAAAAAACTCAATTAGAGATGAAGACCAACTGTTAGCTCGTGAATTAACAGCAACTATGTCTAGCCGAAGACGTATTGATGAGGTGAAGTCGAAAAGATCTGATACTTTACCCTTTGATATGCCCAAAGGACTATGGAAAACCTATGCAATAGCTACAAGAGTTAAATGAATGGGCATTGGATTTTACGACCGGAGGACGCTTCAATCTGGTCTGGACCTCCACATACAAACCCACAACTAAGAAGGGAAAACAAAGGTTGTTAAGCTGCTACAAAGCTAAAAAAAGGAAAACTCACAAACGAAAAAAGAACCACCATATCTCAGAGATGCAACTGTCCGCATAATATTCGTTTAGAGGAAGGCATTGAAGGCTGGGCAGTAGTTACAGGTAGTTTCATCCACAATCACGATTTAGTAGAAAGTCATAGTGCAAGTCTCGCGGAAGCTTCGCTTCGACAAATCCCATTCGAGTTAAATTCTCTTGGTTTTGAACTTAAACGAGCAGGACTCACAGCGACAAGAATTAATCAAGTATTTCTCAGCAAGGCACATGAAAAAAGACTCCCAATAACATGGACTTATCAAGATGTGTATACTAAATTTCAGCCAAGCATTGAAGAAAGTGGTTTTGATGCTACGAATTTTGTGGACTACTTGCGTGAACAACAATCAATGAAAGGCTCATATTTTGCAATAAGACAGTGGAGGACGGTTCGTTGAATAGAGTATTTTGGACCTTAACTGATAGTCTTGAGCGCTGGGCTGAAAACTCTGATGCTAATATAATACTCTTCGATACAAGCCATGGTACAAATAAATACACACTCAAGTTTGCTGCTTTTACTACTATAAATAAACACGGTAGGACTCAAGTTCTCTCATGTTCTCTACTTGATCGTGAAACGGTAGAAGCATTTAGCTGGGTTTTTGTGAATTCCTGAGAGCATTTCGACACCCACCTAAAATTATCATTACCGATGGTGACCCCGCTATTGGCTCTGCGATAAGTATAATATACCCATGTACTGTACACTTCCTTTGTACCTTTCACATTGGTCAAAATATTGTTAAACATATTAAGCCACTTTTCAGTGGTCGAAATCAAAACTTACGTGAAGAGTGGTGCAAATTTTTGAAGTATTGGTGGAACCTGTGCAAAAGACAAGATTCTGAATCTTGCGATCATTTCGACCAAGAGTGGAAGTATCTTTTGGCGTTTATTCAATCTAGGCAAGATTCAATAAATGAAAAGAATTATCGATCAGTTCAATTGTTTTTACAAACTCTATACGAAAAGAAGG
This sequence comes from Aphrocallistes beatrix, assembly GCA_963281255.1. Classification (NCBI taxonomy): domain Eukaryota; kingdom Metazoa; phylum Porifera; class Hexactinellida; order Sceptrulophora; family Aphrocallistidae; genus Aphrocallistes; species Aphrocallistes beatrix. Next base: position 1,474,573 of record OY725494.1, read on the forward strand.
AGCAGTGGGGAGCAAGATGGACCTGGAAATATCTCACATTAGATGCTCATTCTACACAACGTTCAGAATCTCTCCACTCTTCGATCAAACATTTTTTAACTTCCCACACACTACTTACACATCTTGCTCGAAAAATAGATGAACACAGACAAACAATTTCAGACCAAAATGAAGGTCGCGTAACCCGGTTAGCGCTTAAGATGGCCTCATCTTCTACGAAGCATCCGATTGAACGGAATATTAAACTAACACCATTCGCACTCGAGATTGTGAAGGCACAGGTTGCTCAATGCATGCAGTACAGTGTTGCTAATATTTACAATTCTGAAGAATGTGTTTATGAAGTCAAATACATAGCTGGCGATGCTAACTCAGGTAAATGAATTGATATATTTCCCTTAGTTTATAATCATTTTGGTTTGTACTTGTGTAATCTTAGTTTGCATACAAACGAGATTGCGGTCGAGGTAGTATTTTAACATGCATATGGAGATCGAAAATCTATCACCGAAACCTAAATAGATTATTATCAAATCATATTGAAAGATACAGTTGACTCCGCTTAAATGGGACACCGGTTAATCAGGACAAAGGTCCCGATGTGCCCGATTAAACGTAGTCGACTGTATGTCTAAATGCCCTTAAATTGCGAATATGTTGTTGGAAAAGTTGGAACATATTATTTCACTCTTGAGCCACACTAAAAAGTTGCTTATTTCATTAGTTAGCCGCCACAATAGCATTGACACTAAACAGTATTGTTGATCGGTTCAGATATTTTCCGATAAGTATGAAATCTATTAGTCTACGTAGTCGTAGTAGTTGGTACTATCAATCTATTTTCAGTCGTATTGAATTAGATTGAGCAACCTTTGACTATGTTATTAATGAAATCTGATTGGCCGAAATGAACAATATTAGTAGAACATGATTATTGTGTACAGTAATATATAAAAAATTAATCATTTTCACACCTTTTGAGTTTATTGCACATTTTATCATAGAAAAGATATCTAAACGATTATTATGGGAATAATAATTTAATACATATCTTCCGATGGTCTCGCACTTAGAAATTGCTAATCTGAATATTTAATGGTGTTAATTTGTATAAATATGTATTTTGACTTATTGTTGACTGTTTTACTGGAGCTGACTATCGGTCTGTCGACTGACATTTTTTTATGTACATAGTTCATACCTATAAGATTTGTCTATTAACTTTAGGTTGATACTCGAGCGCAAGCACAGAACAATTATAATTTCTACAACTTTCTTCACAGTGACAGTGTACAACAGGATACCGGTACCCAAAACCATTCGCGAATGTTGACAAAAGACCAAAGGTACAACTTATTGACAACAGAATTTAAGAATATAGCCTAACTTGCCTCGGCGGACCAAAAATCCTTCTCAATTGTAAAGGATAAATTAGAAGAAATATACCAGTTGCTAAGACCTATTCAGGAAGACGAAGCTGAAAATAGAACTCTCAATTCAAACACTGATACGGTACTAAATCCCAAACGAGTAAGATCTAAAGGACGTCCAGCGAATAAACGAAAGCGGAATTTCGAAGATACTAAATCGAAAAATAAGAAGAATACTCTTACAAACATTTGAAATTATATGAAAATTTTATAATTGTTTGAGTACATGACGGTATTTATAGAACATATACTTAAAGAAAGTCCTTAGATGGAGAATGAGACACTTGTGTACAGGATTTGTGAGACATTTGTGTACAGAGACAGTTGTGTACAAGAATTAGAAAGATACGCAGTTGTAGACAGCCTTAATAATATCAGTGGTTCTCTAACTAGGGTACTAGAGGTACAGAATTAACCGCTACCTGTGAATGTGAGTTTAAAAAATATTCCTACCTGTCTTTTTGTTTTTAAACAACACAGATTACTATGTGTTCAGAAACCAAAGAAGTAGATAAATACAGTTCACGATTCAACTCTATTCACAGGTAGCGGTTAATTCTGTACCCAAATACCCTACGCTACACTGGTGTACCTCTAGTACCCTAGTTAAAGAACCACTGATATTATTAGGACTGTATACAACTACGTATCTTTCTAATGCTTGTACACAACTGTACCACAAATCATGCACACAACTGTCTCTGTACACAAGTGTCATACTCCCCTTAGATGACGGTCATTTTTGCTTATATGGCTGCTAATCCTTATTTGGCGGCCATATTCACTTATATGGCGGCTAGGAATAGGTGTGCATAAACAATCCTTATATGGCGGCCATATTTGCTTATAAGTCGGCCGCCGACATATAAGCAAATATAAGTAATCCGTATATTAAATAACCACTATATTTTTCCATAATAATAAATTGTATAATTAACCAATAGTTTTAAACATGGCTTGATATGTATATTCTCATAATGTAAATTTATTTGGCTTCTATATTCTCGATGCATCTACCTGATTCTTATCTTGCTTTTTTCGTTGTAACCAATGAGTTTTCCATTTTTTTTAGCTGCAAATTCTATCATGCCCAACAATTGCTCTGCCCCTGGCTGTAGGAGGAACTATGATAAAGACGAGCGTATTTCCGTATTCAAATTGCCACAAACACCAGATCAACTTAGACATGCTTGGTTCAGAGCTCTCCATAGGGATGATATTGATAAGCTAAAGGTAGTATACATTTGCAAGAAGCACTTTAGAGATGAACATGTTGGATATACCCACAGAGTACCAAATGGAGACGGGAGTTATCGGGAAATTCCGCGAAGCAAACTGAAGCTGAAAGAAGATACGGTGCCATCAATCCTGCCAGGGTTGTCCAGCATATTATTCCTCACACTCCGCAACCAAACGCAGTCGTCTGTCTCGTGACTCTAAGGATGACGAACTGTTCAAACAAGTACTGACGCTCAGTCTGAGGTCAGAAAATGAAGAGAAAAAAAGGTTCGTGGTTAAAAGCTTCCTGGATTTACAAGATAAGTTACCCTCTCTATCTATTCCTAAAACTTGGTCACTTTGGTACCCAGATGAGCGTACTTTAATTTTTATGCGTCCTAATTTAGAAAATTGTAAAATTCTTGTAGATGTCTACCAATTGGTAGAACTTGATTTGTCGATAAAAGCTTATCGTGAGGGTTAAAATGTTCCTATTTCCCAAATTTTTTCTAAGGGATACCCGCCAACTCGAATTGATTCTGGATGAAATTTCTAGTCCACTATATACCCACACTAAGGATACCGTTACCGATTCTTCTAACGCGTCTCATATTGCATCCGCAGAAAGTCATATTCAACACATTATTGATAACATCCATGATTCCGTTTCAGATGACGAATTGCATGATTGTCCCGAAGTTTCTAGGCTACAATTCATTCTATGTCAGCTTCAAAATAGCCTTTTACCGAAAAACATGCGGAGATATACATACTGACGCAAATATTGGCCCTCAAAGCACATCTGATTTCGCCTGCTTGCTATAAGTATCTCCAGAGTATGTCTTCTTTATCTCTCCCACATTTCAATACTTTACAAAAATTGTAATCGTCTTTTGGGCTTGAAAACGATTTTTTTTCATTCCTTAAGCAAGCTACCCAATCGTTTTCTCCTGAGCAGAAGCATGTTATTAACCAAATGGATGAAATACATGTCAAATCAGATATCTCATACAAAGGAGGAAAAGTGTTTGGTTCCAATCTCGATCCCGAAGATCCTACCAAAACTGTATTTGCTATCATGGTGTCTTGTCTTTATAAGAAATGGTCTTGTGTTGTCCGTCTATTGCCTTGAACTTCTGTATCAGCTGAAAAGATATTTGATATTATCCGCTCTTGTATTAAAGATGTTGAACATTGCGGGTTATTCGTACATATTATCTCTACCGACAACTTTCCACTTAATGTGAAACTTTTCAAATTGTTTTCGCCCATTTGTAAAATAAAGACTCGAGTACCCCATCCTTGTGATATAAACAGAAGTCATTTTCTAACTCGGATCGTTTATTGGTTGGATGCTTGGGAGTCACTTCTTGACAAAGGTGGGAAATTAAGTAAGCACACATTTATAAGCTTCAAGCATGCGTGCCTCGTGTTACCTCAAATTACAAATTATCTATCTGAGAATTGTGGCTTTTCATATCTCCTATCATCTTTCTTACAGACAGACCCATTAGAACACCATTTTGGGCTTTATCGCATGATGTCAGGTGCTAATTATCATGTTTAGTATCTTCAAATTTTAGAATCAGAACGCCGTCTCAAAGTTTCTAATATTTTAAACTTGTTTTCTAGCCAGACTGTTTCTAGCACTTCTTCATTACAAGAATTTATTGAATCATTTTCATCTGAGGGCGGTGTAGATTCTAATCGCGAAGTTGACCTTGATCCATTTATGGTGCATTATCAGATCTCTCTGACATTGAATGCAACATTCAGGTCCTTCAATCTTAGCTTTTATAGCTGGTCATTCAACACACCAATACCTGAAACGCAGGTATGATTGTATGATATGTCGAGATTTATTAACTATGGATAAAGATTTGCTTATTGATGAACCATCCTTATCTCAGTTCATGCTACTAGATCTCTCCTATCGTGGAGGTTTGAAGTATCTTTCGGAGTTAGTCCTAGAATCTATCGTTACTGCTTGGAAGATTTTTGTTAGCATAGAAAACGATAACGAAATGATGGCATTATTAGTAGAAGGACCATCCAGGAATATCCTTGTCGATCTATCAATGAATTCTATTTTGGATGCCGATGTCTGTGATTCATGGGTAAATGTATGCCCGTTTTGCGCTGTGAATGGTTGTTATATCCTCCACAAAATTCTATTTGTTGCAATTAACTACTTTTTCGCAAATAAAGCAAAAAATTATAATTCGATGGTTATTTCTAGAGGCATGGAGAAGCGAAAATTGAAAAAAATTCCAATAATACGTATTTTAGTCTATCAAAGATTGTTGTATATTATAGTAACTACTTCCTTTTGTTTATTTTATCTTATTAGAGATTCAGAAGTCCAGTAGAGATTCAGAAGTCTAGTAGAGATTCAGAAGTCAGTAGAGATTCAGCATTTCAGTAGAGATTCAGAAGTTCAGTAGACTTTTAGTGACGTTTAATAGAGATCGATAGCTTAGCCATTAGATTTTGATGTTTTGTGACTTCTATTGCAATATGTGATGTTATTTACTAGTTTATCTATATATTATCAAATCAAATCTTTATAGTACTTGTAATTCACAATTTATAATTAATTTTGTATAAATATAACAATCGGGAGGGAATTACGTATATCAAACCAGTTTGAATTAAATGAATGTAGAATAAAAAAATCGACCACAATTATTTCCTGCATTTAGTTCAACATATATTCAATTATATGATGTTTGTGATACAGTGTGTTTCAAAAGTATTGGCAGTCAAAGATAGTAACATGAATCGTGTGCCTATTGAATTTGATGTAGTTTTCAATCATTGTTTCACTTGAAATTTTATGCAATGGTATTTCTCATGACATTTACCAAGTCCAATTGAATTTTTTATATACCAATTGAGTAGATACTCCATCAACCAAAAGAGTGTCTACTAAAAAGTACAATTTGGATTTTTCAGCTCGCCGAAGCTGATCACTTGAGTATAATTGGCATGTTTTTAGAACATTCACCTTTATTAAGCCTTAGATTGACTCAATTAGAACAGAGGAAGAAGCTAAAAACTCTAATCGATGCAGGAATCACATCCCCAACTGAAATTTCTCGAAGAACGCGGATACCCGATAAGAACAGTTTTTCGCATAAAATCTATGGTTCGTGAGGGGAAAAGCTTACAACACAAGAGTGTTAGTGGACGGCCGAAAGTTATTATATATTCACAAAAAAATCAATTATAAGAACTTTAAACTGTTATCTGAAGATGTCCACACGTTCTCTCTACGCAAACCTTTCATCTAAGTTCACAGATACCCCATCCAAGTCGACTGTCTATCGAGCGACTCGCGCGTGTGGATTTGACTTTAGATCCCCTGTTATTGGACCATTCATTACCGATGAAACTGCAAAAAAGAGAGTTGAATGGTGTAAAATTCATAAAAAGAGGGAATGGGAAAATGTTTTCTTCACCGATGAATGCTCTATCTGGTTAAATAGAGGGACTGTAGGAATATGGACCAAGTCTCAAGAAAATCCAATTTCTAAGGTTCAGAGACATACGCCGAAGCTATATTTCATCCAGAGGTACCACAATTCTAAAGATTTTTTGTTAATTTTACTTCTAAGATGTATATTGATACGCTGAATGAATGCCTAATCGAAACTGCTAATGTTTACTATCCAGAAGGCTCGAGTCTCCAAGAGGATAATTCACCAATTCATCGATCCAAGCACAGTAAATCATAGAAAGAGAGCCAAAACCTTCAATTATTGGAGCGGCCAGCTTATTCGCCTGATTTAAACCCTATTGAAAACATCTGGGGCGTTCTTAAGCAGAGGCTATCCAAGAGATGTTTCAATAATTTGCAAGATTTAGGAACTGCTATCCTTACAGAGTGGGAGGCTTTTACCCCCGATTTTGTTAGAAATTTCGTGTATTCTATGCTTAAACGCCTGAAAATGTGCATAAAGTTGAAAGGGAAAAAGATAAAATATTGATTTATCGCACATTGTTACATTATTGTATCGTTACTATTATGCAATTTTTAGAAACTGCATTATCAATTCAGGTTTCGAAATACTAGTGTTTAGATTTATTGCCAATACTTTCGAAACACTCTGTAGTTACCTCGACTTGCGCATCCATGGTCAAATATTCATTAGTTACTGTGAGACCTCATATAGAGTAGGCTATGATTGGGGATAAAACAGTAGTGACAATGCATACAATCAAAAGGACTATTTGTGTTGGAAATTCATTGGATCATGTGAGAACCAATCAAATATCAGACTTTTCACTTCCGACGGGCTTTTTTCTCTCTTTTTGGTCTCGAAGTCAATCCTGACAAGCCAGTTAAGGTCATTCAACTGATTTTCAGCGAAAAAAGGCAAAAACAACGTAGAGAAGATGTGGCTACGCTCATTGAAACTTCAAAACTTCCCATGAAGGACATTGCTTCTATGTGCGGTGTCACTCAAAGACGGCTTATAATGTTAAGCAACGGATTTCAGCGGGCGAAAGCATTGAGTACAGGGGTGGAGCTGGGCCTAAATGACGCCTCAACAGAGGAGACAGGATCTCACTCTCTCTCTAAATAATAAAAACAATCCCTGAATTTCTTTGCGGACTATGCAGAGTAGTCTAAAGGTTCCACGAGGAGTGGATGTGTCGTATTCAACGGTGAGGAGATGCATCAAAGAGATGTCCTATTCCAAGAAAACTGCCATCAAAGGACCAAATATTACTCCCTCCCATGAAGCATTGAGAGTTTTATGGGCTAAGAAACACAAGTTCATCAATTGGAACAAGGTCTTCTTTACGGATGAGTGTTCCATTTGGCTTTGTGGCGGGAAAGTACAGATGTGGACCAAGGGTACTCAAAAGCCCGTCATCAACATTCCGAGACATTCACCCAAGATCCATATTTGGGGAAGGATATCTACTCGAGGAACTACTCTTGTGCATTTTTTAAAGAGAATTTCAATTCTATCGTATATTGTAATGTGATAAATGAATGTTTGACAGAGACAGCAGACCTACTCTATCCAGACGTTTGGAAACTCCAGGAGGATAATTCGAGTATTCATAAATCCAAGCTCTCTGTCGCATACAAAGAGGAACGCGACATTAGATGAATAGATTGATAATCCTGCAGCCCTGTTTTGAATCCTATAGAGAATTTATGGGCTGTTCTGAAGAAAAGGATTCTAAACAGGGCTCCTAAGACGATCGAGGATGTCAAAAACTATTGTGGATATAGAGTGGAGAAACTTTGATCCAGAATTCATTGGCAACTTCACAAAATATATGCGTAAGCGGTGCGACCTTGTGAATGCTGCTCAAGGCAAAAAGATTAACTATTAAACCATATCCTATTTAATCGTTACTAAGGGGCCTTAGAACCAAAATATAACTTGAATGAGTATATATCAACTTGTGTTATCAAGTTGCATTGGGTATAATAATTGTAAATAATTATGAAACAGACTGTATACTATGAACATTTTTGGATATTGGGCCAACTGAAACGATGCCTATGTCAGCCATTACAGCTGGCCCCAAATTACCAAGTCCGATAGTATTGCCGGAATTGTCCCCAACCAATAACTTATTTTAATCACGCCAGATCATATTTTTTGAATTCGTGTCCAGCACGAAATTTCCAGCAAATTTATATATACATTGACCATATTTGGAAAGTTTTTTGGTTGCCTGTTCCTAGCAACGGCCAGGAATGTTGAAAAATTCCGATCTCCAAATTTTGGAGGAACCATATCGAGTGACCCCTTGTTCTTCTCGACTAGGTTCAGCGAGTACGAATATGCTAATTAGAACGCTCTAATATATCATATGTAGAATATATGAAGGTTTTACCACATTCAACTATACCTGCCACTATGGCATACCACAAAACTTTCATATATTCCACATATGATATATCAGAGCGTTCTAATTACCATATTCGTACTCGATGAACCTAGCCGAGAATAACAAGGGGTCACTCGATATGGTTCCTCCAAAATTTGGAGATCGGAATTTTTCAACAATCCTGGCTGTTGCTAGGAACGGGCAACCAAAAACTCTCCAATATGGTCAATATTTATCAAATTGTAGGGAATTTCGTGCTGGACACGAATTCAGCTATAAATATGATCTGGTGTGATTAAAATAAGTTATTGATAGGGGACAATTCGGGCAATATAATCGGACGTGGTAATTTGGGGGCAGGTGTAATGGCTGACATAGGCATCGTTTCAGGTGGCCCAATATCCAAAAATGGTTCTAGTGTATTAATGTACATGTGTACCAATTTTTGTGCTTTTATCACAAAATGCACAATTGTTATAATTTCATGCTATGCCGCACCACTTTTCTTGCTATTTCAGAATCTTAATTATGCAAAAAATTCCAAATCTATATTAATTAATTTCCATCGGTTTTTTCTTACTATCGGATTTTTCTTACTGTTTGAACCTGTAAGGAAATAGTAAGAAAAAAACAGTTTCGACTGTATTTACGTATATTAATTAAAACAATTCCCAAATAGGTTAGATGGCGCCGGTAGGGTGACTCTGCGGACACGCAGTGTCTGAAGCCGCACAGCGCAAGCAAGCGAAGCGCTCTTGTAGCTAACATTCTAAAATAAATTCGAATTTAACAGTTCCAGGAAAACAATTTTATATCATAGTAAGCATCACAAAAAGTTGATTTGATTTTGTTTATCTATTTTGGTTTCTACACACAATGCGAACTAAAGTTTAGTAGGACTTCGACATATTAAGACATCGGACACCATTCACAGTCACTCTTGAAATCCCTTTATCTTCAAAGAAAATAAGGACCAATTTTCCTTTTGGGGCCAACTACATAGCATATTGTGACTTTTTCTTGCATTAAAGGCTTATTGGCAACTGGATCTGGATAATTCTCTTGTTCTGTTTATTAACTTGTACCCAAAGGTGAAAATGACAGTCATCACTCCGGTCAATAACACCAAAGTCAATTTCATTCTTTCCACAATTTATGTTACAAGCTTAGCAAAAGTCACTCTCATATTTCTAAATTATAGATTGCATTTATAGGATCAGTATCTTGTATAAGAGGAGGTTGATACCATCTTTGAGAATCTTCCAGATGTTGTCCTGGATGATTGAAGCTTTTTTAAAACTTGATGAATGATGTGGTGAATCTGTTATGAAGTTTCTCTCCACTTTTTTGGTGTTAATGAGTGTTCTTATTGTCCTGGCCTGGTTGTGTAAATTACAGTACCATTATCTTCAAAACTCTTGAAAATATTTTGAAGGTATCTGGTTTTGGTGAAGTTCTAGAGCTGTAGAATCTCTTAAATCTTCTCTGCATTGTAACAATGGGACTTTATTTTCATCATACCATTTTATAACATTGATCCTTCTACCTTGAGACAGCTTTGCCATAAGTTTCTAGTTATCCAATGGTTAATAAAACCAAAATAACATCATTTTAGTTCAACATGTCTCCCGCGACCGCTCGCTCTTGACTTTTTGATTTTGAATCATGTGCTTACACATCTCATGAGGTTAGCACCCTACCTCGAGAATCAGCAATATATTGACTTCTTTGAAGATGCTGATGTAGAAGATGGATAGCTATAGGCCAATGATTCTCAAATGGCGACCCGTAAGCCATTTGTATAGCGCGGGACCTCATAATGTGACGCTAAAAAATAGTTCAATTTAATCAATTATAGAATTAACCATAAAATTCTCGACAGTTGCCACTTGTAATTAAATTCAAAACGGTTCTCCAAAACAAAATCATGAAAAAGACATCATCAGATTTTTAAGAAACTTGAATCGTTCGTAGTGACGTTAGTAGCCACCATGACGTAGTAATAGGAAGGGCAAAGAGGGGAAATTCACACCTTCTTGCCCCGAGACAATGCCCTCTGGCAAAACTTTAACATATTTCCAGGTTCTCGTATTTCGTCTATGGTTAAAGTATTTTTTCCATCGAATTTTAATCAAAATTTAAGGAATCTGAAAACATTTCGAGATAAATACTGCCAACATTCAAAATGTTTTCTCCGAAACCCCATTAGGAGGTCTTACAGCATACGGAGGGGTATTGAGCGCCACATCAAGTCTTATGGTTTGGTTCTCAGCTAATGGAAAACTTGGTATTGCAGGGGATAACTCATAACACATTTCATTAAATTGGTCGAGTATCAATTTCAAAACTCAAATTTGAGGAGTTAGATACTCTCAAACAAAGGATTTAAAGTTTGGATCGTCATCGACAATATATTTTCCACCTATATACCAACTTGAAAATGCAACAGTTAAAAACGAGGTTATGGCAATTTTGGGTAGAAATGGGTTATAAAACGACCATGTGACAACTCCGGGTTGAGATCGAAATACAAAATTCAAAAAAGAATTCATCGGCAAGTTCTAAATGGATCGAGCTTTACTTTGCAGGTTATCATATACTATTAAGGTACTATCAATGCGCAAATCTTCACCCAAATCGGGCAAGTTTGATTAAATAATTACCCATCCTTTACATCCATTCCATATATGTCGGTATTTGGATTACGAGAATTAACGCGAACGGAGTAAGTGAATATATTACACAAGCATGATAATAATTTTAAAATCGGTAATAAAGGTAGATAAGTGAACGGCACGGGGCTGCCCTAAAATAAGCCACAATTGAATCCTAAATGAAAGCAAAGTATTCGTAACGTGGATTTTGATCTAAAATGAATAATAGGAGGTTCTGGAGTTCTGGAGTTCTGGTTCTGGAGCGCAGCGTTTTCAATGGAGGCAGCGTTTTCAATGGAGCGCAGCGTTTTCAATGGATATAACCCCAACTGACCAAGACCAAGACTCCATTGAAAACGCTGCGCTCCAGAACCAGAACTCCAGAGCTCCAGAACTCCAGAACCTCCATTGAAAACGCTGCGCTATTATCAGATCGGGATTCCGTGATTTTACATCAATAATCAAAATCAACAAACCATTTTCAAACATTCAATGGTTATTTTGACTCATTTCTGAAAATAATTGTTTGTCAGAAATTTCAAAGATATTCCTCCAATTTCAGGGATTTCAAGCTATGGGAAAGGGATAACTCAGAAGACACACGTTTTAGTTCCAAATAATGTTTCATGATGGTATAGAAAATGGATGTTTCTGCAGTTTTAATCGCTAAAACTAAGCACTAACACTATAGTTTTGAAGTTATGGTATTTGTTGGGTGATAAAGTGGAAAACTAGTCGGTACTGCGTGATCATTGGGTTATTACTTTTGAACGGATTTATCCGATTAGAAAAATATTTTCTTTATTTATTTAGCAAGTACTATTTGACATTTAATAACATAGAATATCTAACATTAGTTTATATCGACATTCAAAAAGAATCAAATAAGAATCGGATTTTAAAACATGTTTGCAAATTTGGTCTCCAAATTATGAACTATTTTGGACTATAGATATGTTTTCAAGGATAATTTTATTTAGCTTCATTGATACAATCAATCGCAAGTATTGGTGATTCTAGGTGGAGTGCTCCAATAAAAGTTGTGTTAAGATATGTGACAGCAAAGCAGTAGGTCGCTATATTTGTCGACAAAAAGTAGCATGTGGCATCGGGAATGTTAAAAGATCGAAGAACAGTTAATGCTGAACGGTATTGTACAGTTTGTCTCCATGAGGTGTTTAAAAAAACTTTATGAACAACACTGGAAGTCCAGATTCCGTGGAATATTTTGGTACCACGAAAATGCAAGTGCATACAATGCAGGGTGTAATGGCTGAGTTATGCTCGAATAACTGTATTGCATAACTTTTAAAAATGTGACAATGACGTCATAATTCCATGATAAGTCGACATTTTCGTCTGAGTTCAGAAATTACTGGAGCCATAGCCAAAATACTTCCACATGCCAAAAATCAGCTTTCTGTGACTGGCAGTTTCTTCAATCAATTTGTTACAGATATATATATATATATATATATACAAGCGCGCTTCGCTTGCTTGCGCTGCGCGGCTGGCTGACACTTTGTGTCCGCCGGAGGCTCCCTTCGGTCGTCTGGGGTCACTTTGGTTAATTATAAGGGAGAGAACATCTCTAAATACGTCTGTCCTACTGTCATAATCGATATCGAACGAAAAATCACCAAATTTGTCAATTTTTAAAATTTTTGATGCGTAATGATGACGTCATAACAAAGTGATGAGTCATCATTTTTTGATGATAGTCGCATCATATGTGAGACGTGTTAGTATACAGATTCTATTAAAATTTGAGCCTTCTATCTCCTATAATGGCTGAGTTATGGCCGAATAACTGTGTTGCTTAACTTTTAAAAATGTGACAATGACGTCATCACTCCATGATGAGTCGACATTTTCGTCTGAGCTCAGAACTTACTGGAGCCATAGCCAAAAGACTCCCACATGCCAAAAATCAGCTTTCCACGCCTGGCAGTTTCTTCAATCAATTCGTTACAAATATATATATATATATATATATACACAAACAAACAAACAATAATCGAGTTTTAATAGTAAGGATGAGTAACAATTGCGGTTCACATTCAAATTTTATTTTACTATAAATAATTGTTATTACTGAGAGCGATATAATAAGTACAGTCAACGCCGCGTAATCGGGACACCGGTTAATCGGGACAAACGCTTAATTGGGACAAGTCTCTAGGAACGAAATGGTCCCATACATACATAGAAGCAAATACTAAATTTCATTGGTGGATTGGGATCTCAACTTAATCGGGACAAAATTTCCGGGACCCAAGTGTCCCGATTAAAAGGAGTCACCTGTATTTCGCCTTCTTTTCATCCATGGAAAGAGCATGTTAGCGGGCATTATCTTCAACAGGTTATGTTGAAGATAATGCCCGCAAAAATATTAAACTACCATGAACTGAAAATATGTGATAATTATATAGCTGATACAGTGTGTTTCATAATTATTGGGAATAGACTTTAACTTGATGCAGTATCAAACCTGTACTTGGAAAGACTATTATAATTTCAGCAAAACTTCATGTATGTATTTTCTTGCTGTGCTATTGTTTTGAGTCACACAATCACAACATGTTTTCTAGAATGCTAACTCAATCTTTGTCTCAGTTTTTGTCAAAATTCTAACCACAGTTTGCTATGGAATAACAATGTTTTCTTCAATACCGCTTAATTTAGTTATAGCAATATCTAAGCATGTATATATATTGTAGTTATGCAATTCTTGCGTATTTGTTCAAGGGATTCGGAAAGATGTAGGCTCTGAAAATCAGAATTAGGGGTGTGCCAGTGATCACCATACAAAAATCAAAATTCAAGTTAAACCATTACTATAAACAAGTTACTTAGGTAATTTCATTGTACTGAGCCGTGATCTGTATTCAGAAGTTAGTGAACATATACTATTTTCGATTGGTCCATTGTATAGTTGAGGGGATCAGCATTCGATTTGCATATAGGATTGTTGTGATAAAACAATTATAGTGATTGGTACGTTCGATTTATATACATGGTTTAGGTGACTGTTGAAAAATTGGAATCTCCCCATTGAAAATAGCTTAAAAATGAATTTGGTGATATTCTTTTGAATTCGTGGAATAAGATCATTAAAAGGTCAAATAATTAAGAACATAAGTGTGATGAAGTAAACGGGAGGTGTTCAGTACAATAACATGTGATAAAAAGTAATTATGCAACTTTACGTGGATTTTTTCCCAATTTTCTCCCCCTAAAAATGGGACAAAAGTAGTAGTATACCATTTCATAAACAATTTATTCCCCAGCCTAAAACCATAATGCTACAAATAAATCAAAATATTTATGGAGTTTTTTATATGTAGAATTTAATGGAAGGATCAGTTTTAATCCAAATTTGCTCAGAAATGAAATGTAGCCTTAGGGAACTCAAAATTCCCGTTTGAAGGAAGTATCCTAAACTGATGTACTTAAATTGGATGTAAGAACCACAATAATTGTCCTATCACAGTGATTCTGTATGCAAATCGAAAGCTGTTCCCCTGAGCTATACAATGGATAAATCGAAAATAGGGTAATTCCACTAACTTCTGAATACAGATCACGGCTCAGTACTTATGAAATGACCTAAGTAATTTCAAAATTGTGTATTTTATGGGTTATATTTCACTTTTTACATTGTTATTCTCTGCAGGCCTCAATCAGACCCTTAATTCCTCCTACTTTCAGAACCTAAATATCTTAATAAACAAATCCTCAAGAATTGATTAACAACAAGATATATACATGCTTAGATATTTCTATAACTAATTAGTGGTGTAGAAGAAAACATTGCTATTCCATAGCAAAGTGTGGTTGGAATTTTGACAAAACCTGAAACAAAGAATGAATTTGCATTCTAGAAAGGATGCTAGGTGGTATGATGGTATGATAGTGTGACTGAAAACAATGTATATATAGTAAGAAAATACATATATGAGGTTATACTGAAATTAAAACACTCTAAGTCCAGGTTTGATACTACAGTCTGTTTCATAATTATTTACAATTATTATACCCAATGCAACTTGAAAACTCAAGTTGATATGTACTCATTCAAGTTTTATTTTGGTTATATGGCCCCTTAGTAACAATTAAATAGGATATGGTTTAATATTTAATCTTTTTGCCTTGAGCAGCTATCACAAGCACCGCTTACGCATAGATTTTGTGAAGTTGCCAATGAATTCAGGATCAAAGGTTCCCCACTCTATATCTACATAGTTTTTTACATCTTCAATCGTCTTAGGAGCCCTGTTTAGAATCCTTTTCTTCAGAACAGCCCATAAATTCTCTATAGGATTCAAATCAGGGCTGCAGGATGGCCAATCTATACATCTAATGGCGCGTTCCTCTTTGTATGAGACAGAGAGCTTGGATTTATGAATGCTCGAATTATCCTCCTGGAGTTTCCAACCGTCTGGGTAGAGTAGGTCTGCTGTCTCTGTCAAACATTCATTTATCACATTACAATATGCGATGGAATTGAAATTCTCTCTAAAAATATGCACAGGAGTAGTTCCTCGAGTAGATATCCCTCCCCAAATATGGATCTTGGGTGAATGTCTCGGAATGTTGATGACGGGCTTTTGAGTACCCTTGGTCCACATCTGTACTCTCCCGCCACAAAGCCAAATGGAACACTCATCCGTAAAGAAGATCTTGTTCCAATTGATGAACTTGTGTTTCTTAGCCCATAAAACTCTCAATGCTTCATGGGAGGGAGTAATATTTGGTCCTTTGATTGCAGTTTTCTTGGAATAGGACATCTCTTTGATGCATCTCCTCACCGTTGAATACGACACATCAACGCCTCGTGAAACCTTTAGACTACTCTGCATAGTCCGCAAAGAAATTCGGGGATTGTTTTTAATATTTAGAGAGAGTGAGATCCTGTCTCCTCTGTTGAGGCACCTTTTAGGCCCAGCTCCACCCCTGTGCTCAATGCTTTCGCCCGCTGAAATTCGTTGCTTAACATCATAGGCCGTCTTCAGGGTGACACCGCACATAGAAGCAATGTCCTTCATTGAAAGTTTTGAAGTTTCAATGAGCTTAGCCACGTCTTCTCTACGTTGTTTCTGTATTATTCGCTGAAAATTAGTTGAATTACCTTAACTAGCTTGTCAGAATTAACTTCGAGACCAAAAAGAGAGAAAAAAGCCCGCCGGAAGTGAAAAAATTTAAAAAAAAAAGTTGAGTGTCAAAGAGTTGGAAAGGTATCAATAGAAATCGTTAGGATGAGTGTATAGTTGAGAAAAATTGCATTGAAGTACTGCCTAACAGATTTCATAGTAAGTTATGGTCATTCAAAATCACCTCAAAAATTGTAAATAATTATGAAACAGACTGTATATTAAGTTAAAGTATAGTCCCAAAAATTATGAAAAACACTAGTGACAGTGTTAATTTAGTGTTTTAGATTAGTTTTAGATTTGAAGTATTTAACTATACCAAGTAACTATTTCTTGGCGACTACCATTTCTTTAGTAAATATAATGTTATAGATATTCAAATATTTTTGGTGAGTCAGTGTATATGTGAATGGAGAAAAATCAAAAATTATAATTCAATTAAGCGAACAAGCACCATGCAGGTATTATAAATTAATTTGACTAGAATTCAATGATTAAAAACAATGCATTTAGTAATTAGTTTTAAATGGCAATTAAATTAAGAATTGTGAGCTCAATTAACCAGTTTCTATTTTTTAAAAATATTTTATCACCAAAATTTTAATCAAAAATATCAAAATGAACATTCACCTCTTCAAAAAAGATATATCATCAGGTGTGCTATAACTTCTCGAACTTTCTGTTATAATATTCGTTCTTCGCTGAAAATGGAGAAACCTATCACGTCGAAACTCTTCAAACCACCTGAGATAATTCACTTTGAAACGATTGTTGATAATGCTTAGATTGTTAGTATCCTTTAGCATCATTTTCTGATTTTTAATGTCATTAGTAAATATATCTATTGGTCTTAAGGTAACTGTCTTTTTTCTCCTTGCAATCTTATCTGAAATCTCAATTAAATTAATGCGGGCTTCATGATCAATTGGTCTGTTTCTAATCTCTACTAACAATGTATTACGCATTTCTGGATCAAAATGTGGAATTATACTGATGTTGACTGGCATAGGGGTTCTAAATAGAAAATGGAAAATCGGAAATAAGCAGAATAATAATGAGAAAAGCATCAGAGAAAAGTAAATAGTAAGCCAACGTGTAAATAAATAAATATACATCAGAACAATTCAAAAAGACAGCCGAAGATGAAAATATCCATTTAGAAATATTAGGTGTGTTCTTTATAAATCTTTCTAGATTAGTAAACCAATTCAACTACAATTATATATATCACTATTCATCAAGTAATATTCTATTAAAATTATGTTCAGACGAATAGTCTCGTCGGATAAAAAATGTGAGTTGGTTTGATTCTTAAATTAGGAAACTCAAAATGGTCGTTTTATCAATTGATTATAATCAAGTAGGAGCCAAAATACACAGTGTCAGGTTATAATCATGAGATGTATTGACAATCTATATATTTATGATGGAGGTCACTGATGTTTGTCACGACGGAAGCTACTGATGTCTTATTCACTAAACCTCTTAAACTTAAACTTAGACTTAGACTAAGTAAATAATATTTATATTTCACTAAGTATTACAACTCTTTCAAATACGTAAATAATACTTAGTTTACAAAAAAGAAAGCATCATACTTAGTTTTATTTGTATAATTACTTATACTTATACTTAACTTAATACAGTGTGTTCGGAATTTAATGGAACAATTAGGATAAATATATTTTTACTAGAAGCATGGTTGAATTTAATCGTTTTAAGTTTAAGCATGATTGACATTAATCATTTTAGATAAAACACAGCATAACATTCGAAATAGTCTCATTTTTTCGCAATCAAACTCAAGAAACCTGGAGAATTCAACTTAAGAATCGCAATGATGCACTGATAACCAGTCCTAATGATTTACATCAAAGGGCGGCAATCTTCAAGAGAACTATCCATCGCATAATTGGGCAGTTGAAACAGATTAGCTCTCTCAAGCAGAAAAGGAAGGAGCTGGGAGACCTATTAAAACACTCAAAATTACAGGGGAAGATTTGCCAATCTATTTTTTGCGCATCCTAGAATTAGCTTAAGGTCAAATCTTCCAAAATTGAGCACTAGAGTTTGAATAAGCACGCTATATGCTCAAGTTAATCGTCAGATCGACTGGTCACCGAAATGTACTGACTTGGCACCAATTGAAAATCTTTGGGGTGTCATAAAAAGGAGACTTATTGTACGCGACCTGAAACAGTGAGTAAACTGAAGGAAGACATTCAAGATATAGGGGAATCATTTGGTCCTGTGTTTTTATACAAATTTTGTTCATCTATGGATCAATGTATTAGCCTGTGTGCTCTGGCAATTCAGGCAAAAAAATAAAATATTGGTGCTATCTGCAATTTCAAATTGAAAAATTTGGTGTTTTTTCTTGCGAAATCGATTAAAACAGTAGAACAGATGTATTTAGAGATGTTATCTCCTTTATAATTAATCAATGGTGACCACAGGCTCCCAAAGGGCGCCTCCGGTGGACACAAATTGGCCGCCAGCCGCACCGCAAAAGCAAGCGAAGCGCGCTTGTACACATATCTGTAACGAATTGATTGAAGAAACTGTCAGGCCCAGAAAGCTGATTATTGGCATTTGGGAGTCTTTTGGCTATGGCTTTAGCAAGTTCTGAGCTCAGACGAAAATGTGGACTCATCATGGAATTATGACGTCATTGTCACCTTTTTTATAATTAGAAATTTTAGTTTATCAATCATAACTCAGCCATTTCAAGTGATAGAAGCCTGAAATTTTAATAGAATGTGTATGTTACTATTATTCAAATGTGGTTTAACTATCATCAAAAAATGATGACTCATCACTCTGTTATGATGTCATCAGTTTGCGTAAAATATAAAAATTAGACAAATTTGGTGATTTTTCGTGCGATATCGAGGATAACAGTATGACAAACGTATTAGAGATGTTATCTCCTTTTTAATTAATCAATGTTACTCCAGGCGCCCAAATTGCGCCTCCAGGGGACACAAAATGTCAGCCAGCCGCGCAGCGAATGCAAGCGAAGCGCATGTATAATTTAGTCATGCATCGGATCAAGGTCGATCTTTCAACATTTGGTATATTGAAATCGAAGTGGATATTGAAATTGAATCTCATGATTTTATGAAAGTGTTCATGAAAATCGCCAATCAGTAATAGATGATTATTTTAATTAGTAAGTGTGCTGAAATAACAACATAATTAATAATATGTTCAGCAAAGTCTTCATCCTATTGGTAAATTGAGGTATGGATGGGAAATATTGCCGCATATATGTAGTATTTGAGATGCAAAATATTGGAAAGAATGTAGTGGATTTGATTGCATCTTTAAAGGCGTGTCTATTTTCCGAATCAGTCGATTCTGATTGGAGAATAAATGATATATCCAAACTATCATTCGTTTGCTTGTGCTGCGCGGGTGGCGAACACTTTGTGTCCACCGTAGGCGCCGTTAGGGCCCCTAGGGATAAATCGATTAATCATAAGGGAGATAACATCTCTAAAAACGTCTGTCCTACTGTTATAATCGATATCGTAGGAAAATCATCAAATATGACTTTTTAAAATTTGATGCGGAATGATGACGTCATAACAGAGTGATGCGTCATCATTTTTTGATGACACATGTGAAGAATATTAATATACACATTATTTCAATATCAAAGCCTCCTGTCACCTAAAATGGTTGAGTTATAGTCGAAAAATTGAAATTTCTAATTCCAAAAAAAGTTACAATGAAGTCATAATTCCATGATAAGTAGACATTTTGGTCTAATGTCAGAACTTCGTGGAGCCATAGCCAAAAGACTCCACAACGCCAAAAATCTGCTTTCTGTACCAGGCAGTATCTTCAATCAATTCGTCACATATATATATATACACAAACAAACAAACATTAATCGAGTTTTAATAGTAAGGATGCTCTCGATTAAAGATCGATTTGAGAATCTCAAATTTCTTCAATTCATTCTCTAAATTGTTTTTTTTGACACTATCGGTCCCAGGATCGCTAGCTTTCTCTCTCTCTTGGAAGTTGAGTGTCAAGTTCCACCAATTCTGAACTAGTAGTTAAAACGCAACTGCAACTAGAATGGAGAGTTTCGCAATATCACTGCGAGGGGTATTTGATGACATCATGGAAATGCCTAGACAGCCAATAAACATTATTATTTTCATTCAATTTCTGCAATCCAGTTTCACCTGTCTCTTTTGAAGCTGTTTACGAGTTAGAAACAATGGGCAATACAAAACTAGGACGTTGAACCACACTTTGTTTTCGCCGGAGATACTCTTTGGGTGCCAGGCCCAGAATGAGTAATTACAAGGGAAATAACATCTCTAAAGATGTGTCGTACTGTTATAATCGGTATCACTCAAAATCATCAAATTTGTCAGGTTTTAAAATTTTTGATGTGTAATGATGGCGTCATAAAAGAGTGATGAATCATCATATTTGAGAGATATTAATATATACATTCTAAAAAAATTTCAGCCATCTGTTAGCACCAAAAATGGCTGAGTAAGAGTCGAAAAACTGAAATTTCTAATTATAAAAAAGGTGACAATGACAAAATCAGCTTTCTGCGACGTCGGAAAAGCACTCGGTAAAGCGATAATTTTAAACTAGGTAAATAAATTCCAAACCGAAGGGACTTAAAAATCTAATTAGCAAGTCTTGCGACTGTGGAAGTCATTCCGGAAGAAAAAGACTACGTGTGTAGGGCGCTATTGAAAGTGCCCGTAATTCTGTTGAACAATCACCAAAAAGAACAACACGAAAGAGAGCTCAATGTTGAGAGGTTTATCAAGATCATCCCTCCGAATGGTTCTTGTTGATTGATGATCTTAACTTGTTCTCATACCATTTTCAAACTCACCAAAAGCTCTCATAAGCTGCTAAAATCAAGAGAAAGAAGATAGATGGAGTTTTGATGAAGAAAACTGAGAGCATGAAATCTCTTTTGTCCCTCCTTTGGACATCTGACGAGGCGTTCATTGAGACGGTCAGCTAAATTCCAAAAAAAACATTTCCTGGGGTTTCTCACGTCCTGATGAGGTTAGAGAAAAGCCCTTACATTAAGAGAAAGTTAGTGTGATGCGCTTTATCAATGAAAAGGGATTATCGGCCCACTGCTTGGCGAAGAAAATGGAGTCACTGTCACAATTACGAAGGATCGATAAATTAAAATGCTGAGAGTTCTGGAATGAGCTAGTAACCAACAATAACACATACAAAACCAAATTCTAGTTCCAGCAAGATGGGGCTCCATCTCACACAGCCAATATCTCGATCCAGTGGATAAAAGAACACTTTAAGAACCGTGTTATCAGTAAACGCAGCGAAATCGAGTGGCCTCACTACTACTCTCCAGATCTCGACCCCCAGATTTTTCCCTGGGATTTTCTCAAAGCTAGTTCAAAGATAAACCTAGGACTATCTCTGAACGAAAAGAAAGTATTACCATAGCCTACTGTATATAAATAAGGCCTCACAGTAACTTGCGGATTTGGGACTAGGGATGCGGTAGAAGATGGTTGAACTAATACATGAGCACCCTTAAATCATTAACAAAGCACAATAGAGCTTAGGAATGTATTACCAATATATATAAATATGGTGTCAAAGTACCCATATTCGTTGTTAAAATTTATATTAGTCACCAACATATAGTTGCGCGCAATAGGTTATAATTGTGACAAATTTGGTAATTTTCAGAGGCCGTTTAGAGGCACTTCTAAATTGTTTTTATTGTAAAATGGAAATGAGATGTGAATCGGTTAATACGAAAATTTGAATTTTTTTCACATTACAGGATTGCTATGGAAACGTGTTTTGGTCAGTTGGGGTTATATTTTGAAAACTGAAATAGCTAGACATTCAAATGTAATTCCATTTGATAGCGAAAATACTACTTCTTATTAAGCGATAATATAATTTCGACGTCTAAATTAAATCGTTTAAGAGATATTCGACCATTTATTATATTGGCCACATTTGATAATTTGTCGAATATCTCGTGAACCATTGAATTTAGACGTTGAAATTATATTATCGCTTAACAGGAAGTAATATTTTCGCTATCAAATGGAATTACATTTGAATGTCTAGCTATTGAGTTTTCAAGATATAACTCCAACTGACCAAAACACGTTTCCAAAGCAACCCTGGAATATAGCAACATTCCTGAAAAAAATCTAAATTTTCGTATTAACCGACTCACATCTCATTTCCATCCGAAAAAATTTTCAATAAAAACAATTAGAAGTGCCTCTAAACGGCCGAAAATTACCAAATTTGTCACAAATATAACCTATTGCGCAACCATATGGTGGTGACTAATCTATATTTTAAGTCATCTCGAACATCTGCTCTGAACTTAGCAGATTGTGAATCAAAGATAATGATATTCTGTATTCTATTTATACTATATTATAGCTCTAAAATTGTTAGGTTTCATCTATCTATCTCAAATAGTATACAGAATATATATTATGCTGAATATTGTGGGGGCTCGTTTGTTTTGGTCGACTCGGTATTTAGAAGCGCGGCTGGTGGACACTTTGTGTCCGCCGAAGTAGCCCTTTGGGGACCTAGGGTGACATTATTAACTATAAAGGGAATAACATCTCTTTAAACGCCTGTCCTTCTGTTATAATCGATATTGCACGAAAAATCACCAAATATGTAAATTTTTACAATTTTTTAAGCGCAATGATGACGTCATAAAAGAGTGATGAATCTTCATCTTTTGATGATAGCTACCTCATATGTAAGGTATATTAATAGATACATTAACACATTTCCATCACCTAAAATGGCCGTTTGTAATAATTGAAAAGTGAAATTTCAAATTATATAAACGGTGATAATGACGTCATAATTCTGTAATGCGAGATGTTGGTGTGTTAAAATGTATGGCTTCATGTAGTCATTGCTATGCTTTCTAGGTTTAGTTAGAAGAATACATTTGTAAACAAATTCTAATCACTATTGTACCCATTTGTTTGTATGTTATTTGTCGGTATCCCAATTTTAATATACGTACATGTACAAATACTATATATAAGAACTTATTTCTTTGAACTAAATCTATCGAAATACTAGCCAACTAGAACTTTCTTAGTCCAAGTACATGTCCGAGAGTGATAAATTAGGAATAACCAAATACACTATAAAATTGAATAAACTTTGTTCTTAAGATTTGAAGTTTCTTCAAGTTGTATCTTTTTGATACTCATTCAATCGTAATGGTAGAAATTTTATTTATGAGAGTTTTTAGGGTAAGATGATTTTCGAACAGGAGGTTGCCAAATTCTGGATATAATCCTGTTAATTGTAAAATCCCCTTGTATTCGTATAACATCATTCTGGCGGTTGGAAATTCTACATACGAGAGATGTTGCATATTTTCAAAAGTAGACTGGCAGTTGTGCATGAATTTATCAAAGGTTGTATGTAATGTTAACTATCTTTGAAATTTCTTGAGTGCAATCTAAACAATTCATCTTTTGCTCATATTTCATGCAACTTAATCCAATGTGAACTAAATGTTTTACTATAGTGTAGTACTCGGATTCAAAGAAGTCAATAGTGCATTTTTTGCTGAATGTCCAGCTTCTTTGATAACCAATAGCGTAATGAATCGAAATTCCTTTGTCTATATTCGTTAAAAAGTCGCTCAAGGCACTACACTAGTAGTGCCTATTAGTGCAGATCTAATAGGATTGATGGGCACTACACTAGTAGTGCATATTAGTGCAGATCTAATAGGATTGATGTGCAGACTAATAAGTGTTATAAAATTGTCTATTGGACATGTATTTACTAATTTTGTATATCTGTAATTACCTCTCCATTTAGCACAAAGCGGTTCTAGTTGTGAAAAAAATTGCGTCATCATCGAATGGATTTGGGGAAAAATGTTACTTTTTGGAAGAATTTTTGAAGAAATGGCGGAGCTACTAGTTTGGACTTAAATTTGCGTGGTTCTAAGAGTATTCTTCTTATCACCAGTGTTATTACAGTTGGCATTAGTTTTAAGATGACACCCAGAAGAACAATAATATTAACGAACCTTACAAGGACAATATTTCGTCCCACAATTTCCTCTACACTGGCATGTGATTATTCTACCATGGGAAAGAAAGTTAAAAATTGTATACATCTTGATTTCAGCTGGAGGAATGAATATCTTGACTATTTCAAAAACATGAGTCTGTCCAGTGTTCGAATTCGCCTCTTGAGTATTTTCGATCTAAGCTTCCCTTTGTTTGATTGTTTGAAACTTAAGTAATTACACTCAAAATATGGGTTGGACCTAGTTTGCTTCTACCCACTTTTGTGATTGGTACACTCACATTATCTCCCAAAGCCACTGGATGAAGCCTTTGAGACTGTGGTAGAAAGCATTTTATCCGCTTGAAGTTTGTGTGCTCGTTGTATAGCAAGTTGGCAATATTTTTGCTGATAATTGCTTCTACATTCAGAATTCAAACAAAAATATGCCTTGGGACTTTCATATGGACTTTCAAATGGACCCCATACAAAATTGGACCGGGGGGTCTAATTTTGTCAAATTGAGATTAAAAAGTCAACAATAGACCTCCTACAAAAATGGAACCTTACAATTTTGTTTTGTCATGTTAGCGAATCCATTTATGATGTTCATTATTTGACTTAATATTTTCTTATAAATACATATATGTACATTTTGAAGTAATTAGTTAATATTCACGAGTTTGGAGTTTATATAAAAATATACACATATAATTAATAAATAATAGAGTGGCTTATGTATATATTTTGACATTCCAAATGCATTAATAAAGTTTAATAAGAGAATCTGAATATGCAGAAAATTATTATTGAGAAAATATAGCCATATAATTTCAGTTTGATGGATTACATGAATTATCAAAAGGTCAGTATATAAGTCAAAATAATCAATAATGTGGGTAGTGACGATTCACACAATGCCTGCACATTAAAACTACTTAATCTCTTTTGTTTGATTTATTATGCCTTCATAGGTCCCAATTGAACCGCAATCTGCTTTCCTCACAAATGCATTAATCTGATAGTCATTAGCCGCTAAGTTTAATTTTATTCAGCTCAAATTATTTAATATGTCCTTATGATATGTGTTTGGTAAACAAGGACAAATCAAATTTTTCAATTATTTGCTTCTAAATTGTCTCAGAATTCCGGAAATAAAATTTGAGGGAACTTAGGTATTAAATGAGATATAAACGGATCCTCTATGGTATTTCGAGATGTACTAGAATCTGTTTTTCGCATTTAGAAAGGTATAATAATATTTTTATCAAGTTGAGATGTCTTGGAATGTCAAAAATGAACCCTCTACAAAAATGGAGCCATTACAGTTTTGTATTGTCATGCAATTGACTCTTTTTTGTTATGCTTCATAATAATCTATGTTCCTGTTACAACAGACAAAGGGAATGTCGAAATTTATTCGTATTATCCGGAATGATTTAAATCTAGTATTTTCCTCCGTAGGAGATAATCTATCTGTGTGTATTATCCTTGTTCATATTAATGAGCTTCTACAGTTATTATTAGCTTATTTATTTGCAGAACAGTGTTTGGCATAAAGTGCATTTTTATTTTAATTATACACTTTAATTAACTGTTAAATGTAACAGGGATTATTCATGAAACTTCTTATAATTCAAATTGAACTAAATATATAAATAATCATTGTATATACTGTAGCCTTGAATTAAATTGACTTAAGATGTCGTTGAAACCTACACACATATCCAAACAATTGTCCACATACAAATTTGAAGTTTCGTAAATAGGGTCCCAGGAGTTTGTCATTAGTTAATAACTTATTTCTTTGTTAAACTGTGAAGATATTATTTCTAATCTAAAATTACTCGTTCTATATAAACCCAGAGTGAACATTTATAGAGATCAGAAACTCATAAACAATGGTCAGATTTATCTTCTCTGAGATAAGATAGAAACGCTGACAAGGATTAAATGATTACACGAAAATATCGGTATTACTGGCCAGGAATGTACAGTGATATTGAATTGCATGTGAATAATTGCATTAGATGCCAAAGGAATCAACTCAATCTAAAAAGCCCAACAGTTCCACTCAAGCCATTACCAGTTATAGCTAAGGTTTGGTATCGTGTAGGAATGGATCCTACCCGTCCACTTATAGAATGACATGGTCATAAGTACATACTAACATTTATGGAGCATTTTAATAAGTGGATCGAGACCCGGCCACTACGTTTGAAAGAGGCGAATGAGGTAGCAAGAGGAATATTCTCAATTTATTGTCGCCAAGGAGCTCAAGTGCAGACAATCACCGGTAATGGAACAGAGTTTACCAATCAGATTAAAGTTAGATTTGCAAACTAATATTTTCCACCCCACACCATCCACAGACAAATGGTTTAATGGAATCAGCACATAAGGCGATAAAAAGATCTCTAATAAAATCTTTGAATAAAAAAGGGAAAACTGGATCTATTACTTGGAAGAGGTCACATTTTCTCTAAACATTAGACCCAGGACTACAACAAAATTCTCAGCATTTGAATTGATGAATGGTTGCAGGAAATCACGTTTGCCAATTGAGGCAGAAAAATTACCATCATTATACCCCGATTTAGAAGATATCATAAAAGATGAATGGGGAGGAGACGACGATGTGGAAAAATTTGTCGATTATATAGAAACAACTCAAATGACTTCTCAGCAAACAGCTGGAGACGCCTTAACACATTCTAAATGTTTGATGAAGAAACAGTATGATAAGAAACTTAATCTCAAATCATTTGAAAAGCTTCAAGAAGCCGATGTGGTCTTGATGGAAAATATTTCTCTGAAAATGAAAGATGGCAAATTTCAGGACAAGTGGATTGGGCCTTAAAGAGTTCTGAAGGTCGATCCTAGTACTTATGTAATATCTCTTAACAACAAGTTGCAAAAAGTCAAAAGTACTAAAGTAAAGTTGTGCAAATAATTACTTTGTACTTCTATTCCAGAGCCATATTTTCATCCTAGTAACTATTACAGCTATCTGGATACTCCTGAAATATCTAATGGACCCGATAACATTTACATTAGCAAATCATCAGCTTCTCCAGCCTCATTCGGAGCCGAAGAGACAGTATTTGAAAAGATTATAGACCCTACCCAAATGAGGGAAACTATTCTAGATCAACTTTTCAGAATGAAATTCAGAATTATTGATTCGATCAAATTAAATTCCTAACTCTCTGACCTTCATAATGACCTCCATTTGGATATGTCTATTCGAGATTTGATAAAATGGAGAGCAGAAAATTATCTATCTACATTTAAACGAGATAATGAAGGTTTTAAATTAGAAATATCATACGAAATCTCAAATATATTAGCAGAGTGGCATTTGGAAAGCAAAAACATCAAGATCCCTCAATATCAGTACACTACTGAGGATTTTGAATTTTCTACAAGATGGTCTCATGAAAGCATGAACTATTCAACCGAAGTTCTTTTTCCAGTTGTGAGTGAGTTAATCGCTAATTCTTCAACAGAAAATATGTGTATCGTAGGGCTGTCACTGTGATGTTATTGAATTAACGAATACTTGTCCTGTAGACAATTTCATTACTATGTTAAGTTTACATGCACGAAGAATATTTACAGCATTCACATTAGCAAGTATTTCTCCACCTCCAACTATTAAAGCAACGTTATCTATGATTCAATCATAAGATTTCGACAAGTTACGTTTCTGGTTGTCTCCTAAACTTGGCATTAAAATCATTAACTCACGGTGTAACTTCTTAGGATATGAAGGGAAGATGGTGAAACTTTAACCGAATTGTCACTCTGTTCAGACATGTACATTATCATATTTCAATGTTTCAGCAGCTGCACTGAATCTGTTCAAAAACTGAACTTAACGTTGGTAGTTGGATTCAAAGAGAACTGTCAAAAGACAATTGATCATCAAATTTATTCAAGTTTTACATGTCTTAAATGTCGGGATCCAAATGTTAACATTGTCCCTATATCTCAAAGTTTTTTCAAAATACCTCCAATATTTATTCTCGAGGTCGGACATTTGACCAATTCTATTCCAATGAATAATATTGAGGAATATATTCACATCACACACACTAGAAGTCGGCTTTAAAAAAATGCACTAATCGGATTCACAGTCCATGCTGGACTGCACTTCTTCATGAGAACTTGTTTACATGGTGAATGGTACATATATGACTGAATCAAAAGTCCTAAACTTAGACAGATTAATAGTAAATATTTTTCTTCAGGAGGCATAAATTGTATAATTTATGTGTTGATTGATGTATTGTTATCAGTAGTGTGTCGAAAAAGTTAAAATTCTAAACAAATGAATTTGATGAACAAAGCGATAGAAGTTTGAATATTGTAATTGTAAATTAACCTTACAAGAGAATGACTGAAATTACGACACAAACAGCTAATGGTTGATACATTTTTCCTAGATACAGTATATGATAAATACACTTAGATCTCTCGGGCATTATTAAATAAACCACTTAAACTTATACTTACTTAGTTTTCATAAGTACAAGCGCGCTTCGCTTGCTTGCGCTGCTCAGCTGGCGGACACAAAATGTCCGCCGGAGGCTCCCTTCGGTCGCATGGGGTCACATTAGTTAATTATAAGGGAGATAGCATCTCTAAATATGTCTGTCCTATTGTGATAATCGATATCACTCGAAAAATCACCAAATTTGTTAATTTTAAAATTTTTGATGCTTAATGATGACGTCATAACAAAGTGATGAGTCATCATGTATGTTAGTATACATCCTTACTATTAAAACTCGATTAATGTTTATATATATATATATCTGTAACGAATTGATTGAAGAAACTGCCAGGCATAGAAAGCTAATTTTTGGCATGTGGGAGTATTTTGGCTATGGCTCCAGTAAGTTCTGAGCTCAGACGAAAATGTCGACTCATCATGGAATTATGACGTCATTGTCACATTTTTAAAAGTTAAACAACACAGTTATTCGGGCATAACTCAGCCATTATAGGAGATAGAAGGCTGAAATCTTGATAGAATCTGTATACTAACACGTCTCAGATATGATGCAACTATCATCAAAAATGAATACTCATCACTTTGCTATGACGTCATCATTACTCATCAAAATTTTAAAAATTGACAAATTTGTTGTTTTTTCGAGTGATATCGATTTTAAAACTAAGATGGGCATATTTAGAGATGATTTCTCCCTTATAATTAACCAATGTCACCTCCAGGCGACCGAAGGGAGCCTCCTGCGGAAACGAAGTGGCCGCCAGCCGCGCAGCGCAAGCAAGCGAAGCGCGCTTGAATTATATTAAAGTTTCAGCCTTCTATCTCCTATAATGAATAACTCTGTCGCTTAACTTTTAAAAGTGTGACAATGACGTCATAATTCCATGATGAGTCGACATTTTGTTCTGAGCTCAGAACTTAGTGGAGCCATAGCCAAAAGACTCCCACATGCCAAAAATTAGCATTCAATGACCGGCAGTTTCTTCAATCAATTCGTTACATATAGATATATATACAAGCGCGCTTCGCTTGCTTGCGCTGCGCGGCTGGCGGACACTTTGTGTCTGCCGGAGGCTCCCTTCGGGCGCCTGGGGTCACATTGGTTAATTATAAGGGATATAGTATCTCTAAATATGTCTGACCTACTGATAATCGATATCACTCGAAAAATCACCAAATTTGTCAATTTTCAAAATTTTGATACGTGATGACGTCATAATAAAGTGATGAGCCATCATTTTTTGATGATAGTTGCATCATATGTGAGAGATGTTAGTATACAGATTCTATTAAAATTACAGCCTTCTATCTCCTATAATGGCTGAGTTATGCCCGAATAACTGTGTTGCTTAACTTTTCAAAATGTGACAATGACGTCATAATTCCATGATGAGTCGACATTTTCGTCTGAGCTCAGAACTTACTCGACCCATAGCCAAAAAACTCTCACATGCCAAAAATCAGCTTTCTACGTCTGGCAGTTTCTTCAATCAATTCGTTACAGAGATATATATATACATGTTGCAGTGCAAACCCGAGATTGGTGTGAACGCGTTCACACTGGTGTACACGCGTGTACACCAGTGTGAACGCGTTCACACCAATCTCGGGTTTGCACTGCAACATACACACAAAACAAACAAACAAACAATAATCGAGTTTTAATAGTAAGGATTAGTACGCTTTTGTATACTTAGTAAATTTCTACTTATTTTACCTAGTTTATTATTAGACTAAGTGTTACTACACTAGTTTTGGCTAAACTCAGTAATTATACTTGTTTAGTTAATATGTCATTTTAAAAAATTTAAAATTGCAATAATTAATTTTTTGATTAGTTTTTACTTGGTTAAATCAATAAACCAAGTAGTTATATATTTTTAAATTTTCTTTAAATAATTATATTATAGTAGTATACAATTATAATTTGGCTAGACCTTTCAACATAAAAAAATAATAAAATAATTTTATTATGCATATAGTATACAAATAGAGATATTAATGTTATACCTTTCAAAATGCAAAAAACAGATTCTAGTACATCTCGAATTACCTATATAAGATCTGTTTATCCTTCCTTACTATTAAAACTCGATTAACCTTGAAAGCACTTGGGATTTTTCTATTTATAGTAGGTAACCCCAAACTTGTATGGCTTCCTCATTGAAAATGGCTTAAACCGGAAATGACGCAACACATTCAATGTGGCAAGCGTGGGTTAATCTATCTATCTATCTATCTATATATATATATATATACACACTCGAACCTCTCTTATCCGGACCTCCGATATCCGGGCAGCCCTTTCGACATTTAGTCAATATGCATTGTCCTATTTTCAAGTCCATTATTAACCACAATTCCAGCAATCTTTATCATGTAATATTATTTAATGAACTTTGATAATGAATTTGGAAGATGATTGCGACATCTAATATATTCAGGGGTAAATACTGCTTAAAATGTATTAATCAATCGCAATGGAATAGTTTCTTTTCCTTTATAGAATATCTATTTTACAATCACCTCTCTTATCCCGAACTCAAATTTTGATAACCTCTAAGTTCCGGGCACTAGATATTGTTTCCATTATACAAATTGACTGTTTTAACACTATAAACTGCTATTCAAGTTGATTTATGAGTTACGGGCACCTCTCTTATCCGGACCTCCGATATCCGGGCAAATTCTGTTATCCGGGCACCCTCCGGTCCGGCACTCCCCGGATAAGAGAGGTTCGAGTGTATATATATATATGTAACGAATTGATTGAAGAAACTGTCAGGTCCAGAAGGTTGATTTTTGGCATGTAGGAGTTTTTTGGCTATGGCTCCAGTAAGTTCTGAGCTCAGACAAAAATGTTAACTCATCATGAAATTATGACGTTATTGTCACATTTTAAAAAGTTAAGCAATACAGTTATTCCAGCATAACTCAGCCATTATAGGAGATACAAGCGCGCTTCGCTTGCTTGGGCTGCGCGGCAGGCGGACACTTTGTGTCCGCCGGAGTTTCCCTTCGGTCGCCTGGGGTCACATTGGTTATTATAAGGGAGATAGCATCTCTAAATATGTCTGCCCAACTGTTATAATCGATACCACTCGAAAAATCACCAAATTTGTCAATTTTAAAAAGTTTGATGCGTAATGATGACGTAATAACAAAGTGATGAGTCATCATTTTTTGATGATAGTTACATCATATGTGAGGTATGTAAGTATACATATTCTATTAAAATTTCAGCCTTCTATCTCCTATAATGGCTGAGTTATGCTCGAATAACTGTGTTGCTTAACTTTTAAAAATGTGACAATGACGTCATAATTCAATGATGAGTGGACATTTTACTCTGAGCTCAGAACTTACTGGAGCCATAGCCAAAAGACTCCCACATGCCAAAAATTTGCTTTCTATGACCGGCAGTTTCTTCAATCAATTCGTTACAGATATATATATTAGGGTGCTCCAAAAAATACGAAAGTTTAAATCTTTAGATGCACACTCTTCAAATAGTTTACTTTGATCAACAAGTATTCACCATAAAATTTTCATGCAATTTGGGGATGGTTTAGTGATCGCGCAAAGTAGCTTCCCCCTCATGCTAATTTATAATGGGATATGTCCAGGTTGGGGCCAAAAGTTGTAAAAGTCGTATTTCTGATGTTTATATAAACTAGTAACTTCATTTTTGTGAAATTTGGGGGTGATTTTATATCAGTTAATAATACATTTTAATGACCTAAAAGCTACCGGTTCGGAGATATTGGTGAAAACAGTTGAGACCATTAATAATCTCAAGTATGAAGGCTGGTCCCAACTGTTTTCGCCAATATCTCGGAACTGGTAGATTTTAGGTTATTAAAATGTATTATTAGCTTATATAAAACCAAATATCACAAAAATAAAGTTACTAGTTTATTAAAACATCAGAAGTACGCATTTT
The DNA here is from genome assembly GCA_963281255.1 of Aphrocallistes beatrix. Lineage (NCBI taxonomy): Eukaryota > Metazoa > Porifera > Hexactinellida > Sceptrulophora > Aphrocallistidae > Aphrocallistes > Aphrocallistes beatrix. The sequence continues at coordinate 1,507,404 of OY725494.1, forward strand.
ACAACTTTTGGCCCCATCCCGGACATATCTCATTATAAATTAGCACGAGGGGGAGGCTACTTTGCGCGACCACTAAACCATCCCCAAATTGCATGAAATTTTTATGGTGAATACTTGGTGATCAAAGTAAACTATTTGAAGAGTGTGCATCTAAAGATTCAAAATTTCGAATTTTTTGGAGCACCCTAATATATATATATATATATATATATATATAAATATACAATAATCGAGTTTTAATAGTAAGGATAAGGCAAATATTTTAATAGAATGTGTATATTAATATACAGTGAAGATTGGATAGAACGACATCGGATATAACGACAAATCGCAAATAGTGACCATTTTCCCTTGCCCAGAGCGAAATACTAAGCGTATATTGTGTGTGTGACCCTAAGATCGGATATAGTGACAGATCGCAAATAACGACATTTTTCTCTTGCACGATGGTACGTCGTTATATCCAATATTCACTGTATCTCACATATCCTACAACTCTCATCCAAATATGATCACTCATCACTCTGTTATGACGTCATAATTACTCATCAAAATTTTAAAAATTGATAAATTTGGTGATTTTTCGTGCGAAATCGATTATAACAGTAGGACAGACGTATTTAGAGATGTTATTTCCCTTCAGCCGCGCAGCGCAAGCAAGCGAATCGAGCTTGTATTTCATTAATACTACCTAAGCTCCCTCAAAATTTTTATTTCTTGAATTCTGAGACTATTTAAGAAGCAAAAAATTGAAAAATTTGAATTGTCCTTGTTTACCAATAACAGACCATAAGGACCTATTAAATAATTTGAGCTGAATAAAATGAAAATTAGTGGCTCATGACTATCAGATTAATGGATTTATGAGGAAAGCAGATTGCAGGTCAATTGGGACCTATGAAGGTATAATAAATCAAACAAGAGAGATTAAGTAGTTTTTAATGTGCACGCATGTGAATAGTTATTACTCACAATATTGATGATTTGATTTTTATACTAACCTTTTGATAATTCAAGTAATCCATCCAACTGGAATTCTAGGGCATTATTTTCTCAATAGTATTTGTCTGCATATTCAGATTATCATATTATACTTTATTAATGCATTTGAAATGTCAAAATATATAAGCCACTCTGTTATTTATTAATTATATGTGTAAATTTTACAAACTCGTGAATCTAAACTAATTGCTACAAAATGCATTAGTATTTATTTATAAGAAAATATTAAGTCAAATAACGAAAATCATCAAAGGATTCACTAACAAAACAAAACAAAATTGCAAGGGTCCATTTTTGACATTTCAATCTCAATTTTGTAGGGAGGTCCATTTTTGACAAAACATGACGACATCTGAAACTACAATTTCAGCGGTATCCGAAATTTTTGAAGGTTTCATCCCACTTATTGTAGTTTCGAGCCTAATCAACTCATAGTACACGAACACCTCTTTTTGAGTCGGAAGCTGTTCTAATGGTAGCTACTGCGGTTTGCCAAATATGGGATGAGTGGTTTGACTACATGTACTAGATTTCATGAAAATAGTAAATTGTTACAGAGTTTATATTTCAAATAGAAATCCTAAGTATACATACAGGGTGTCTCAAAAGTTCTGCAACAAATGTTGCTGATGCATTATACATAGACAAATAGATCGAATATCCGATACCTCTTTTTAATCAAAAAATAGGGAGGATTATCTTAATTATTTTGCATTCCCAATGGCCTGCTTTTCTCGATTTTATTTGCAATGCTGGATCATATATATCGTTGTCTAGTAAAGAATATTTTTTATCTCAATAAAAAAATTATATTCATGGTACATTTGACGTCTATACTGAAAATACTCGCGTTCTTATAGAAGATTTCCGTTACATAAATCAAAAGTAATAATATTATTTTAGTATTATGAATCAATTACAGAATATAGAAGTGATTAATGTAATATTTCATCAGAAAAATAGTGATCTTCAAACTTGACACTTTTGAGCTCCAAATTTTGGAGTAATTGGTATGTAATTATTTAAAATTTTATAAGAAACGTTTTTTTGCGTAATGAGTTGTGCTCATTTCTATGCAAGAAGGGTGCTAGATTTCATTTATGGAGGCTAATTTGGAATACAATCAAGTGATCTTAGTCTAATTAACAAAGTAAATTGGTTGTTGCAGAACTTTTGAGACACCCTATACATTCGTATTTTACAATTTTCAAAAGTGGAACGCATTCCAAAGGTAATCTGTATTCCATTAGGCAATACAACTAACCACCAAATTCCTTTTCCACTATAATTGAATTATTATTCGTGCATTAAATATCGGGATGGTCACAAGTGTCTTCTGTGTCTTTTTCATAAGCCTAGACTGATGTTTTAGATAATGCGAAAGAAATAACTTGACCAACTCAAAAGTTATAAAATACACTTATTCTCTAATTTAGGCATGTAAAGCTTTACAACCTGCATAACCAACTTGCTTCCGATACCAATATATTTTGTCGGAGGACATAAACTAGTGGAGCTAAAAGTCTTCAACATGCCAAAAATCCGTTTTGTACGCATTGCAGTTTCTTCAATCTCTTCGTATATATATAGATATATATATTCTCAAAAATTTTTTTTTAGTAATCTGCATTCAGATTGTTTAGGAGGGATGAAAATGAAGTACCGAGAGCCCAGAGACACTCATCATACCCCGTCCATGATTTTAAAGCGGGAATTTAATTGTTTGAACTGGTTCAATGTAGTATATAGTATATATAAATCCTTACTATTAAAATTCGATTAACCGCTCATTGACAATGGCTCTTGCTTGCTCATTTCCGGTTAAGACATTTTGAGCGGGGAAGCCATAGAAATGTGGGGTCCAAGCTATAAATAGAATGGACCCCAGGTCATTGATGAGTTTTAATGTTTGTGTATATCAATATGCAACGAATTAATTGAAGAAACTGCGAGGTGCAGAAAGCTGATTTTTGGCATGTGGGAGTATTTCGCAGCACTAAGTTCTGAGCTCAGACGAAAATGTCGACTCATCATGTTAGTTTTTCGACTATAACTCTGTCATTTTATGTGATAGAAGTCTGAAAATTTAAGAGAATGTGTACATTAATATATTTCAAATATGATATAACAATCGACAAAAAATGATCACTCATCACTCTGTTATGACGTCATCATTACTACAAAATTTAAAAAATGACCAAATTGGTGATTTTTGAGTGAAATCGATTATAACAGTAACACAGACCTATTTTGTGATGCTATCCACAATATAATTAATCCATTTGCACCTAGGCGCATAAAGGGCGCTTTCGACAGACGTAAAACGCCCGCCATCTGCACACCGCAAGCAAGCGAAGCGCGATTGTATGTATATATAGTCAGGGGTCGCATAATCTCAACCACCAGGGACCAAAAATCTGTTGATAGTAGATATACTTCATATTAAGCGAACTTGTTTCAATATAAATCCTACCTAAACAATGAAACTGGGACCAGATGGTTAGTTCATAATAAACGAATGTTCATATTCAGCGGGTTTATAATAAGCGACCATGACTGTATGTGTAAGGAATTCATTGAAGAAACTGCCAGGCACTGAAAGACTCATCATGGAATCATGACGTCATTTCATCTTTTTTTAATTCGAAATTCCAGTTTTTCGCCCATAAAAAAAAAAAATTACAATTAAAGCTGAAATTTTAATAGAATCTGTATAGTCAAGGTCGCTTGTTATGAACACATAAGGGACCACGAAATTATGTTCATAATAAAAGAACTTCAACCTCCCTCAGTTATCTTATTGTCAATTAGATTTTATCATGTTCATATTAGGTGGACGATACTAATCACGTATATAAATCTGTGTTTTAATAATATAACATTAATAATATAAGCACATACGTATCAGTAATAAACTATGTACGTACGATGTAGTAAAATGATGGGCAAGTCGAAATAAGAGAGATGAAAATAGAATATAGGACGATAGTGGATAATAATTCGAAATCCACATACTAATTAGCTTTGAAGTAAGTTTCCAAATAGTTGTGATGAATATTATTGGACTTCACAATATGGGTGGGATCTTCAATGCTTTGAATATGCTGAAATAGGATATTTGAGCAATTTAATCCTTCTTTTAGAGAGTATTGAAAGAAATAGCGGATTTTTTTCGATGGAGCTCAAACACTATTGAAATGGGTGGCTCATCTGCCCCCGAATCATTGTTCTCATCTTCATCTTCACTATTTAAAAGAAAAACATCATCAAATTGAAGGTAGGAGTAGAACTAATGTCACTTGACCTGGTTACTAGTTGGTCATCGAACGAGATGTAGTCATTTAGTGAGACACATCATTAGAAAGTAATCTTGATTCTACCATATGATCCCAAATTAAATCCAATTCGGTGGAAGAAAAGGATATATCAGTGGGTTGAGCACTAATCTTTTTGAAGCCTTTATGGTGAAAACAATTAGCAATGTGTGAAGATGGAAGCTGATACCAAGCGGTATGTATGAAGTTTAATGCATTCAGTAAGTTTACAGAAAATTCAATTTTAGCATCAAAAGAAAGGATTCTTTTTCTGGTGAGGAGACGGCGATAATTTCCTTTGAATTGATTAATCACACTTGCATCTATTGGCTGTGTTTTAGAAGTAATATTCTTTTGTAATCGCAACAATTCAATGGATTTTAAATTTGGTTAGATAGGATAGGATGCACGGGACAATTGCAGCTTTCCTTTTATTTTAAAAAATTTCAAATCCAAATCATAGATATATGCTTCAAAAAGGTTTGTAGTCATCCATGCCCAGTGTTTTTTTAAAGCTAAATTAGAGGTCCCAAAAGGACCTCTAATTTCTTAACATTCGTAATGTACTGAATATCATAAAATGTAGTATTCCAGGTAAGGGACCTAATCTTTTGCAGGGCCTTCTGAGCAAATCCTTAAAAAAAAACCTGTCCATGCCGTTTTGAATTTCGATAAATAATGTTGTCTGGTAGTGATCGAACACTCTTAAAGCACCTTGGCTTTGCGAACTTTCCAATAACAAGAATGGATAATTCATCATTACATGACATATTACTTTCAATCAGAATAGTTTGTTTTTTTCCTTGCTTTTTTTTACCACCGACACATTTTCTGTCTTTAAAGGTATGGGTTGTATCAGGGAGTAATTTCCAGAATAAGCCAGATTCATCTATATTGAAGATATCATTTTCATGAAATCGCACCAAAATATTAGGCAAAAAATAATATACCATTCGTTAGTCATTTCATCTGTGACATTGCCTGCTTCGCCAATCTTTCTTTACTAGTAGTTGAATGAAATTTTTTCCAACGTTTGACCCAACCTGCTATCCTTGCTTCTTCTCCTATATATCTGACCTTTTCTAATAAATAAAGTTAAGTTTTTCCTTCTAGATTATGATCGCAAGCAAAATGAACGATTTCAATAATTCGACTCCTACCCAATCCATTTATGAAACCTCTTAAGATCTGATCTAAAATCACCACTTCGTATTCGGGCGATGCTGAATACAGCACTGCTCACTCAGTGAAAGAGCACACGGTTCGTACATGGCAGGCATCGGAAACCCACAGATCAAGGAAACATTGAGCGAGCCAACCAGGATATCGAGGCTTCTCTTTGCCCGCCTCAGATCATTGAAAAAGCCAATAGACCAATGAGTGAGTGAGTTAAATTATGTTCAATATACAAGGAATACTGTTAAACATTCTGCTCTGGGCTGTAGTCCATTTGAGGTACACTTTGAGGGTACCCCTTCTGAACTATCTGTAGATTTGAAGCTACAACAAGAGTTGATAGGCTCGCTCAACACCGAGGACGATGTGGAGAATGCTTGGCGAAATCATCGAATTCTCTACTCAAGCTACCGAGACTACAGCAGTTCCTGTCCCATGATCGAGCACGCTTATTCTAAACCCACTCTCTCGCGTGACTCTATATCAGCCAGATGTGCCAATTCCTTCAGCCGATGTTTCTAACCAAGTGGAAAGAGAACAACAGCCTCAGCAGTGTTCTTCATATAGCCTAGAACCTGTCCACGAGTACACCGAAGTTGAAGCTCCCTCCTCGCCTCCCTCTTCTACTGACGAGCAGCTGGATGAAGATTCTTACGACTTGGAGGTTAGACCGATTATTAGGACTGATATTACACCATTTGTTACCCCAAATGATAGAATTCTTCCTCCCGATGTCGATCCCAAACTCCGATTTAACGGGAATGCTTGTACTAATTGTGGACTGAATGATGAGGTTAGGCCATTCGTAAAATGTTCCTACAGTACAGATGGCCTCAACTTCCACATCACAGACTGTATAGTCAGTGTAGAGTCATATATAGACGTACAGTACTTTTGCTCAAGGGATGATTACTTGCACTATCCCCATATGGCTCTACACTGGCTCTACACATAGTCTGTGATGTGGAAGTTGGGCAATCTGAACAGTACATTTAACAAATGGCCTAACTTAATCATTGAGTCCACAATTAGCACAAGCATTCCAGTTAAATCGGAGTTTTGGATCGACATCGGAAGGAAGAAGTCTATCATTTGGGGTAACAAATGGTGCAATATCAGTCCTAATAATCGGTCTAACCTCCAACTAGTAAGAATCCTCATACTGAACTAGTACTGGATGCAGCTCTTGAGAGAATCGCTTCATCCAGCTCTTCAGTAGAAGAGAGGCAAGGAGGGAACTTTAACTTCGGTGTACTCGTGGACAGGTTCTGGGATATATGAAGAACATGGCTGAGGCTGTTGGTCTCTAACAACTTGGTAAGAAACATCGGCTGAAGGAATTGGCACATCATGACAAAGAGTCATGAGAGAAAGTGGGGCAGGATAGGTATGCTCGATCGTAGGACAGGAACTGCTGTAGTCTCGGTAGTTTGAGTAGAGAATTCGATGATCTCGCCATCCATCTTTAGAGCGTTCTTCAAATCGTCCTCGGTGTTGAGCGAGTCTATCAACTCCTGAGGTTGCATCAAATCTACTGAGAAATCAGGGTACGAACCGTGTGTTCTTCCACTCAATGAGCAGTGCATGTTATTAATAAATTCACTTCGGCTATCTGTCTGGAAGATTGTAGGTGCTCCATGTTCACAGAATATAGAGATCAGGTGTTCACACACCCCCACAGCTGATTTCGTTTTAAGCGCTCTCAACACAATAAACTTGCTAAAGCAGTCCTGGTAATTGAGGATGTATTTGTACCCGTTATTCTCTTGCATTCGTGAATCTATCAGGTCAGACTGTGTACGCTGGTCAACCGTTGGAGGAATGGTTGGCTTGTGGGCAATCGTTTTCGTGGTCACCTTCTCCTTCTTCTCCTGGCATATACGGCAGAGCCTTAAAAATAATTCAAGATCGAGCGTAGTAATGTGGAGTTTATGCTTCTCCAAATAGGCCCACATTCTAAACCTCTCTGCATGACAGATCATGTCGTGTGCTACGCAGAGGGACTCATAAATATCTTCCTTGGCAACTACTAATGCGTGCTCTCTCTCTTCCTCGAAACTCCCCACCCTTCGTATGCTGCTGCACAAAATCACCAAACCGATAGACGCCGTACTTCTCAGCTGCCCGGAGGTCGGTGCCTTTGCCAAATCCGCAGAAGAATTAATAAACAAAATAATCATTTCTTCAATATCTCCCCGGGTTGAAGGCTGCTTGGATTTGGGGAGTTGTTCTAACTGCCAATAAATTGTTTGTGGTGTGGAAGTTCAATGGTGATATCAAGTACAGTCGGGCGGGATCAGCATTAAATACTGCAAAAATCTACTTCATACAACAGACATAGTAGAAAATGAAACTAAAATTACTTTCCTGCAATTACTGAATCCGTTGCCAAGTACTTACAGTTGTCAAAATTTAGAATGTAGTTATGGACATTCCATACTCATTTAACCGGTAGTCATCGTTTAATTATCAAATCCACACTAACTAGACTGTAGTTACGGACTCGAAAAATTCATTAGCTGTTTGCTTGATTCAGAACGATTGTAGCATTCTGTGAATGTGAAACTACTATTTCTTTCTAATAATAGATTTAAAGAGCTTATATTAGTTATTTAATGGTAACAAGCGCGCTTGCTTGCTTGCACTGCGCGGCTGGCGGGCACTTTGTGTCCGCCAGAGGCGCCTGCGGACAGAATAATTAATTATAAAGGAGAATATATCTTGAAATATTTCTGTTCTACTGTTATAATCGATATCGCACGAGAAATCACCAAATGTTTCAATTTTTAAAATTTTGATGCGTAATGACAACGTCATAACCGACTGATGAGTAATCATATTTGGATGAAAGTTGTATTATATGTGAGATTTATTAATATACACATTATATTTACAGGGTGTCTCAAAATTATTGCGGTGTTGTATTAGATCAAATATGATGGAATAAGAACAGTGTAATTGGATACAGCTTCAATTTACTATTGCGAATTTTATAAGCCAACCTTGGTTAATGAATATTTTGAATTATTCCATAGAAAGTTGTAGTTATTTTTACAATTTTTAGTTTAGCTTAGAATATTGGCGAATTATTAGCAGATGAGTGTGCGATTGGACAAAGTTGAAGTCCGTAGCAGGGCTATTGGGATGCTGCTTAGTGGAAAAACACAAAAAAACGTTGCTCTCTCTCTTGGGAAAGATGTTTCAACCATACAAAGATGGTGGTACAAACATAAAGCACATAAGAGCCTACAACATAGGAGGGGTGCTGGGCGTCCGAAAAAGTTATCCAGAGTCTCCAAAATTGTTATCGCGAAATCATTGGGTAAAAGACACAAGTCTACAAGATCTATGGCTAAGAAACTTACAAACATGGGAAATGCTGTTTCAAAAGACACGGTACACCGGTATTTGACCAAGGATTTAAAAGTTCACCCTTATAAAAGACCAAAAACCCCCCAAATTAACAGAATTTCATAAGAAAAACAGGCTAACCTTCTGCATGGATAAGGTGAATTGGACAGTTGACGATTGGAAACGCATACTCTGGTCAGACGAGTCTCCCTATGAGTTATTTCACCCATCGAATGCACAGAACGATCGAATATGGGCAAAAGACAATGCACAAGTAACTCCCCGCCAAACTGTTAAATTTCACGCAAAAGTGATGGTTTGGGGCATGGTGAGCTATCAAGCGCTTTCTACACTCCATATATTGCCTCAAAAACAGACAATAAATGCGAAATATTATGTAGACGAGATTCTAGAAGGGCTATGTATTCATGCGTTGCGTAGAACAGATGAAATCGGAGGGATATTAGAAAGGAAAATGATGCAAGACATGTCCAAGGCAATTTTTATGCAGGATGGAGCTCCGGCTCACACAGCTAGAAGGACTCAAGATTGGTGCAGACAGAACTTACCTGGGTTCTGGGAGAAACAGAAGTGGCCAGGCAACTCTCCGGATCTCAATCCAATTGAGAATATTTGGTCAATCGTTCAGGATAAGATTGACAGGATGAAGCCTGCTGTCAACGTTGATGGTTTGGAAAAAATGTTAGAAAATGCTTGGGCATCAATCGACCCTGATATTTTAGAAATATTGTATTTAGGGATGCCAATGCGCATTCAGAAATGTATAGAATTGTCAGGGGATTATATTGGTAAATAGAACGTTATTCTAAGTGTATTAATTCTAAAGTTATTGAGTATTTCACAACCCCGCAATAATTTTGAGACACCCTGTATATTTCAGGAATCACTTAAAATGGCTGAGTTATAGTGGAAAAACAGAAATTTCTAATTATAAAAAAAGGTGACAATGACGTCATTATTCCATGATGAGTCGACATTCTCGTCTGAGCTCAGAACTTAGTGGATCCATAGCCAAAAGACTATCACATGCCAGAAATCAGCTTTCTGTGACTGGCAGTTTCTTCAATCAATTCGATACGTATAATATATACTTGGGAATACTTTGGATCAAAGATATAAATAGAAATGACCCACCTTTCATTTTCACTTTCAATTTACATCCAATTAACTATCATTTTCACTTCAACATTCCTGGACGTGCCAGGGATATATATATACAAGCGCGCTTCGCTTGCTTGCGCTGCGCGGCTGGTGGACACTTTGTGTCCGCCTGAGGCTCCCTTCGGTCGCATGGGGTCACATTTGTTAATTATAAGGGAGATAACATCCCTGAATATGTCTGCCATGGTGTTAAAATCGATATCACTGGTAAAATCACCAAAATGGTCCATTTTTAAAATTTTTGGATTCGTAATGATGACGTCATAACAAAGTGATGAGTCATCATTCTGTTATGATAGTTGAATTATGTGTGAGTTATATTAGTAAACACATTCTATTAAAATTTCAGCCTTCTATCGCCTAAAATGGCTGAGTTATAGTCGAAAAACTGAAATTTCTAATTATCAAAAAGGTGACAATGACGTCATAATTCCATGATGAGTTGACATTTTCATCTGATCCCACATGCTAAAATTCAGCATTCTCCCCCTGCAGTTTCTTCAATCAATTCGTTACAGATATATATGTACATATATACACACATACACATTAATCTAGTTTTAATAGTAAGGATATTTGTATACAGTAGAACTCGCTTAGTACGTACTCGGGATACAAAGTACTTCGGCTTAGTACGTACTCATTTCTCTGAACCAGAATTCATTTATTATATAGATTCCTATGCAATATCAACTCGGTTAGTACGTACTTACGGATAGTACGTACTATTTTCCGCTTCAGGGTGGGGTTCGCACTAAGTTCTACAGTAGTATATCGAATTTTAATAGTAAGGATAAATTGATTAATAACTTTTAGAATTAAATCGACAATGGTTCGTATAATTTTTTGTCAACCCATTATAATGTATTAGAATCTCATCAATTTTGGTTAACGAAACAATTGTTTGTTTGAGCCAAAAGTTTTCTCAGCAAAGATTCTCTAAAATCTTGGTCAGTTTCCACTTTGGTCTATGACACATATACGTTAAAAGAGTACAGAAAGCACTTTCTGTAATGGTTTAAGCTGGAATATCCTCACTTGGCCGGACTCCACTAGTTTTCATTCCATTTGGTGTCAAAATAAATGCTCTGACTTACCAAAACCTTGTATTAAAGCCTATAGTTAAAGATCTTAGCAAGTTGATGTTTAATGATTAAACTTTTTTGTTCCAACAAGACGGTGCGCACACAGCCAATAGCACTCAATCCTGGCTTCGTACCGAAATTCCTGACTATATTTGCAAAGAGGAATGGCCACATCTAGTCCCGATCTTAATAAACCTCTAGACTTTTCCTTCTGGTCAATATTGGAAGCGAAGACCTGTTCTAACTCCCATAAAAATCTGGAAGCTATGAAAAGATTTTAGTTTGAGCTTAGTATGAAATCCCCCAAGATACCTTGCGAATCGCAGTAGAAGCAGTTCCTACACGAATAAGGGCTGTAATTAAGGAAAAAGGGTGGATATATTGAATAAGCATGATCTATTACTATCTTAATAATTTGTTGTTATTGTGTTAATATTTTAAGTAACTCCATTGACCCTATATAAGCTTAGTTTCGTTGAAATTTAAGGTTGACGGAACTCTTGGTCGTTAGTCGCAAACTCCTCTCAAGTAAATGCAAATCTTGTGGGTCAACTAATTCCAACTTCGAAAGACAATCTGGCCAATTCAAAACCATTCCTACTCTACTAACAATTGAAATCGGACATCACCCTAACAACAACAAGGAACTTGCAATATCTGATTTCGACAAACATTTTACAATCTGCCATAACCATCAAACACGCACTACCGGCTTTTCCATTTTACTCCAAACTCACTTCTAATCTATTCTCTACGACAACGAAAAATTCTATAAATCTGACGGGATGAGGATACCAACAACTGAGGCATGGGACTGTGACAACTTCCTAGGACAATCAATACTGTATTCCACCTCTTGCACTATTCTGACTAATTCTTTTTCTTCTTGATCTGAAAGCGCTTAAAGGCAAAGTACGTCGAACCCTGTTAGGACCTCTGTTCGAGGTAATTCAGGCAAAGCAATCTCTATCATGGTGAGCCCAGATAAATACACGTGACCTGCAACAGCAAATCCTAAATGCAGGAACAAAGTAACATTTCACCACCAGACATCCATCTCAAGTGTATTGTGGGAGAGGCAACGCAAATGACGAGTCCAAGCCGTGACGAAACACAAAATCGGAACAGAATCGGACAAAAGTATTGGAATCCTTGCTCTTTTCTATCATAACTAGTTATAAAGTGGGTCTATTCATGGAGATAAATGTCATAAAACTGTAACAGATACTGTAATTTCGATTTTAAAATTCATATTCAACACATTCGAATACCCCAAGTTTGAAGCTTTCTATTGTCATATTCATTTATGAGTTGAATTATTATCTATATATGTCACTTTCTGCCACATTTCACTCCCATTACCATCGAAATTACAGCATCAGTAACAGTTTGATGACATTTCTCTCCATCAATATACCCACTTTATAACTAGTTATGATGGAAAATAGCAAGGATTTCAAATACTTTTGTCCGATTAGAGTACGTATATATACATAGACGTCGGACCCACCCGACCACCCGGAATGGGCCGGGCGGCCCTAAGGAGCTGCCCGGCACTACCCGGCCCATGCCCGGCTCTACCCGGGCTATGCCTGACTCTACCGGACTATGCCCGGTTCTACCCGGCATCGTCGGTTATGGGCCGGAAAGGCCCAGAGGGCCTACCTGGCTGGGTACAAGCTTACCCGATACATTCCCAAAGTCCTAGAACCGTGTATCATGCAGTTTAACTGCGCAACAAGCGAGCAGGTAGCTCAGTAGGGAGTTTCCCATCTTGGGAAAACACTATCGCAATACAGTTGAGTAGATTATGATTATAGTCGATTTCTATAGAGTTTTATTTATGTTAGTGAATTGTGAGTGTGATATTTATCTATGCCGTGAATGTAGCGGCCCCGAAGGGCAGGCGGGCCCATTTCCGACGCCTATGTATATATACGTATACTTATTATTTAATTGTCTGAATAAGTAGTTTAATTAGTCTGGTGACTTATGTCTAGTGGGTATATCATAATCCGAATTAAAATGTACTCTGTACAGTTTTGAAACTAATCGTGATCAATTCAGCTTAGATTAAGTATTCCTTATCCATACATAGCAGGATTATCTTGGAAACATATTAGGAAAATATAGTCGACTCGAGCTTCGTCAGTACGAACACAGATAAGGCGTACCTGGATAAATACTAAGTAGTACACTTTTATATACAGTTGTGCACATAAACAAGACGTATACCTTTCAAAGGTCAGGCGTACGTACTACGTACGGATAATCCTGCTATGTATTGATAAGGAATACTTAATCTAAGCTGAATTAAGCACGATTAGTTTAAAAACTTTGTACAGAGTACATTTTAATTCGGAATATGATATACCCATTAGACATAAGCCACCAGACTAATTAAACTACTTATTCAGACAATTAAATAAAAAGTATACGTATATACACATAGGTGTCGGAAATGGGCCCGCCGGCCCAAAGTAACGAGGGTCGACCCAAATAAGCAAAACGACCGAGTTTGGGCAAAATCTAGTGTCAATGTCCTCCCTACTGAGAAGGTCAAATTCCCTGCAAAAGTCATGGTGTGGGGTGTGATGTCATATCAAGCACTCTCACACCTCCACATAATCCCCAAAGGGCAAATGTAACATCAGAATACTATGTAGAAATAATATTTAAACAATCTCTAACATCCACTATCCTTCAAACGAGAGATTTAGGGACTATTCTAGAGAAAAGATTGTTGCCAGATAGGCCCAAAGTGATATTAAGATAAGATGGAGCCCGCACATCCCTCTAAAAGAATCCAGGAATGGCTAAAGAACAATATGCCGGGATTTTGGAATAAGGATATATGGTCTGCGAACTCGCCAGACTTAAATTCTATTGAAAACGTCTGGGCAATTTTGCAAACCAAGCTTGATTCAATGGAGCGCGCAACAAACCTAAAAATGTTAGAAAATCAACTAATTGAAGCCTGGAAGTAATTCTCACCAGATACCATGGAGAAACTCATAGCAGGGATGCCTTCTCGCATTAAAAAATGTTTAAAATTAAATGGAGATTATATAGGAAAGTAAATAGTAATCCTTTCTAGTTTGCATTATTGTAATATGCATGGTACAAAATGGGACATCAATTTCTTAACACCCTGTATATATACAATGTATTTACTATAATTATAGTATTTTTATTCGCCATTCTTTTTATTTGTCATTGATTTTAGCTATTATAATACAATCAATCCCGCTTAATATCATAGCCTCAGTGATCAAAAGTATATTATATTAAACGAGACCGACTGTACTACGATTCATTAAAATATATGAAAGTTACCACTTTACTCCCCAAGTAACAATGTGACTGAGTGTATATCATTCAATAACTCCAAATATAAATATAGTATTAGCAAGGAGTAGTGGAATAATTCCAAGAATACATATTAAATGACCTGAGAAAAGTTGTATAGTACATGTGTGTTGATGTTGTCAATGATGCATCATATGACAATGCCTGTGATCATGTATTTATCCCTGAGCAACGAGATACGACGTACTATCCATCAGGTTGGAAAGTAAAACACAACAGAATCCTCATGCTCAGTTCGCTGAGCTATATTATACATATCTTCACTAGGCCATTCCCCAATGGGTCCCGACATCAACTGTTTCTTTTAAATCTGATTTCTAAGTTCGTCCGCACGAAGCAAGTAGTGTCCCTCTAAGGTCTGAGGTGTACCAATTGATCAACGGGAGTGGTATCGTAGTAGTGATCGGAGGTATAACGTCGTACAGGTACTGAGTGTGGGGCATGTTGCAGAGCAGGCGTACTGCACGGGATTAGATGGCGCTCCCTTCCTAACCAGTAGACTACGCGGTTTGTTAGATAGCGGACTTCCTCGCGTGACTCAATAACCTCTGAGAGGAAAAGCGCACGTACATTAGCAGTTCATGCAATTTTGTGGCTATTAATATGTCTGAGTTCAACATACAAGAAACGGCCACTATCTCGACATCAGAAGCCCATGTGTGATATTCTGTCATGGCGGACCTCTTCAAGTACGAGACTGGGGAATCATCCTTGCTGATCGTCCTAAGATATCGTTTGATGATTGATCTCCCATCAGTCACTAAATATCCACAGAATTCGGCTCGAAGCTTGGCATAATGCTTTTCGGTGCCATAAACAATCCTAGATATGCACCCTAATCAAAATATAATAAAGAAATTAATCCTGTACACATCCTTACTATCAAAACATCAAAAATCCAAATTATTTATTTATTTGCATATATATAAAGTCGACTCCGCCTAATTGGGTCACTGTTTAATCGGGTCAGCCGCTTAATCGGGTCACTTTTGGTAGGACCAGAATAGCTCTTACACATAGAAGCTAATACAAAAATATTTTCGGTTAATAGGGTTCTCCACTTAATCGGGTCAAAATACCCTCTGACCGATGTGGCCCTATTAAGCGGAGTCGACTGTATATATATATTTTTGGATGCTCTACCTGGTAAAAACCTTGGTACTGAGTTTTGGCATTCCATTTACTGGAATACGTGGTCAAGGGTACGACGGTGCTTCAAATATGTCGGGGAAGAATAATGGTCTGCAAGCCAAGGTTATTGCTGAATATCCAAAGGCTTTGTATCTGTATTGTCTTGATCATCAGCTGAACTTGGTTAGCAAGATTCGTTTGCATCGATTCCACAAGTCATTATCTCACTCGAACGAATGAATGCGGTCGTTCACTTTATAAAAAATAACCCAAGAAGTTGGATCGATTTCAGACAATGATGAAGGATGAGAAGCGATAATCCGCAAGACAAACATTTACTACGTTCACTTTGTCCTACGCGTTAGGTAATGAGACTGCTCGTCGTTGAGGCGTTCCTAAATCACTATGCAGGAATACTCGCGTTTCTTGAGGCTATAGTAAACGATCAGAGTGAGACAGGAAAGAGTAGGGGGAAGCTGGATCCTATTTACATGGTCTTGAGTCTAAATTACTCCAACCTACGAGTTATGCAGAGGTTTTTGCAAATTGTTCATCCTATCGACGTACAAAGCCAAGGAAGAAAAGCGACACCCGGCGAGGTCAGTTCATGGGTAAACACATTAATTTTAACCCTGACCGCCGAAGGCCATAGTAAAGACGAAAGTGTAAAGATGGTAATAATCCAGGAGCTAGGCTTGGACCTGCCGCAATTGCCTAGGACAAACAACATTGCTGGCTCTTGTGATACGGTTGGAGCCGCATTAAAGTGTACCGAGGAACCAATAAGGACATTTTACAAGGATCTTCTTCGAGATAGGTATTCCAAGAACGATCTCGTTGTTGTCGAATTATTGAGAAAATTGCCTAGAGGACAGCTGCATGGCAGACTGCTGAGCTGAATACATCGGCTAAGTTCTATGCTGGGGAAATAGAACTGGATAACCTCAGCTTAGAGAGAAATATTTAGTTCGCCCGATGTAAGGAATGCACGACCAGCATACGATTGCAACATTGAGGGAAAAGCTAGTCGAAGAAGATGCATTTAAACTAATGATCCCGAATATGGA
>OY725494.1:1524280-1756302 GCA_963281255.1 Aphrocallistes beatrix
ATATTAATCTATAGTTCTGAGCTCAGAGCAAAATGCCGACTCATCATGGAAATATGACGTCATTGTCACATTTTCAAAAGTTAAGCAACACAGTTATTCGAGCATAACTCAGCCATTATAGGAGATAGAAGGCTGAAATTTTAATAGAATCTGTAAACTAACACGCCTCACATATGATATCATCAAAAAATGCTGACTCATCACTTTGCTATGACGTCATCATTACTCATCAAAATTTTAAAAATTGACAAATTTGGTGTTTTTTCGAGTGATATCGATTTTAAATTAAGATGGACATATTTAGAGATGATATCTCCTTTATAATTAACCAATGTCACCTCCAGGCGACTGAAGGGAGCCTCCGGCGGACACAAAGTGTCCGCCAGCCGCGCAGCGCAAGCAAGCGAAGCAGGCTTGTGGTTATGAAAGTGCTAATTCCCGTAATACAATGCACAAGTCGAAAAATTATATTTTTAATTGCCTTTTAAATACAGATAACAACTCTATACTTTAGAAAATACCTAAGAATAATACATATAGGGTATCTGTCAGGTATTTTTGTTTTCAAAATGAACATAATTTATCAATGAACACTACTATTTACATCATATGAATGCAGTGTTTTTCCAGTTCTCTCAATCATTAGTATGGTTCATACTTAGTATTGAATCATATCCTGCTATCTGAATAGCCAGGACAAATATTTACCCGACAATCAAAATTCCACAAAGTGAGCTTTATACAACAACTAAAGTAGAATGATCAGAACATAGTAGGAATGTAGACTCATTAGTAAAGGTAGAGGATATTGCGAAGAATAATTGAAATAAATAATGAAAATATATTATAGAAAATGTTACATACCGAAGATTTGAATTTAAAAACACATAAAATAACAGGTGATATTATAGAAAATGAAAGTGGGGTCATTTCCATTTATACATTTGACCCCACGTCAAATTAGGGATTAATAATAATAATTACGAGTTTTAAATCGTTCTTATTGGTTGTGAAATCTTTTATGGAAATTAATATTTCAATAATAAACTATTAGAAGGTTTAAAATATCACAATCGCTGTTGGTAATTAGTGTTAAATTTGAAAAATAGAACTTGGATTGCCTTGCATAGTGTGAAACAAATAATTAATCATTAAATAAATTATTAAAAATGGTGCATCAGAAAAAAACCTGCAACTGTAGGTGCTAAAAAGTCTAGTGCGTGATGGGTTTGCACTAATGGATTTTGAGTTCACACCCAATCTGGTTATTCAAAGGTGTTTCATTTTGCTCCTTGGTGTTGGATCGAAAATCGTAGAAATAGGTGTACTCTTGATGCTCCTATCCCCAGAATTTCAGACTATAATCTCTTATGGTTTGGACATAAGGGAAAACACTGATAAAAATAACATATTAATATAATAGCCACTAATTTCAAAAGCTGGTAACTATATCAGTATAGTCGGGAAATATAAAGAGCTTAGTTTATAGAAATGCTAGCCTTTGGTAAACAAATGTAGAAGAATGAACTAAGCGTTTCCAGAGGGTCGTGAGTAACTGAAAGATGACTTCCGGATAGGTCGCAGAAAGTCGCCGTAGCCAGGCTAATATAGCGAAAAATTCGACTTAGAGTAGAAAACCCTCAAATCATTTGGCTAGTTTGCTATGCATGATTTCAACCAGAGCTGCAGATTACGTTTTTATAAAATACTTATTGTGGTAGGAGTTCTCGAGTTGGTTTCAGATTTTAAAGAAAACGAAGATAAATTTCGTGCTGCATTAAGATTACGTTAAAGAGCAAGATATATTGTTTTCTAAAACGCACTGGTTTCAATTCAAATTATTTCAGTTCAATGATCCAGAACGAGATCATCAATAATAGGAGAATGATTTGTCAAATTCACGCATGGAGCAATATCTAGTGAGTAAGGAGATAGTAAGACTTTCTATACCCATTTTTTGCATTAATTGAGATCTAATTTTAGCGTATTAATTGATATATACACTTTGAATAGTATGTATTTATTAAATGCCTCTGCAAGATTTAATAAGCAGTTCCGATAAGTTTTCACGGACCATACTTGACTATCAAGATATTCATTTTATTGAACTTTAGTACTGTCACAAATGTATTGTTATTATGTAAAAGTACGTATAGTTTAGCTCAGTAATAATCTCATAATATACTTCCCATTTTCCTTCAAGAATTGGAACAGTGGCTCCCAACCAGGAATAACTGGACCTTAGTGGTCCATAGAAGATATCTGGGCCCACAGGGTTCGAACTTTTTATTGCGGTTAATTGGAGGGGTTTCATAGAATATTGGAATATTCTATAGGGGATTCAGGGCCAAAAAAGGTTGAAAACTGCTGAATTAGCTAATCCAATCAAAATTATAGTATTAGTTATCCAGCATGGAAATCACATGATAAAATTTAGTCTGAAACTATATTTAAGTTAAATTTTACACTACTATGAATGTTGAATTCTTGGTGTAAAAAATAGCCTCAGCGAATTAGACATAGTTAAAAAACATAAAAAGTCGTTTTAAAAGAGTTAAAATTTCAATTATAAGAAAATTACAAACTCTGTTCATCCTTCACAGGCTTTCTGGGTGACATACATGACCGCATATAAGCAAGTCATTGAATATATACACAATTCTATCGCTGTAGTCATTAGTAAATTATTATGTTTTGGTGATTATCAATTAAATAAATCCTATATATCATAGTAAAACAGAGAATAATAAGAAAATATTTAGCATATTCTAAAATACACACCTTGAATTTTGAAAATCACTGAGCTTTTTCAAAGAGGTTAAGGTGTTGTTCAGATCGTAACATTTATGAATTCCATCTTGAAGTCGCTTTTCCTCGGTTCTTAGGAATTCTTCTTCATTAACAATAATTTCTAACTCACATTTGATTATAGATCTAAGTTTAGGCTCTAAAGTGACATACTTGTGATTTAAATCTTTCAAAATATTCCCAATTTCATCAACTGATTTATACAAATCCTCGACTTCACTCTTTACTATTTGACATCCACGCTGTGTTGCATCAACCCTGATAAATTCGACAGAAACATGAAGATATTCGAGCTACATTGTAACGAAAAATATATAAAGAATTTTCTAGAACGGAATATCAAACATAATGATGATTTAAGTTCTGGGGCCGTATTCACTAACATTTAAGTTCATACTTAAGTTCGAACTTCGAACTCAATTTCATAACATCATTTGATGTATACATTTGATTCATGCCGGTATGAATAAAAATACAACATTTCTAAATTTATCAAAATTAAAGATCTACACAAACTCCACATCTAGCTATTAATTATTCAATATTTTTCCCTTCTCAATTTATGATATGCTCTTGCTCTTCAATTAATTTCAGCTGCTCCGAGAACTGCCATTTGTCGATAGAGTACTACGCAGAGGGACTAAAACGGGAGCTGTCAACCAAGGATGGATTCGGTTAACCGGTTAACCGCCGTCAATCTCAGTTAGGGAATCTTAGATTGGTTAGCCGATCTGCTTAATTTTCTAATTATTCACACTGATTTCTTTGTTTTTCGAAGGAGATTCAAGAAAATTGAACAAACAATCCAAAGATATTTTCCAATTTTTGGTGAAATCCCAAAAATAGTATCTAAAATTAGGCAAATTTCAAAATACTGTTGAAAAATTCTACTGAAGACTGCTTAGATTGCTTAGAATCTAGTCAGTTAACTAAAGCAATATACAGAGTGTTTCAGCGATTGTATCACGAAAAGAATTTGAAATTACTAAGTAAATATTTTACAAATCATCTTCCCCTTTTATGATGTTGTTTAGCACCTTCTGACATTTGTGTGACAACAAAATGGACAAGCTAGATGACAAACAAAACAAGATCAAGATGGTAGAATTTTACCATAAAAATCAGCCCTATTCAAGACTACCCCACACTTCTAAGGTTTACCCGCCCAAAATGACTAAATCGGAAATGAGTTATCCCATATTAATGATGTTATAAAATCATTTACATTTATTCCAACGGTTTGCTTCATTGTTTTTCATAAATGTCAAAGGATTTCCTTTCAAAAGCAACCAAAATAATTATATTATCTCAATCACAAATGAAATGAAAGCAATTTACTTTTGTGTGTAATCAATGAAACACCCTGTACTTACAATGGATTAAAGATACATCGCTTAATTAATAATATGGAACAACTCTTGAAATTTTCAAACCTCAATCTCAAACCAATTTTGAAAAATTCTGTAAAGACGGTCAATTTTTGAAATTTTAAAGTCCCGAGATATAGAGATTTTAAGTTTAGATGGTAAGAAGAATGTAAAATGAGTTATTAACCCACGCTTGCCACAGGAATGTGTTGCGTCATTTCCGGTTAAAGCCATTTTCAATGGGGAAGCCATATAAGTTTGGGGTTACTACTATAAATATAAAAATCCCAAATGCTTTCAAGGGTTAATAATGAACAAAAGCATTCACAGACATTTATTCGCATTTATACTGCTGATTTAGGCATATTCGAACCAAATATTTACAAAAAATAGCAAGAGTACCCTGAAAATCCACGAATTTCCTTGAGGCCCCTAACCCCGAATATTTTGAGGTAATTGTATATAATAATTCATATTTCTGGCACTACGAAGTATAATCTATCAGTTTAGAATGAATAAAGAGCTTCCAAAAAGTATATTAGGAAGTTAGAACTTAAGAATTTGGGCTTATGTTTACAGAGATAGAGAGATATCTCTTTCTGGACCCTAAATGGGGGTTTTTTACCGAATCTGGGAGGTCTAAGGCCAGAACTTTCAAAATAAATATTAAAAGTTCTCCAATTTTTCTATACACATTAGTAAGGACAATTGTATTCATTATTTAGCATAATAGCCACATTTGGATACATATTTAATGATTAGATTCGCCATTTTCTAATATATTCAAAGTTCTCCATAGAATTAAATCAATGATAAGTCGATAAGCATATTTATTTTTTGACAAAGGAATGTTTGAGGAACATATATGTTTTCGCATATATCCTTTTATTTAAGAATATTATATATTATATATCTTCACTAGTTTTTAAGATATGACATCGGCCTCTTTTGGGACCATATAGAGATATTATGCCCGAACTTTACCTATAATAAGCGATATCTCAAGAACAAATTGTCGGATCCGAACAAATTTTTTTTGAAACGATCAGAATTTTATTTCTGATCCAGTGATCGTTAAATATTTGATATCAAACAGGCGATTTCCCGAGCAGTATATAAATGAACTCCATTATAGAGCTATTTTGTTTGGATTTCATTTGGCCATTTTTCTAAATATTTGTGTTATATAATTTCAAAAGGTTCCAAAACAATGTTAAGGTCCATATCATTAAAAAATATCAAATAAGTTAAAAACTAATTGGTAAATGGGTCAAAAACTTCCAATAATTTTTCAATTGTAGTAACGGTAAACTTTAGGGAGGGTTAACTCATAAAAATCAAAATAAGTACCGTCCAACTAGTGCTATCAGATGGTAGACCGTTCAGTAATACACTGAAATTAGCAATAAAAAATTTCGTGTTTTTTTACGCCAGGCAAGGTTTTTCGGACACTAAGAATGGCAATTGATTTAAAAAAAAAATTACTAGGAGTGAGCATAAAATTTCACTTCTACTATTTAAAATAAATTTTTAGCCCCAATCATACTCATTGAATATGCACCTACTAAAGGTGACATAACGGTAAGACTACTTTGATTTTCAAAAGCTGTTTCGTACGAATATTAAAAATACATATATGAACTTAAAAATACACAAAACTTCAAATCCAAAATTTCAAAAAAAAATAGCTTCAGCGACCAGTACAGGCCTTAAAGCTTAGTGCAAAAATCCATACTTCAACCAATTAATACTGGTATCGGTTAACGGGTTAACCGCCCTGGAGGAAACCAAAATAACCGAACCATAAAATCGGCTAACCAACCCCAGCCTTGTGTCAACCTTGGCTGACCTTAGCTGAACTCGGAAGAAGCTTCACGTCTCCGGTTTCGACTTCGATTTGACTTTCACTGTCCCTGAATTCCCACTGAAAGATGGGCTCCTCTCGAACATTTGTGATATTATCTCGGTGTTTGTCAGAGTCTTGTCTGCAGAGAGGATGAATGTCTCAACTTCTTGAACGACACCAACATTAGTTAGAGCCACTTCCAGTACTATTAGCCTCCCTATGGCGATGGTTGGCATCAACTTTTCGGCTAGTTTGAGCTTGTTCCATTTGTTTTCACCTCATCAACCCCTCTATTTGTAAGAAATTTCCTTGTCAATCCACAGTGCCTGTTTTCTTGTTGATTTCGGCGTTATTACCTGACCCCCTAATCGAATCACCAGCAATTTCAATGCATTCAATCAATGTGCATTCCTATTCCTCCATCTAATTTTGTTTTCCACTTTTACTATTTCTTTTTTCGAACTGTTTATGATTTTTTGGATACTTTGATGTATATACACTGAGCGGACAAAAGTATTTGAACACTTGATTCCTTCCCATACAAATAATACTAAATCGGATTTTTTCATGAAGGGTAATACGTTCAAATTCAAAGAGATACTAAAAATCTGATTTCAGATTCGAAATCTACACATTCGAATTAGTCATAGTTGAACATAACTAATAAATTACCCAACTCAATGAACATCAATGCTTAGTGTATTTAGCCGTGTATTTTTGTTCGCTTGATTTTGGTAACTGTGTGAAAATGAATGTAATTGATGTCTTTTGAATATCATACTTCAAAGATATCCAGTGTTATTACTTGTTAGTACTATTTAATCATGTGTTCAAGTATATTGATAATAAATTTGGTACTTACGTAAGTTCGAACTTAGTTAAGTTCGAACTTTTGCTTAACTTCTTAGTGAATACGGCCCCTGATTTTGATAAATTATTTAAATTAAATTAAATTATGTATATTGAGTTCATTATTAATACGGTTAGTGATTTGGTTTTCTCTTCATGGCTTAATAACCATTTTGATGCAACCAATCTGAAACCCAGTAATTTGAAAAAATCAAGATATTCTCTACAATCGAAATACTCACCTTAGGGATAATTATTTATTAGCTAGTTTAATTCTCCTAAAGTTGAATATTCTCAACCTCTGCCACGTGCCACTAACTTATTATATATAATTGGGCATATAAGTCACGTGTAGGACAGGGCAACAAATGTTGAAATATTAACTTTTGTGGAGAATACTCTAATGAAAGCTAAAGAAAGGCAATTTGAATGAAAAATACAAAATTTAAAATATATTCTTTGGGATAATATATTACTTCGTAGTAATTCTATTGATTCAAAACTAACAATATGATAATAAAGATATTGAATACTTGTATATCTTTTGATGACAAAATTAAAGAAATAATCATTTACCTTGTGGTTGAATTTTGAAGCAAAAGATGGTCGAATCTAGATTCACTCATTGGATTCTAGAAAATGAATCAATAGTGCATCCAACACTGTATGGACCATGTATAATAGTAGAGTTAGAGCGTTACACAACATGAAATAAATGTTTATTAGGTTCAAAAAAACCTTGGAAGTTTATCATCATCATTCGTCATTCAATTTTGGAAATGGTAAAGTTTGAAAATGGAAATCATAAATTTGCACGAAGGAGATGCTATAATTTGTAACACGAGAATAAAATACAAAATCGCCCTCTGGGGCTCCGTTTCACTTAAAATTACGATTTGTTCAATAATTTCTAAATCCGATTTTTAGCTAAATTTCTTATTACAAAGAGATCGAATCTTCATTATTAGAAAGTTTATACATATTCAAAGTGAAATAACTTTATCTATCAGATGAGTGGTCAATTTTTTTTTAGTGCGTTTAGAATCAAATGCCAGCGTAAATTTTTAAAAATACACTTTCGAAGTAGCTGGATTTTAGGTTAAACGAAGCCTTCAACCTTAAATGTGGCGTTTTATTAGTGAGCTAGTATTAATTTAAAGATCCTTTTTTAATCAAATAAGGTCCTTTGGGCAATTATCAATTTTGGGTATTTCAAAGAATTAAACAATAAAGGTGAACAAGAATTAGCCATTCGTATGGTAATATTTATTGGGGTCTAGCATTTAGATCAAGTCCGTTATACACAAGCTGAACAAAAGTATTTGAACACTTCACAAGTGATAGAATCATTTGACGAATAATAAGATTATGTTACAGATGTGATATGTTGGTATTATCGATGGTGGCTAGGATTTTGTTTACGTTCAAGACAAGGAAATTGGAAGTTCTAGTGAAAAGACAGCGATATCAGAACAGGTTGAAAGAGGTTGCTGTTGAAGTGAGCCATGCAGTGAATTCGCTTTAAGAAGAGAGATCGCTGGGCCTGACCACCCAGATTATTCGAAAGAGAATAGTTTTCGCGATGCTTCAAGTTCTTAAGGAGTGTCACAACATTCAGCTCGTGTTTAAAATCAGTCAGATCCAAGGTCAATGAACATACACCACTTTCGATCAGCATTCTATGATCTGCTAAGCTATTTTGATGGCCTTAGTGAATCAGGGGAGGCGATGACGAGTTAACATGGTTTTGTTCGAGAAGAGGGTGATAGTATAGATCGTAGGATGAGTGGTGTTGCAAGGAATAAAGGTTCATCTAGTTCCAACAGGTGGATTTATAAGGCGATCAGTGTAGACGAACTCGGCAAAAAGAGGGGGAATTATATTATCGGAGGTACGAAAGCTCAAGAGTGTTCCTTTTTAATGGGCTGCTGAATCAACATACTGACAAAAGACATTGATTGAAGGAGCACAGAGAATAGGACTGAATGTCGAGATGATATTGAAGTCGCCTGATGTGATTATTGGCTGCTTACATATGTGATGGGTTCTTGAAAATTGTATTCGTCAACCATAATAAGAGATCGTAACACATCCAAAGTGGTAAGAAAATATAAAGTAAAAGTACAAGCTGGGATGTAAATATAATGTGATAAGATATTGTACATTTTGGATAATATATTGACGTGATTTGGAAATGTGAATATCCTGATTTCTGACAGCTTACAAATCTGAAACAACTAGATAGAAAATTGTCATTCAATGTCCGGCGTTGTCATACAATTGTCATTAAGTTGTCATTCAATTGTCATTTAATTGTCATTCAATTTCAAAAGGATGAAAGCAGTTTGCATCGGCACATCAATATCCTCTAAATTAGCTGTAAATTAACAGTTTTTCTACTATTGGAGATAAGTCCTCTTAACGACAATATACACAAATGCAGTATCTTTGAGAATTAAAATCGAGTTGAATAGTTGCAATTTTGCATGGTGACCTAGGATTTATCCCTACTATTAAAACTCGATTAATGTTTGTTTGTTTGTGTATATATACAGTACACGGACAAAAGTATTCGACCACCACAGAAACCTCCATACAAATAGTTTTAAAGTGGGTATATTCATAAAGGAATATGTACTCAAAGCGTTAGGAATACTCTGTTTTTCATTTCAAATTCGCAACTACAATTTCTAATTCCTCATAATTGATAACCTCAACTCAATTACTAACTCCCAAGTTAATAAATATCAATATTTGATACTTGATACTACTTGTCCCAAAGCACAGCCATTATATCTGATGGCGATTAATGACACAAAGTGGCAGAGATTGATAATTTTCTACACAAGAATAAGTATTTGAGTTGAGACAATTTTTTGAATAGTTCTAATTTAATACTATTTGTATGGAAGTTTTCGTGGTGGTTGGATACTTTTGTCCGGGTAGTGTATATATTATATATATATACAAGCGCGCTTCGCGCTTGCTTGCGCTGCGCGGCTGGCGGACACTTTGTGTCCGCCGGAGGCTCCCTTCGGTCGCCTGGAGTCACATTGGTTAATTATAAGGGAGATAACATCTCTAAATATGTCTGTTCTACTGTGCTAATCGATATCACTCAAAAATCACCAAATTTTTCAATTTTAAAATTTTTGATGCGTAATGATGACGTCATAACAAAGTGATGAGTCATCACTTTTTGATGAAAGTCGCATCATATGTGAGGTATGTTAGTATACAGATTCTATTAAAATTTCAGCCTTCTATCTCCTATAATGGCTGAGTTATGCCAGAATAACTGTGTTGCTTAACTTTTAAAAATGTGCTCTGAAGTCAGAACTTACTGGAGCCATAGCCAAAAGACTCCCACATGCCAAAAATTAGCCTTCTGCGCCCGGCAGTTTCTTCAATCAATTCGTTACATATATATATATATATATATATATATATATATATATATATATATATATATATATATATATACAATCATCGAGTTTTAATAGTAAGGGTATATATATATCTGTAACGAATTGATTGAAGAAACTGCGAAGCACAGAAAGCTGATTTTTGGCATGTGGGAGTCTTTTGGCTATGGCTCCACTAAGTTCTGAGCTCAGAGCAAAATGTCGACTCATCATGGAATTATGACGTCATTGTCACATTCTTAAAAGTTAAGCAATATAGTAATTCGAGCATAACTCAGCCATTATAGGAGATAGAAGGCTGAAATTTTAATAGAATCTGTATACTAACCTACCGCACATATGACTATCATCAAAAAATGATGACTCATCACTTCGTTATGACGTCATCATTACTCATCAAAATTTTAAAAATTGATCAATTTGGGGATTTTTCGTGCGATATCGATTATTACAGTAGGATAGACCATAGCTTACTATAATAAGGCCGCAGAGTAACTTGCGAACTTGGCACTAGGGATGCAGTTGAAGATGGTTGAAGAAATACATGAGCTGCCTTAAATCATTAACAAAGCACAATAGAGCTTAGGAATGCATTACCAGCATATATAAATATGGTGTCGAAGCACCCATATCCGTTGTTAAAATTTAGATTAGTCATCAAATGATTGCGCAACAGGCAATATTTGGGTCAAATTTAGTGATTTTCAGAGGTCGTTTAAGGGCACTTCTAAGTGAAAATGTTAATACTAAAAATTTGGAATGTTTTAACGGAATGTTCTTACTTCCAGTGTTGCTATGGAAACGTGTTTTGGTCAGTTGGGCTATATCTTAAAAACAGCGATAGCTAGACATTCAAATATAATCCCATTTGATAGCAAATAGGCTACTTCCTATTTAGCTATAATACAATTTATATGTCTTAATTCAATAATTTACGAGTTATTAGACAATTTATCATATTGGTCACATTTGGTAATTTGTCGAATATCTCGTAAACCATTGAATTTAGACATAGAAATTGTATTATAGCTAAATAGGAAGTAGCCTATTTGCTATCAAATAGGATCATATTTGAATCCCTAGCTATCGCTGTTTTCAAGATATAGCCACAACTGACCAAAACACGTTTCCATAGCAATACCGGAATGTTTGAACATTCCATGAAAAAATTCCAAATTTTTAGTATTAACACATTAACTTCTCAGTTCTATGCGAAAAACCTTATAATAAAAACACGTAGAAGTGCCCTTAAACGGCTTCTGAAAATCACTAATTTTGACCCAAATATAACCTGTCGCGCAATCATTTGATGGCTAATCTAAATTTTAACAACGGATATGGATGCTTTGACACCATATTTATATATGCTGGTAATACATTCCTAAGCTCTATTGTGCTTTGTTAATGATTTAAGGCAGTTAATGTATTTCTTCATCCATCTTCTACCACATCCCTGGTTAAGTTAATCTTAGGCCTTATATATAGTAGGCTATGGATAGACGTATTTAGAGATGTTATCTCCTTTATAATTAATCAATGGTGACCACAGGTGCCCGAAGCGTTCCTTCGGGGGACACAAAGTGTCCACCAGCCGCGGAGCGAAAGCAAGCGAAGCACGCTTGTATTCTTTAATACACAAGAGCATGGTCTACTACATAAAAGACTCAAAAGTAATTTGCAAATTTGGCCTAGGGAGCAGTGCAAGATAGTTGAACCTATTAGATGAGCTGGGTAAATCACTAAAAACGCAGAAAGAGCTTAGAAATTGATCATCAGCATAAATAAATAAGGTGTAAAAGTACTCATTCCATGGGTAAATTTGATTAGTCACCATATGATAGCGGAACGGGTCATATTTATGATGAAATTAGCGATTTTCGTGGCCATTTTAAAGACACTTACTTATGAGTGTTACATAAATCGAGATTTTTCGCATAGAACTGAGTTGTGAATGGGTTGATGCGAAAAGTTTGGATTTTTTCAGAAAATATTGCCATATTCCATCGTCGCTATGGAAAAGCATTTTGGTTAGTTGGGGTCATATCCAGTGGTGTTTTGGGGGGGCGCGCTCCTTACCTCATGCTGAAAACCATTTTAATTTTAGCCTTAATGTATTACGTAAATGTATTACGTAGCATAACAAATTGAAATCAATTGTTGCCATTTTAAACTAACCATAATATTTTTCTCTTTCTTAATATCACCATTTCTATACCATCAGGGGATTAAAGTTACACGAAAAAAAATATAACTTTTTTACGGGAAGGAAGCGCCCCCCCCACTTCTATTTTTGGCAAAACACCGCTGGTCATATCTCGAAAACCGCAATAACTAAGTATTCAAATTTGATCCAAATTGATAGTTAATAGACTACTTCATAATTAAAGATAATATAATTTGTATGTCTGAAATAAATGTTTATGGTTATTAGATAATGTGTCATATTGGTCACAATGGTAATTAGTCTAATAAAATATATACTATTTAAAGATTTTAGGAAGATCAAGTATTAGTTCAAGCATCATCTACCGCATCTCTTGCACAGAATATGCGAGTTAATCTAAGCCCTGTTTCATCGAAATTTGACACGCACCATGGATATTCATCACCTTTCGTAACTTGACACACTCTTGTAGTTGATCCCAGTAAGACATATTAGTCCCTTGTTTGTAGTGAATTTCCATATACGTATAATAAGTTATCTATAATAGCTTCTATCACATATATTATTTGTGTTTTATTCTTTTCAAATAGAGGTTCATGAGCATAAGAACTCAACTTCTTCTGGCTGGTGCATATCTGGTAGAAATTGAAATTGAAGATATGAACGGGTAAATTTACGATGGAATGCCTCATAGTTTCGGGTGGAAGGAGAAATGTTATACAATGGCCTATGTTGCTCCTTCGATATGGTTTGTCAAACATATGTGTAATGTGTATTTGAAACTTTAATTTGTAGTAGCAAGTTTGATTTGCAATCATATGGTTTGTAGAGAGAAGAGTTAATGGCTATCTACCAACTCTGGATACGAGAAGTTTATTCTGAACATAATGAAAACCTTTCTATTCAGACTAGACACAGCATTGAATATGCCCACAAGGTCTAATGCCCAGTAGTAAATAAATGTACGATACCTTAATTAGTTAATTATTAAACATTTAAAATGATGCAGATATTTTAAAATAAATAGTAAGCCTCTGGGTTACTATAAGTCACTCCTCAGATCTGTTTTTTGACGTCTAGAAACCCAAAAGTTTGTAGGGTGCAATATCTGATGAATATGGCGGATGAGGAAGAGTTTGGATAGAGTTTACAGCGACAAAAAGTAAAGTTGCTATGGCTTTTTTGGGAACTTGCATTGTCATGATGCCAGAAGACCTGAGATATGTATACATTCGATATATAAACGCGCAGTTACTGTCTTCTGTTCCAATAAAGTGATGTTAGCAATATGACTACTTTCTGACATAAATGTAGCGACATTTCCTACTAATACATTAAGTAATACATTAAGTAGGCCATGGAAGGAGCATTTGCTTTACACCACTCCGGGTCAATTAACCTTTTGGAGTGGAAACTCAACAGGAAACAACCAAACTGTTGACTCTCCAGATCTGAATTTGTAGAGCATAAATTTGCACCATTCCGCTCTTGTCTCTTTTTGCACTACAGAAACCCTATGAGGTATTGAGGTAACGGGCTGATACCTTCCTGAAACACAGATAATTCATGAAAGGATGGTTGTATTCGCATTTTTTTCCAATTTGGAGTTCTCTCTATTATCCCTTCAAAGATGATCCACCGATCTAACTTAATGACTTTCTTCAATGTGGCGAGAATTTCGGGTGTTGCAGCCGTTGCGGGACGTCCAAGACGCTCTTCATCGGACAATGATGTTCTTCCACTCCGTAATTCAGCATACCAGTTGAAAACTGTTGCGGGATGGCCCTTGATCTCTAGAATAGAATTAAGTTGAGTGAATAACTGTAATCGTAATAAATCATAGTTCTAAAATCACGCCGCTCGAATTCCATCAAAAAAAAAAAGAATAACGTTGAATGTCAGGATGATGCTATATTTTATTGTGGTAGCCACTTGAAATTCAACAAAGAGTTTCTGAACAAAGCAATTATGGTTTGATTGAAATTTAACAACATTTGATAAATGATAAGTGTGGTCAGTCTAAAGACATCGGGCCTGACCCTCTTATAATCAATAATTAGAAAATAAATGTGCACTTCACACCCCTTAAAAATCAGATAGATGTATTTTTTCTGCAGCCAAGATGAATTATTGTATTATTGATTTCATTGTATTACTAAGTGGTCTACCATATTATCGTACTATTTGGAAGGTACCTATGTTGATTTTTTTGAGTTTAATCGTGCTTCTAAAATTTGAAGATAATTGCTGGGCTTTTGAAGAATTTATCAGGTTTTTATATATTTGAAATTTTTTAAATGATATAAACCTCAAAAATTGTTTTGGACCCTTTGGAGATTATATAATGCATAAATCTAGAAGAAACACTATTAAAATCCCTTAAATATAGATCTGAAAGATAATTTTTTCCATAATTCTCAAGGAATGGCAGTTTAAATGGCAGATATTTAGTGATAATTGATCATTAGAACGAAAATTATAATCTTTTTCAAAAAAGGAGTTCAATTCCGACCATTGTCCGTGAGTTATGACTATTACTGGGTAATGTTTGGGCACAAAACCTCTCTAGGCCCGAAAAACCTATATGTCATATCCAAAAAGTATTGAAGATAGAATATCCATCAAAAAACAAATATTTCTCGACTTATCATTGACTCAATCGTAATACAAATCTAATGAAAAACTTTGAATAAATTAGAAAATGGAGAATCTAATAAAGAAATATATTTATCAATTAAAGTTCGATTGTATTCACACAATTACACTTATATTATCGTATAATATTTATCACTTCTTCTCATGTTTTCATTTATTAGAATTGTAGTCTGAAATCTAACAGTGGTCCGGGGCTCAATGATTCTCTTAGAGGCCCTGCTCACATGGATCAATTATAAGGTAGATGACATCCCTAAATGCGTCTGCCATACTGTTATAATCAATATCATTCGGAAAAGCACATAATTTGTCAATTATCAATTTTGGAAGCGTAATGATGACGTCATGACAGAGTGATGTGTCATCATTTTTTAATGAAAATTATGTCATATTATGTCATATTTGTGATGTACAAGTATTAATATACACATTCTATTAAAATTTCAGCCTTTCATCACCTCTGATGGCTGAGTTACAGTTTAATTATAAAAAAGGTGACAATGACGTTGTCCGAATTGATTGATAATTGGCAAGTCGTAGAAGATATGAAAGTTGGCATGTAGGTATCAAATGATAATACATACAGTCGACTCCGCTTAATAGGGCCACTGTTTAATCGGGTCAGCCGCTTAATCGGGCCACTTTTGGCAGGACCGGAATAGCTCTCACACATAGAAGCTAATACAAAATATTTTCGGTTAATAGGATCCTCCGCTTAATCGGGGCAAAATGTCCTCTGACCGATGTGGCCCTATTAAGCGGAGTCGACTGTATATGATTAAGTTCTAAGATCCAAGTGAAATTTTAACACCTTGGCAAAAATAAAATAGAAAACAACTTTCACACCTTTTCTATATAATAAACATGGATTCACTCTCAAAAGAGAAATCATTGTGCAGGACTACAATAAACTGTCATACTATGAATACTTCAAAGCAATAACTAAAATAAGGAATTTTAATGTTATTAAAGTGTAGGAGCGGCGCGAGCTGGATACGACAGGGTGGGCACCGAATCTGACTGGGTCTGCAACTGAAACTCATCAAAGTTTCTATTATTTATATCAAACTCCAGTAAGAATATCTAAGGGTGGGCATGCCCACCCCTATATCCGCCACTGTTATAGTATATAGCAATAAAAAAGGTAATTTCTATATTTTCACAACCTTACATACACTTATTGACGAATTTTGAAAAATATGAAAGAGACTAGCTTCAAACGGTTAAGGATACTGCCCTCGAAAAACTTTGTTGATATAAAAACGGCAAAAAAAATTAATATAAATTCCATTGTATTACTGAGTGATCTACCATCTAGTCGTACGGTATTTATTTTGAGTTAAAACCCTCAAAAGTTCAGCGTTACTAAAAATTGAAAAATTATTGGAGGTTTTTCGGCGCATTCATCAATTAATTTATTGCTTATTTGATATTCTTTCAATGATATGGACCCCTAAATTGTGTTTGGCTCCTTTGGATATTATATAACACAAAGGTTTAGAAAAAAAGGCAATATAATCCAATCAAAATACCTCTATAAGGGAGTTCATATCTAAAATGCTTCGGAAATGGTGAGTTTAATATCAGATATTTAGCAACATTTGCATCGGAAATAAAATTCTGATCATTTTTTTTAAAAATTACTCAGATCCAACCAATTGAAAGAGGCCGATGTCAAATCTTAAAAACTATCGAAGATATATAATTAATTATAACCAAAAATGAAAGGATATATGTGATAAATATACGTTTCTCAAACAACTCTTTGTCAAAAAACTAAATATTTCTCGACTTATCATTGACTTTAATATAATACAAATTCTATGGAGAACTTTGAATATATTAGAAAATGGCGAATATAATAATGGAAAATGTGTCCAAATATGGTTATTAAGCTAAACAATCAATACAATTGTCGTTTATAATGTCTACAGAAAAATTGAGACACTTTTCATAATTATTTTGGAAGTTATGGCCTTGGACCTCCAATATTCGGTCAAACCCCCAATTAAGATTCAAAAAGAGATATCTCTGTAAATATATGCCCAAATTCTTAGTTCTCACTTCCTAAGATACTTTTTATAACGGTATATATATATATATATATATATATATATAATTTATTGCAAATAATTGCACCACATCCTATGGAACGTAAAGTTGTTTTTTTTTTTTAGATTTTTATAATATGATGACGTAGCATTTTTCGAAAATCCTAACTTGGAAACTAGAAGTCGTAGACTCTCGTTCTAACTTCCTAATATACTTTTTAGAAGCTCTTTATTCATTCTAAACTGATGGATTATACTTTCTATCGCTAGCACTATAAATCATTATTTCCAATTGGTTCAAAATATTCGGGGTTAGAAGCCTCAAGGAAATTTGTGGATTTATAGTATACTTTGCTATTTTACCTAAAATTAGTTTGGAATGTATCTAAATCATCAGTATAAATGCGAATGAATGGGTTAATAAAATCAAAATTGAAAATGGATTTCGATATATAAATGTGGGTGCCTAACTGCTGATATGCTGGAATATTTTTGCCTGGCTCATTGATTTGAGTCACGAATGAAAACTCTTTTATTTTAAGTGAACATTGTAGAGTTGTTAATCATAACTTGACCGGCATTATATGTATGGGTTAGAAAATAGGAAGTTGATCAAGTTATGAACTTTCACGAATTTCTTGAGCTAGTCAAAATACAGCAGTGTACCAATTAAAATAGGATGATGAATAGCTTTTTCGTAATAAATGAAGGCAAATCAATATAGGTACAAGCGTTCTTAAAAATTGACATCAAAGAGTCTAGATCAGTGAATAGACGAATCATCAATTATTACCTGGGAAAAAGCATATTGAGAATCTTCGAGATAAAAACTTTCGTTCTGGAAAAGTTTACACCTCTCCTTTCGAAATTCTGGGATGTTTGAGTTAGGTGGTATATTAAATTTCAAATTCTCCAAAGTTGATAAAATAACATTTGATTGAGTACGAATAAAATTTCTATAGCCTCTTTGAGAACAATGGATTTCTTCTTGGATGCACATTAAATATCCTCTAAGGTTATTTAAACAACTCGTTAGGAAAGAGGAGGACAGCAAAAGAGAATTAACACTGATTCTCGGGAGTTCCTAGAATTTAAATATAAGTAATTAAATTAACTCCAGGGGCCTTTCTTATTAACTAAACTTAAAATTATGCTAAATACATAGTTTGTTTTACAAAGAGAATAAGTTTATAAACTTTTTTTCCAAAACTTTGCATAGTTTAAAAACGAGGTTAGTATTCACGAAGCCTAACTAAGTAAAGATACATATTTTTCCTCAGTTTAATTAAGTAATCATGGACTACGTGTAAATCACCGAGAAGGCCTAGGATTTTATCACTATCGAGAGGTAATGAGAAATCCAAGATAAATCAGAGAAAATTGAAAATGAACATGTGAACAGTATTATTTCTTAGTGTTCATGATCTATACTTTAGAGTTATGCCTTAAAAATTCATTATTTGCTTCCATAGCAAGAAATGAATAAACATTTTAATTATGATGTTCAGATTTTTTGTATTAAGATCTTCCTATTGTTGACCTCTCAAAATATCAAGCATTAGAAATTCAGATAACATGTTTAATATGAGCTGGGGTAGCTGCGGTTTTCGCTCAATTACATAGCAAAGTAGTACGTATATTGTCATCACTGTCACTGGATGGTATAATGAATATCCTAATTCCCACCCTCTGCGAAAGTTAACTCGAGAAAATGAAGGATTACGATTCCCTCTCGCAGTTCTATTCCATGTAGTGATTGAGTAAGTCTAAAGAATCAGCAATGAACGCCATCGAATCTACACCATCATCACCATCTGAACACCTCGCCAGCGCTACAGAAGACTCATTAGACCCTATATACTCTAAATGAAAAGGCGTATACAACAACATCCTGCAACTTATGCACAACTTGCACAACTTTTTGGATCAGATTCTAAGTAAAATCAATTAATTTCTATGTACCTCGAATTAATGCAACGATCGATAAATATCAACCTTTAAATGCCACCAATGCTCAAATCTTCAACACCACCTAGATGCTAGGCATTATAAACAATCTGGCTAATTCAAATCCATCCCTACTCTACTAACAATTAAAATCGGGCATCTCCATAACATCAACAAACAACTTACAATAATATCAGATATCAACAAACAGTTAACTATCAGTCATAACCATCAAACACTGACTGCATTACCACTAGTTGGCTTCCTCATCTTACTCCAAACTCTATTCTATTCTATTCTCTATGGCAATGGAATATTCTATAAATATGACAGGATGGAGACAAGAACAACTAAGGCATTGGACTGTGAAAACATTCTTGGGACACTCAATACTATAATCTACCTCTTCCACACTCCTGACTAATTCTTCTTCTTCATCTGAAATTGCTCAAAAGCAGGGTACGTGGAACCTCTGCTCGATGTTATTCATGAACGCATTAAATTTCTCCAGGAGAAGAAGAGATGGATGAAGAAAATCATAGCCTACCAATGATTGATACAATCATAACATTTTTGACCGATAAATCCTTATATGCTTAAATCGACAAATTACACCGTCGAATATTCAAAAGTTTATCGGCCTAACTTAGAAATAATGAGACAAAAGATCTTCTCACACTCTTAGAGTAAAATCTTGGATGAATGATATTACAGGGAAAGTCATCATGAATCTGACCTTACTTATTAACTTAATTATCTCCCATAACGACTAAATATTTGAATGGAAAGTGGATACTTTCATAAATTTTCATGCAAATATATAATAAATTAATTTAATTTTTCTTGATTGAAGTTAATTAATCAATCATTCAAAAAATTATCATGTTCGCTCGAGTTTAGACTTACAAGGTCTTATACCAAGTCGAAAGTAAATGTATTATTTCTTAATTAATTATTAAAATTGAAGACATTAAAAAACAAATTTTTCAATATACTAGTTACTTAGTTATCATGTAACAAGACTTTATTGATGATTGCATTTTTAATGCTAACTTGGTCATTTTAAGTTATGTGCTTAAAAGGATATTGTATTGTCAGTCGCATTTATTGACGATGACTTGTATTTGAATTTTGCAGCCTTCCATAAAAAATGATAGTTTCATTTCATCACACATGTCAATTTTGGAAACTTATTTCTTTCAGAATCTACTTGTCGAAGCTTAATAATGATAATTATGTTAACTAAATTTCAAACATAATTATC
This sequence comes from Aphrocallistes beatrix, assembly GCA_963281255.1. Lineage (NCBI taxonomy): Eukaryota > Metazoa > Porifera > Hexactinellida > Sceptrulophora > Aphrocallistidae > Aphrocallistes > Aphrocallistes beatrix. Next base: position 1,544,657 of record OY725494.1, read on the forward strand.
ACGGCGATGAATTCAGTATCCTAAACAAGTGGAATCACTCAAAGTGAAACTCAACCATATCACAATACTCCCCTGGATAGCTGTGAACACTTGTTATTCTAGATCATCCTCTGTTCTCAACCGATAAATAGAAATATCCACCATGTGAAGCATTTTGACATTTTTAAGACCTTGTAACTAATTAGAGGTGCTTTTGATTGTGAAGATCGGGTGTTCATCCGAATTAGTGGAGTGTTTTGACTGATTGGATCGACGAAAATTTATTAATTAAGTTTTATAGCAGGCCTGTCCAACATACGACCCGGGGGCCAAATTTGGCCCCCAGACAGGATTTTCTAGCCCGCAAACCCGCAAACGATACCCATTCAAAATCCTTAGATATGTATCTGGTGTTTAATATGGAATCTTTCCACAATCTCAAAGGAGTGTGAATTTTCAAAAGAACAATTCATCAGGTTTGAGTGATATATAATTACTACATGCGCGGTGATGTTACAGTGTGTTTCAAAAGTATTGGCAGTAAATCTAAACACTAGTATTTCGAAACCTGAAATGATAATGCAGTTTCTAAAAATTGCATAATAGTAATGATACAATAATGTAACAATGTGCGATAAATCAATATTTTATCTTCTTCCCTTTCAACTTTATGCACATTTTCAGGCGTTTAGGCATAGAATACACGAAATTTCTAATAAAATCGGGGGTAAAGTCTCCCACTCTGTAAGGATAGCAGTTCCTAAATCTTGCAAATTATTGAAACATCTCTTGGATAATCTCTGCTTAAGAACGCCCCAGATGTTATCAATAGGGTTTAAATCAGGCGAATAAGCTGGCCACTCCAATAATTGAAGGTTTTGGCTCTCTTTCCATGATTTACTGAGCTTGGATCGATGAATTGGTGAATTGTCCTCTTGGAGAGTCCAGCCATCTGGATAGTAAACATCAGCAGTTTCGATTAGGCATTCATTCAGCATATCAATATACATCTTAGAAGTAAAATTAACAAAAAAAATCTTTAGAATTGTGGTACCTCTGGATGAAATACCCCCCCCCCCATACATGTAGCTTCGGCGTATGTCTCTGAACCTTTGAAATTGGATTTTCTTGAGACTTGGTCCATATTCCTACAGTCCCTCTATTTAACCAGATAGAGCATTCATCGGTGAAGAAAACATTTTCCCATTCCCTCTTTTTATGAATTTTACACCATTCAACTCTCTTTTTTGCAGTTTCATCGGTAATGAATGGTCCAATAACAGGGGATCTAAAGTCAAATCCACACGCGCGAGTCGCCCGATAGACAGTCGACATGGATGGGGTATCTGTGAACTTAGATAAAAAGGTTTGCGTGGAGAGAACGTGTGGACATCTTCGGATAACAGTTTAAAGTTCTTATAATTGATTGTTTTTTTGTGAATATGTAATAACTTTCGGCCGTCCACTAACACTCTTGTGTTGTAAGCTTTTCCCCTCACGAACCATAGATTTTATGCGAAAAACTGTTCTTATCGGGTATCCGCGTTCTTCGAGAAATTTCAGTTGGGGATGTGATTCCTGCATCGATCAGAGTTTTTAGCTTCTTCCTCTGTTTTAATTGAGTCATTCTAAGGATTAATAAAGGTGAATGTTCTAAAAACATGCCAATTATAATCAAGTGATCAGCTTCGGCGAGCTGAAAAATCCAAATTGTACTTTTTAGTAGACACTCTTTTGGTTGATGGAGTATCTACTCAATTGGTATATAAAAAATTCAATTGAACTTGATAAATGTCATGAGAAATACCATTGCATAAAACTTCAAGTGAAACAATGATTGAAAACTACATCAAATTCAATAGGCACACGATTCATGTTACTATCATTGACTGCCAATACTTTTGAAACACACTGTAGATAATTATCAAATTAAGTACGTATATGATAATTTACATAAAGATATTTATGTTAACATCAATTCTCGTTTACGTAATTAATTTTTTACCAAATTATTATATACCCAAGTATAAAATCGATAATATAAATAAGGTATAAAATAAAAATCATTTTCAATTTAGCCCGCTATTTATTATTAGGCCTTTCAATTTGCCCCATTAAGAAATGAGTTAGGCAGCCCTGTTTTATAGACTAGAATAAAATAATAACGCGTGTCAAGTTAAAATATATGCTGAATATTCATGGTGCGTGTCAAGCTATGATGCGTGTCATGTTACAAAGAGACAGATATAGTTGTTAATCTTAGTTGTAACCAGTTTACACTCCTTTAGGTTATTATACTTTGCGCCAGATATTCTAGATATTCTGCTTAAGGTGAAATAAGTAGCTTAGTCAATCGAAGTTCCTAAACAATGTTCATCATGATCAAGCAAAGGTGTTGAACAAATACAAAAGCATCGATGGTTTTAAGCATTAGAGATTATTCAATCACTGAACAGTCACTGATTTTTCTTTTAATAACCACTTGTACTATTTGTAGAGTATTTACTTAGATATATTGATAAACTGCAGATTATTTAAGTTCTGAACAGTGAATTATATGAAATTTTTTATCGTTGATTTCATTATATTACTGAGTGGGCTACCATTTAATAATACTATAGGTAGTTAGACAGTAGCAATTTTAATTTTAATGGGTTTACTCCCCTAAATGTTAGCGCTGGTGAAAATAGATATTATTGGAGAAGGTTTTTAATGCGTTTATCAGTTAGTTTTTAATTATTATATATTTTTAAATGAAAAGGACTTGAAACATTGTTTTATCCCATTTGGAGATTATATAAAGCGAAGATTTAGAAAAAATCCAGGGTTGATAAAAATCATGATTTTTTTTTAAAAAATCGGATTTTTTTTGATGAACATTGTTCACAATAATATGTATGATCTTGATCTTGATCTTAATTCGAATAGAGTCAGTCTCGTTAATACGAATCAGGGAACCTTCAAAACTTGTACGTATTATCCGGAATTCGTATTACCCGAAGTTAATTTTATGCATTTGTACAGGCTGGGGAATCAAACATTGTTCGCTTTAACCGGTATTTTCCCTTATCCGTGTTCGTATTAGCGAGAGGCTACTTTACTTTATTATATGATTTAAATCAAACAACCCTGAAAAAATCTCAATAAAATCCCTTCAAAATAGATCTAAATTTGAATTCATTTCTATAATACTCGGGGAATGGCAGGTTTAATAGCAGATAATTGCATCTTATATATTAAAACGATAGGATTTTTATGCTTTTAGTTTGCCGACAATACTAGTTATAGTGGCCAACTTCTGAAATGAGTGGCTATATTCTTCTTTTATTTCTCGGTGATTTTCTTAATGGTCAAACCATAAGAGATTAAGGTCTGAAATTCTGGGTATAGGTGCCTTGAGAGTATGACATGTGCAACAAACTCTTCGACTTTCGATCGGACACCAAAGGATTAAATGAGACACTTTTGAATGGCCAGACAGGGTGTTGACTATAACACTAATGAGTAGCAAGTGAGATTGTTAAAAGTATATTACTTAAATATCTATTTCCATTAATAGGAGTACATAGCAAATAACTACGAGTTCAGACTTGTCATTATTAAATAGGAAAGGATAAAACTATACAGATTTTCAAAACTCCAACTAATAAATCTTCATCACATATCCTGACACCTTTTGATGGATATATTTGTAGTTAAGTGACGATGACATCTTGACAGTAATCATCCTTATCGACCCAATTGATAGGGAAAATACAATTACTCATGGAAGGAAAGAAACACTCTCCGAAGGAAAACAGTTCGATTGTGTGCGTGTCTATAGCCACCGTTTACAACCTGATCTTTCGAATGATGTCAAGAACTTCTCTTGTTCACAAGAATGGCGTAGGTAGACCAGGTAGACTCATTTTCAAAATCAATAAATATGTTGCTAGGACCGTCAACCTCAATCCCTCGATTTCAATTCGTAATCATACAGCTAGCTGTTCGGTTGAAGTAGGACGAGATAACATGAACCACTGCTTGAGAAAACTTAAATATTCCAAGCCTTATCCAACACGTGATCCTTTATTATCTGAAAAAGTCGACTCTATAGGATCCAGTGGGTAAAGGAATCACCAATAACCAATGGCATATCCAGATGTGGGTCAAAATGGTGGAAACTCAGTGGGAACTCAGTCCACAGTAAAACACACCCAGAAGATTAATATATGGGCTGCCTTCTCCTCAATGGGGACTTTCCCGTTGTGCATTTTCTCGAAGATGCTGAATGCGGAATTGTTTATAAAAATAATAGAGGTTCATTTGCTCGCGGAAGCCCATGTCTTATACCAGGATGCTTGGTTCCTAGTTCAAGACAACGATCCCAAGCATACAGCAGAGTTAACGAAGGCTTGGATGGTGGAAAATATGCCGAATAAAAAGATAGATTGGCCTAGCCAGAGTCCAGACATCAACCCCATCGAGAATTTGTTTGCTTGGGTTAAACTAAATCTAATAAAAAGGCGTCAAAAGAATATTACAAAGCTGAAAGAGGAACTAACTGCCTTGTGGGAAAATATCAATAGTGATTTTCTAGAAAAATATTGGCTTTCGATGCCAAGGAGATGCTAATTGGTCATTGATAATGATGGTCATAAAATAAATTATAAAATTTGTGGGTTTAAGTGTTATATTTTCACCAAAATGAATACCTTACCTATCCCAATTCATTAAACATCGCAATTTTGAAAAATTCTAAATAATTATCTGACATACTAGCACAGATGTACTAGACCATGGGTTTATCTAGGATTTTCCAATCCGGCACTTTTTTGGAGGTGATAAAAGCTATATGGCACCCAAACAGTGGTTTATCTTGTAATTCCAGGGGTGATAGCAACCCGGGACCAAAATCGAATCACACTGCAAGCACCTTGGCTCCTCGGACGATACCAGGCTGGCACCTATAAGTGCCGACCGAGCACCTAGATAAACCCCTGTACTAGACCCGTCTACAAAAGTTGAACACTGTTGCTGAAGGGTAACAATATTAAAGTAAAGTTAAAACTAGGTAAAATTTGCAAATTTCAGACTTAAATTAAATTTAGAACAATTCAGACGAGCCAACCACTTAAAAGAGGCGACAATCCTATGATGATTTGCGAAAAAATAAAGAGAAAATTATGAAAGCTCGCTGAATTACAATGATGGTGAGAAGGATTGAAATCAAAAATTCTGTAAAAGCAATTTTTAAAGGGTTATCCAAAAGTTTTGCAACAATACATTTACTCATTGACTTGACTAGGATAATTTAGTTCAAATAGGTCATCTATGAAATCTACTACCTACCCTTCTAGTTTAGGAATGAACACTATTCATTGCGGAAAATATGTTTTATACATATTTTTGAGATATACGTATACCTTGGACTCCAATAATCTGATCTCAAAATTGTTCGGAAATAACTTTCTTCCCCTGATTAAATATATTTATACCTTCCTATAGTCAACTATTAATTCAAAAACTAAAATATGATAATTTATTTTGGTTTATATACCGGAAATCATCAATAAGAACAACAATTGTTAAAGTATAATCATAGAATGGACCTAGCATTCGAGATTTTTTTCATTTAATTTTTCTCATTTTTTCTCAACAAACAAACATTAATGATCCACCTTATCAAATACGCGTATATTCGGAAATACCAGCATTTGGATTAAAAATAATTAAAATATTCTGTATAATTTTCAAGGAACCTGAAATGTCAGATGCTAGATCCACTTGTGTAAGTATAATACATCAGCAAAATATGTTGCAGAACTTTTGGAACACCTAAGTTAATGAACCAAAGTGGGTATTTTATGTGAAATATAGGTCCGCAAGGAGGCAAAGTAGAGAAAAACATATATAATTATTGTTTCGTCCGGAGTACGACTTTTATGGAATTTTGAATTGTGTGCTTTTGGGTATTTTGAACTTGGAAATTTCCTATCGATAATAAAGTTAATTTAAATGAAAAATATGAAAAATCAACTTACAGATATTTTAATGGTGTGATTTGAAAGAAAACTGTTGGATAGAGAATCAAGATGGATATCAGTACACATACCACATAACATTTCAATTTCATCATCAGAATTAGGAGATACAAAAATTATTGATTTATCAACAAGTTGGTTAGGATTATGAAGGATCTAAAGGCGGGTTCAAATAATCTCATATATTAGATAAAAATAAATAAAATAAATAAAATAAACAGAATACTAACAGCGCACATCAGGGTATTATTCAGCTCCTCAAAGATACAGACCTAATCTCAAATCACTAAATTTTCATACGCCTAAATCGATAAATAGTATTACAATAAGGGTAAATTGTGTATTATTCTGGATTTTCACGCTCCTAAACACTTTAAGACTTAAAATCATACGCCTGAAGGAGCGTCTCGCGCTCCTAGATAATCCCTTAGCGAAATTCAGTAATAGCCACAAAAGGGAGAGTGTTTACAAATTTACAAAATTAAATCACAGTTAAATATACAAACTAGAAAAGTTATTAACTGAAATTAAATGACAATTGTTAATTCATCACCATCTTCATTATAACCATTATTGAACATTTGAATTTACTCGATGCATTCTTATAGTGAAACTAATCAAAGTAGACGCTGTAGAACAAATCTCTAGACACGAAGTATTTGTTACTATAAATATAAAAAATGAATGTAAAATTATTGTTAAGGTTGATTCCTATAATAGCTAACTTTTGACTTTTTCAACCGATTCATTCAATTTTTTCAGTGCAGATTTGAATCGCAGGGTTATCTGCAAAACTGCATTAATAATTGAAATAATCCAAACAATATAAAAAATTTTAAAAAAATTTGGGCAATTTACAAGGAACAAATCGGAAACAATATTCCTACAATCTTTTAGAAACTTTTCAAATTCATTCATAAATCGATGATCTAACTAATGAACAGACAGATTTTTGAAATTTTGAAAATTGTTAAAAATTCACACCAAACACCCGAGGAATTTTATTTTTAGTAATTTTGACACTATTTTTTTAATAATTCTCTTTTTATTCCTAATATCAAAATTATGTCTGTTCATTATGTTCTACTCTTCGAGATCTATCAGAAACCGTTGTTTTCGCCCCTATGTTGAATTTACAAAAAGTTATCACCTTTATAATTGCTGAAAAAAAAGTCTCATAAAATAGGATTTAGAAAATATTTATATATGTACCTCAATTTCCATTAGTTTTAACTGCTTTGGAATATTAAATAACATGCAAATATCCTTATTCGACAACTTATAGCAGTGCTTAACTTCAAAATATGGTAGGGTATATCAAAATTTTCTCCATCAAAAGTGGGGAAAACTGGTCATTGCTGACTGGCCGCAAAATAACCACATTCGATAGTGTCCGCAGGAATCCAAGATCAATAACTTCTTTGAACCATGTCAGATCATCATTTTAATACTAAATTCGTGCTAAACACTAAATTTCCAAAAATTTGATATATATATTGACCATATTTGGAGAATTTTTGGATGTCCGTGCATAGCAACGGCCAGGAATTTTTTCACATTTCTGGCCGTTGCTAGGAACCCGCAGCCAAAGAATTTCTCCAAATATGTCCAATATATATATCAAATTGCTGGAAATTCAGTGCTGAGCACGAATTTAGCATTAAAATGATGATCTAACATGCTTCAAAGAAGTTATGGATATGATACTTTCCGTTTCAAAAATGTGTCCTTTTTTTGGCGACACCAGGTGGTAGAAGTGGCTCTAAGTGGCGAAATATTAGCATTGAAATTCTAAAAATCGAAACTAATGTTAAGAACCCCTTTAGGGATCTAAAAATGATTAAAAAGGTCTTTCTGCAATATTTAGATATAAAACAAAATGCCCATAGGAAAGGCCAACCTTAACTAAGGTAGCCACCTACATAATTATTCGATAAACCAGACTATAGAGATTTAGTGATCCAGAAATTTCATGAATTGGATTAGACCGATCTTTACTATGAGTGACTTTGATGCATTCCATTGGGAACATTTCTGTTAACTCATTTCCATTAATCATTAATTCCTTAATCAATCCTAACGATAATAATTCCACTTTAGCATTTATATGAAAACATTCGATGAGGGAGGTGCTTCGAAACATCTATTCTATGGTATCCAAACTCAGGGTGGCGCAGATAGTTCTAAAGCACTATGTTTCCAGCATGATTATTCTATGAATACGACGTCATTTAGCGGCATATTTTTGAACGGGCTAAACCATAATTCGCCAAATAATACCATCGTGCCAAATTTAGGATCCAGTACCCAATTTAATGACACAACTGAAAAAACAAATTATTAATCGTATCTAATTTGAAGGATGCTTGGCAAGAGGTAAACGGTAAAAAAAAAGGTGGATACTCTATTACATAAACGGTTCCAAAAATTATTAAGATCATTTAATATCAAATTTTGCAATAAATACAGCTTAAAATAAAAACTAAAAATAAATCACTAATTAGTAAATTAAGGATGGATTACACTAAAGAGAGTTATATAGAATAGCTGTTAAACTAGAGTTGTGCACATTTTTGACAAAATATGAAAACTTACTATATTGCATCTACACATCATATGGTATGTTTTTAGATTTGGAGCCATCTTAGAACTGACTGTTGAGGATCATGACATTTTGGATTAAGTAATGAAGTCATAATCAGAATTTTAACATTATAAATTCCAGGTTCGACCTTAATTTTGCCATTATTGGTGATAAAAAGATACATTTTTATCACAATTGTATAATTAAATAACTCACTTACAGATATCAAAGTACAGGGTGTTAAGTAATTGATATCCCATTTGTACCATGCATACTACAATAATACAAACTAGAAAGGTGTACTACCGGGTGGGCCAAAATAAACAGAGCTCAAGTTATTTCAAGTACATTATGCCTATGTTTTTTAAACTAATGGATTAATTTTATAGGATATGGTAGATATATAACCTAGGAGCATTTATGGCAAGCAGTGGAGCACAGAGAAAAGGATCTATTATGTCAAGCTCTACTACAAATTACACTCTGACACTTCTGTTCAGAAAAAATTTGGCAAGACTTCAACGAGCCAAAACCTCCCAACAAATCAGTTGTCTTTGGCAGGATCAAGAAGTTTGAACAGGAAGGGACAGTTAAGAGCCTCAACTGTCTGATGACCGCCTGAGCCACTCAGGGCGGAAGCCGTTCGTCAGTCCGTTCTCAACTATCTAAAGAGGTCAACAAGGAAGTGGTGCCAATTGGTGGGCTTATCACGCACTACACTGCGCAGGGTTCTTCATGATTACTTGAAACAATATCCATACGGTATACAGCTACCAGTAGCTCGCTACTGCTGACAAAGTGAAGAGATCTGAGATGGCGAACTGGTTACTGGATAAATTGAGGCTTCAAAGCCATTTTTGAATCACCTATGGACAACGGATGAGGCTCATTTTCATCTTGATGGGCAGGTGAATTCTAAAGACAACGTCTACTGGGGTTCAGAACGTCCAACAGAAGTTACAGAGTAACCTCTGCATTCTCAGAAGCTTACAGTTTGGGCTGCGTTCTCAATAAGGGATCGTTAGTCCGCTGTTCGTAGAGGAGAGTGAAAAGACAGTGAAGATTCACACCGACCATTATCTTAGGATTCTTCAGGTCTTTTGGAAAGAACTTGAAGAAAACTACAGATGATACCTAGCCAGGTTCTGCTTTCAACGAGATGGAGCAACCCCTCATACCTTCAACAAAAGCCTGAAATGGATCACGAACCACTTTGGAAGCCGAGTGAACAGTCGGAGAAATGAACATGAGTGGGCATCTACTCACTAGATCTCAGTCATCCAGATTTTTATCTCTGGGGGTTCCTGAATGACAGAGTGTATGCTACAAAGCCCAAGACACTCAGTGAACTCAAGACGAAGATCCAGAAGATGAGAAATATCTCAAGGACAACTTGCAAATGCGTGATGGAGAACTTCCTTCTTCGCCTGGAAAAATGCGCGCAAATCTAAATGGACACCATCTCAAACATATTCTATAGATAAAAACTACTTGAGTTAGGATCTCTTATATTATTGTTTTAAATACTTTAAAGTAAATAATAGTGATATGCTGATGCGCCACTCTTTCTTAATGAAAGTTGAGAAATATCACTTTTGTTACGAGTGCTGTTTTTTTGGGCCACCCGGTATTTACTTTCTTATGGAATCTCCATTTAATTCTAAACATTTTTTAAGGCGAGAAGGAATCCCTGCTATGAGTTTATCCTGGATCTCTGGTGAGAATTCCTTCCAGGCTTCAATTAGTTGTTTTCTAACATTATTAGGTTTGTTACGCACTCCATTGAATCCAGTTTGGTTTGCAAAATTGCCCAGACATTTTCAATATTATTAAAGTTCGGTGAGTTCGCAGGCCATATATCATTAGTTCAAAATCCCGGCATATTATTTTTTAGCCATCCCTGGATTCTTTTAGAGGAATGTACGGGGCCCCATCTTGTTGAAATATCACTTTGGGCCTTTCTGGCAACAATCTTTCCTCTAGAATAGTCTCTAAATATCTCGTTTGAAGGATAGTGGATGTTAGAGATTGTTTCAACATTATTTTTACATAATATTATGATGTCACAGTTTGCACTTTGGGGATTGTGTGGTGTGAGAGTGCATGATATGAAATCTCACCCACACCATGACTTTTCCAGGAAATTTTTCCTTTTCAATCGTGGGGACATTGAAACTAGATTTAGCCCAAACTCGTTTTGCTTATTTGGAGTGTGAGTCTTGTGGATTTCACTTTTTTACCGATTGCACTGGCAATGACAACTTCGGATACCATTGACGGAAGGTTTACTTCCAAAGCCCCTCCTGTTCTGTAGAGACTCACCAGCCTTGGACCTCAGCAAACGAAGCCGAAAGGTACGGACAGATACACCTATATCCTTGGCAACTTTTAAAATAAAAATCCCAGCTTATATCATGCAAACTGCACGTGTCCGGCGTCAGCGTAAATTGTCTAGTGAGTGCCTGGCCTTTGGAAACGGGAATCTAGGGTACTGGACCTAACCCATCGAAAAATATGCAGTTTACATCTCCGGAGCACGGAAGTCGGACACACAAACAGCTGGGAGTACCTCTCCATTCTTCAGGCATACCCTGCCATCCTGCCATCTATTCGGTGTTTTAAGTAGTATCCATGCTTAGTCCCATGCTGCAATTTCTAACAAACATCTTGGCTCGCCCTGTTCATAAATTGCAAGGTTTTCTTTAGCCATTTGGAATCAAGCGGCCTTTTGCGGCTAAGTTTAGCAGTGGCACCCATCGACCTTCCTCAGTTCCAATTCCGTAGTCAGAATCGTGTGTGCACCTCCAGTTGAAATGTTGACATGGTTAGCTACGTCTTCAATAGAGAACGGGGGGAAAGAATTTATAAAAATATTTACCTCATCCAATTTTATCTGGGTTGTCGCTGATTTTGCCGGCCCAGGACGATGGGCATCTTCGACAGAGGTTTGGCATCGATATTTTTCATGGTTTCTCGTCCAAATTTTCCGGAATTGGATCAACGGACGTATATCAAATTTAGCACAATACTAGAAATCTCTCCAAAATTTATTCACGAAGAGTTGGTAACGGTATGTGGAGATGATCTGTTATCATATTTAACGGTCAGGAGGTAGGTGAATATTTTTTAGGGAATGTAGAGAGGTAGGTCGAAAAAGCAATATCACTTGAGAAAGAATTGAGTAATCAACTCAGTCTAAGTTTTGTTGGAAATTAAAAACATGTTTTTATGCATCACTGGTAACGTTATTTTAGCATATTAATTGAAACATATAAAGTGATTAGTATTTATTGAATGCCCCAGTGGGATAAAAGTCTGAATGCAGTAAAATATACTAATCAGGGAATATATATATAAGCGATATATGTCTGAATATTGCTGGATCACATATACTTAATATAGGTTTCAGATTAATATCTGATTGAGAATCGAACATACTCTTTTTAACAAGCATTTTAATAACCATATTTCTAGCAGACACAAGCCATTATTTTCGACTCCTCGACTCCCTTCCCTCATGGCGAAAACTTGAAGATTTTGAAAGTCGCAAGGTAGAACAATGGGTAAAAGGGTAATATCTGAGGACACACCTAGGTATACTCGAATCCTTTCCGGGCCGCCCAATCGAGACTCCAATTTATTATATTTTTTCTAGAAAGAACCACTTATGCTTACTGTTTACCAATCGCTAAATGTTTCGTTCTGAAGCATCACACCACCTCTATTCCTAACGATAATCCGATAATCCAAACGATAATCCAATCCAATCAATCGATATTTAGACAATCCACAATCGAATTTGAGACAATCGATAATATTATTCACAATCCAATCGAAATCGATAATCGAGAATTTTATCGATATTTTTGGATTGTTTTCGATATTTTTGGTTTGTTTTTGGATTGTTTCGGATTGCCTTTGATCGTTTTGTCCTTTATTTCCATAATTTTCCGAGTTAGTTTTAGCGTCATTTTTATTTGAATTAAATTTTAAATATTAGCATTGTGGTTCAGTCAAAAGAAACACAGTTTGTATGCAAACTTCCGACTTTCTCTATAACCACAAAGATTTGTTTTGGACTCTTAATCATATTATAAACGAGTCATAAACAAAATCAATGTGTTTGAAAAATCGATTAATATCCATCGATTGTAATCCAATCGACAATCCAATCGATGGAAAAAATAGCAATCAACAATCGGACATCTATGGATTGGATCGGATTAGCAAACCTGGGGCCTTATTCACTAAGAAAACTTAAGATTTGCTTAACTTTTGAATCTTCAAAATTAGAAGAGATTTTTAAAAAATTCAAATAGATTGCATACTTTATTAATTTTAAGTGGTACAATTGAAATGCTTGACAAATTTTGACTCATTTGTTAAACTTTTCAGAAAGTTACGTAACATTTTAAGTTAAGTATGACATCATAATACTTAAGTATGACATCACGAATATTTCGAGAGTGACTTGGAATATTTCCAGTATTTAGGTAGTTTATATTTCTATTGGTATCATTGAACATCTATTTACCCAAATCGTGATGCAACTCTTCAAAATTTCCACTATATAAAGTTATATATAGTTAAGCAAATCTTAAGTTTTCTTAGTGAATAAGGCCCCTGGTTTTGTCAAGTAGAGACTAGTCTAGGCTTTTAATGTCTAGCCATAGCCTACGGTACATAAGGCCTCAAAGTAACTTGACTAGAGATGCGGTAGATGGTTGAACTAATACATGAGCTGCCTTAAATAATTAACCAAGCACAATAGAGCTTAGGAATGTATTACTAGCATATATAAATATGGTGTCAAAGTACCCATATCCGTTGTTATAATTTAGATTAGTCACCATATGGTTGCGCAATAGGTTATATTTGTGACAAATTTTGTGATTTTCAGAGGTCGCTTAAGGGCACTTCCAAGTGTTTTTATTATAAAGTTTTCAGCATAGAACTGAGATGTGAATGGGTTAATACGAAATTTTTTGATTTTTTTATGGAATATCGCTACATTCCAGTGTTGCTATTGACACGTGTTTTGGTCAGTTGGGGTTATATCTTGAAAACCGCGATAGCTAGACATTCAAATGTAATTCCATTTGATAGCCAATACACTATTTCCTATTAAGTGATAATATAATTTCGACGTCTAAATTCAATGGTTTACGAGATATTCGACAAATGACAAAATGTGGCCAATATGATAAATTGTCTAATAACTCTAACCGAATATTGAACTATTCGGTTGCAACCTTGTTATTTAGTACATCACAAAATACTGCGATTTTCTACATTAAGAGTCTAAAGCTTAAAAATGGCGGAGTAATAATTGAAAAGTGAAATTTTCACCAGAGGTTCGAACATAGTGGATCAATTCCCAAAGACTTCAGCATGCCGAAAATCAGGTTTCTGTACCTGGCAATATCTTCAATTGATTCGTTACAGATGTTGACATATATATTCACACAAACATTAATCGAGTTTTTGTAGTAAGGATATACATCGTATATATTTGTACCATTAAAATTCGATTAATGTTTGATTGAAGAAACAGCCAGGCACAGAAAGCTGATTTTTGGAGTCTTTTAGCTATGGCTCAACTAAGTTCTGGTTTCAGATGAAAATGTCGGCTCATCATGGAATTATGACGTCACTGGCACTTTTTATAATTTTAAATCTAGTTTTTCAATTATAACTGAACCATTTTAGATGAAAGAAGGCTGAAATTGTAATAGAATGTGTATTTAATATTCTTCACAAATGATACAACTCTTAACAAAATAATGATGACTCATCACTCTGTTATGACGTCGTCAATACGCATCAAAAGTTCACGAATTGACAAATTTTGAAATTTTTCGAGTTTCGATAATAATAGTATGACTGATGTATTTAGAGATGTTGTTGTCTACCTTATAATTAATCAAAGTGAGTTTATGCGCCCAAAGGGTTCTTCCGATAGACACAGTGTCTGCCAGCCGTTCAGCGCAAGCAAACGAAAAGCGCTTTTTTTTAATAACACCCATTTATCGTAGATATATTAATTTTTAAAGTACAAGTAAAATGCAGCTGAATAATCCTAGTTCAATCCAAAACTTCAGTCGATAACTTTATTCCAAAACTGGATATTCCAAATTAACTCATCGAGAAGAATATTAGATATTTCAAATAATTAAACAAATTTCGTGTATAATGATCATCACTTACTCAACGAGTGTAAAATCTTTCGATTATTCAATGCAAACCTTTTGAAAATTGTGTCTTCACCTATCCAAATTAGAAGATTGTTCATATAAAATCCCAATATAATTTTAATTAATTTTTAATCCGTTCTAGCTTGTTGACCGAATATTTTACAGATGTTAAACTGACTAGGATGGTAATAGCTAAATGATTAATTTTCGAACCATTCAAATACAAAATTCAGGGGTCTGTTAGAGAGAAACAGTGGAGATAGGGAGAAATATTTTTCTATTTAGTATAAGTCTGATACATTAGGATTAAATAATTCATATTATTATATTATAATTCGTGATAATGTTGGATGATATGGATGAATCTATTTCAATGCACAAAAATATAAGCATATATGGTCGCTCCCAATTATTGATAATCATCAAAGGAGGGAGGGAAAGATAATGCTCCATAGTGGCGAAATTTTATAGAAAAAGGCGTCGCATTTCGGGGAGATTACCTACCTTTAGAGAAGGAAAGCACCCTCCCTACGCTAAACGAAGTAAGGAATGTCAAAAATTTTCGATATATATGGAGGACCCGCGATCCCATTCAGAGGTTGTGACCCCACGGTTGAAAACCTGGGGCAGCCCATGCATAATAACCGATAAGGATGGGTTGTAGTAGCGAGAAATTTATTGCTAAACATGGGTGCTGCTGACGAAATGTAATACGTACATCCTCGATAATTAGAAAAACCAGGGCCTTTCATATCACACTTACTGAATATCATATATTTTGAAATATTATATTTCCAACATATGAAGCATATCTTTCACAAAAAATAAAGATAAAAAAGGATTGTATAAGTATCAAAATTATCTACTCTCCTGAAAAGTGTGTGGGGCACACACTCCAGCAACTCTGGCCAAGTATATGAACGTATGGATCCCTGAGTGGTATGGTGGGAATGTTTAAAGTAAAAATAGACTTGCTGACACTCTAGCGCCCAACCATGGAACAAATAGTGTCATTTAAATTAAAATATAATGCCTCTGATTAATTAAAATAATATCTAATTTTATGCAACGAACCTGACAAAATGAAGTATTGGGAAATTTTGAATAAAAAATTAGTGAATGTGATTTAGGAATATCAAATGCCTCTATAAAAGTGGATAATAACCATTCAAAGTTGGGAACCTTCGGTAATTTAATTTGAATGATTAAACCTAAGTGTAAAAAATATACCACAGACTCTGAAAAATCTTGACTTGAAATTTTATTTTTCTCTAGCGATTCTCCATTATGTCTCTGTGTAAATGTACTTGGGTTTATAGAAAGAGAAGTTTGGAATGACTTAGAAGGTAAAACGCATCTATGTTGTTCAGAGAGTCCTACTGTTTCATTATTTAACTCCCTCTTAGCACTTAGGATAGAGAGAGTGTATTCACCAGAATCAGTATGACGACGTCTACGTTTAATAAAATTCTTTTGTGCAAAATATTTCAACTTACTCATCAAAATAAATCTAAAAAAATTAAAGTATATGTAAATAAGCATGAAGTCTTCCTCACTCATTTATCAAGAAAATATAGGTCAGATTTGTGATCGATATCATAGTTTCTACAGTTTTCAAATGATTTGTACATTTTAATGCGCTGATTTGCATAATTGTTTAATAAAACACGGATTTAAAATTTGAAAAAATCAAAAATCTCAGCGCCGAGTATTGGCCTTGAATGAATGATTCCAACTATTTTGAGAAATAATTTGGCAAAAATAGTAAATAAATAATCATTTTAACTATAGGCGTCAGAAATGAGCCCACCGGCCCAAAAGGATCCGGGGAAGGCCCAATCGTTCCAGGGGCCGCTACATTCACGGCATAAATAAATATCACACTCACAATTCGCTAACATAACTAAAACTCTATAGAAATCGACTATTATCATAATCTACTCGACTGTATTGCGATAGTGGTTTCCCAAGACGGGAAACTCCCTACTGAGCTACCTGCTCGCTTGTTGCGCAGTTGAACTGCATGATACACGGTTCTAGGACTTTGGGAATGTATCGGGAAAGCTTATACCCAGCCAGGTAGGCCCTCTGGGCCTATCTGGCCAATAACCGACGATGCCGGGTAGAACCGGGCATAGTCCGGGTAGAGCCGGGTAGTGCCGGGCATCCCCTTAGGGCCGCCCGGCAAATGCCGGGCGGGTCCGACGCCTATGATTTCAACGCTGAATTCCGTGTACAGCACTGAATTGAAAGTGATTTGATATATATATTGACGTTATTTGGAGAATTGTTTGGCTGTCCGTCCCTAGCAACAGCAAAGAATTTTTCCACATATCTGGCCGTTGCTAGGAACACAAAGGCAAAACACTCCAAATATGGTCAATATATATATCAAATCGCTAGAAATATAGTACTGGACACGAATTTTAAATAATGATCTGGTATACCTAAAAGAGGTTATAGTGATGGGATTCCGGTGGATATTATCGGATGTGGTTTTTTTAAGCACCAGTCATGGTGACAGGTATTTCACATGTTTGAAAGTGTCATAGTGCTTAATATTCTGAGATACCATATTATGATGTTAACAGGGGGGAATACGTATATCAATAAAAGTTCTCAGTAGAAACAATGCAAAAGACTCTCAACCTGAGAGGGTTCGAAATATTACTGTCCGTTTTTTATCCGTCAGTTATCCGAACGGGTTGGGACCGAGGGGGTTCGGATAACTGAAGTTGTTATGTAATGATATAGGAAAGTTGGTCAGTAGTACGCAGTCATAATGATAAATATGGATAAAATACATATTGATCTCGACCTTGTCAAAATTATCGCTAACTTTAGACTGTCTTAGCGCCTGAAATCGTTTTTCCGTTATCTGAGTATGCAGCACATTGAGTAGGACGGTGGTACCCATTGGTATGCCATCTGATCACTATCTGATTGTCATCTGAATGACTGCTTAGTTTGGTCAACCAAGGGGTTCGGATAACTGACGTTTGTACAATGTCTATATAGTAAGAAAATACATTCATGAGGTTATCTTGAAATTATAATACTCTTTCCAACTACAGGTTTGACGCTACATTAAGTTAAAGTCTAGTACCAATAATTTCCAAAAATATTGTCTAGTATATATGTTAGGACAAATTTGCGAAATCAACAATTATGCATAATTGTCGACAATTTTGCATAATTGTTGCTTTCATTTTAAACAATTATGTAAAACTGTTCATTTCACAACAATTATCCATAATTGTCGTATTAGACAAACAATTATGCATAATTGTTGTAAAATGAACAATTATGCATAATTGTCGACAATTATGCATAATTGTTGATTTCGCAAATTTGTTCTAACATATACACTAAGCAGATAAAAGAATTTCAACACTTGATTCTTTCCCATACAAATAATACTAAAATGGGTCTATTCATGAAAAGAGATACTTCTAAACGGTATGGGATACAGCTAATCGGATTCCGGATTCGAATAATATGCATTTAAATTAGTCACGGTTAATTTTTCTAATTAATCATTCATTCCTAACTTTTTGTAACTATCAATCAGTGCAACCTTATGCCACATACACCCAATTTGACCACTATACATTATGGCAATGAAATACCTATGGTGGCTCAGACTGATAAGATTGTTCATTGAGTTGAGTAATTTATTAGTTATGTTCAACTATGACTAATTCGAATGTGTAGATTTCGAATCTGAAATCAGATTTTTAGTATCTTTTTGAATTTGAACGTATTGCCCATCAAGAAAAAATCCGATTTAGTATTATTTGTATGGGAAAGTATCAAGTGTTGAGATACTTTTGTCCGCTTAGTGTAGATTAAGCGAGTTTTAATAGTAAGGATAATTCCATCATCGAATTCAATATGATAATAATGACGTATGTATTGATAGGTGAGGACTTGCCATATCTGTCAAACGGGAGCTGCTTTATCACCTCAACCACAAAAGAAACTCTAACCTATCCCACCGCTATCTCCCTTGGAAACACATAGGAATGGACCTTATTTGTGACCTCGAGACTGAGGAGGGTTATAAACATAATTTAGTGACTGTTTGCTATCTCAGCAAGTATGCTGTGACACGGCCTCTAAAATCGAAAACCTCTGAAGAAGTTGTCCATTATCTCAAAGACATTACCTAGATGTTGGGTTACCTAATATTATTCAGCATGATCAAGGTAAAGAGTTCACAAGTAATGTAAGTAATTTAGATAATATGATACCGCACTAAATTTCGATAGATACAACTATATTTTATTTATCTTCAATGTATTACTTGTAGATGTCCCTGCAATTCCATCAGAAGCTACATGTTGATAATCGTAGCACTCGGGCGTACCACCCAATAGCAAATCGTTGAGTAGAAGCACACAATAAGATTTTCAAAAGGTATACTAATCTATTCATTACTCAGATATTACCAGATCTCTTGATGCCGTCCTTACTAATCTTATTGATGAGATTTTCATTTTGGAAAGCTGGTTAAAATGGAGATCCAGACTGGAAATCATTGATCAAAGTAACAAGTCCACAACAATTTCAATGAACTCAACAAAGAAAAGGTCTCATAGACAAATAGCGTTCAAAGTGATGCGGGGAAGGGAATCCAGTTATGCAGATCTTCTTTCCGCCATCAACAATCTGGATTATAATCCTGATGAGGATTTTGAGATGGAGGAAGCTATTCTTACAGAAGTGCTAGTTCCACAAGGTGATCCAGTAGAGATTGATATGTTTTCTCCACCGTCTTACCAACCCCAAGAAGAAGTTCGTATTCTAGAGGAATCTCGCGTAGCAACCCAGAAATCGGCTATTGATTCTATCTGTTTTGAATAGATAAAACAGAGGATACAATATAACAACAAGGTCAATGTAGGATGGTGAGTTTAAATAGTGTTGATTTGTTATAGTGTATTAGAAAATAATGTGTTCATGACCTTCTTATTATTCAAATACTTAGTTCCTCTCTGAAGAAAGATGATAAAATCCTTTATACGAATATGCCGAAACTAAAGCATTTACCTAATATAAAGAAATAACCCAAATATTTCGGACCGCTTACACTAGCAGAGGTAACATATAGTCATGTTACGGTTTCAAAGAAGGAATTAGAAACCAAACATGATAAGAAAATTCCCATCCATATCGTACGACCTTACTTTGAAAGATCTGCTAAACCTCGAGGGAGGAAACGGAAAACTACAGATAATGTTAGCTGCAATAGAACTAGAATAACTAGAATTGACCAGGTAATTAAATTTTGAGGATAGATGGATGGTCTTGAAATTATATTATGTTGTGTGAAGTACGATCTCTCTCATTTTCTAGACTCAACAACTTTTGGGATTTTCAAAAGAATCCATCTTTTCCCACCTAGCCAGCCTAAAAGTAAGATTGGCTTTCATCTTTTTTCTTTTGTAACATCCCAGTTCTATATACATCAATATTTGAGGTTTAACATTACGCATATTACGTTTAATTACGATCATTATTACGAATAATTCTGCGAACTTGTCATCCAACTGTCAATTCTATACGATTACTTCTCACTAGGAAAATCTAGTGCAAAATAAACGAAATGGAACTTTCATGACTTCCTTACACGAACAATTGCACAGCATGCAAAATAAGTTTGATAAATATTGCTCAATGCACTCATGTTTCAGTTTCTGAAAGATGAAAGAAAAAGAAGATCGGCTTGTAAGTTCTAATAGCTATATGGAATATAAAAACTCTTCTTCTTTAAAACAAACATCTGTGAGTGACCAGTCACGGACCGAAAAATGCAAAATTTGCTTGTATACTTTAATAATATAATTTTTAAAAAAAAGAGTATACGTAATGTATAGAAGAGGGATATTATCGAGACAGTGCTAGGATAGACTATAGATCTCTACCCTCACTTTACAGTACCCAGGCTGCTCGACATACTCATAAAGTATTGTACTTTGTGGTTTGTATTCACTATGTTTGCCGAATTATTTTTTAAATTTTCAATCAATCAAATATGTATTCTTAGACTATGCAATACTCAAATACGATGATATGGGAAATTCTTTCCGATACAGATACTCATCTTCCAGATCCATGTGCTGATTTTCCTAAAATCGTCGTTATTGATGAGAGTTGGCAACGAAGTATGTGCAATTCCATAGGGCTAAACTTCTACTCAGATAGCAAACAACCGTCTAATATTGCTGGGCTGCTTCTGAGAGATTATGAACCTTACGAAACTGATGACATCGTAGGTGATGGCAATTGTTTATTTCGATGCCTCTCGAAAATAATTATGGGTATGATATCTCGATCAATTGCGAGTGAGGGCACATCAAAAATGGATGGTATTTTAATCTAAGCAAACGACACCCAGTGAATATCTTCTTACTGAAAATCCTGTCCACCTCAAAGGAACTTGAGGAAGTGACGTCGAAATTATGGCCGCTTCGACTATTCTTCACCCTGATATCTACGTAGCGAATAACGACAATAAGTCAAGGGTCACTAATTTGTGAAGTACGCTGAGATTTCTCAGAGCTAGTACTGTTTTGAAAAATCTTTCCGGGCGTAAAATTGTCCGGCCGGACAGATTTTTCGAAATATTATACTCCTTCTTAAAAACTGTTCCACCTAATAATAGAACTTGGGAAACCATTTCATTAGTCATCAAATCATCATATAATTTCTCATCAAAGATGACAATTCTTAAACCGAATATTATTAACCCGATGAATTTTATAGATCTAATCAATGAATGACATTAAGTAGAAAAGAAAATTTTTGAATCTATCTAACTACTGAATCCATCCATTATTGATGAGATAGACGATCGTACTCGGATCTGATTAAGGGCTGATTCTCTTCGATTATCTTCGGATATCTTCGGACGAAAATTATACTCTCCAATGAACGAATAGACCAGGGGTCGTTAATATAAATACTAAAATGTCTATTAAATATAAATACTAAAATGTCAATACACTCGAACCTCTCTTATCCGGGCAGTGCCGGACCGGAAGGTGCCCGGATAACAGAATTTGCCCGGATATCGGAGGTCCGGATAAGAGAGGTGCCCGTAACTCAGAAATCAACTTGAATAGCAGTTTATAGTGTTAAAACTGTCAATTTGTATAATGGGTGAGCTTAAACAATATATAGTGCCCGGAACTTAGAGGTTATTAAAATTAGAGTTCCGGATAAGAGAGGTGATTGTAAAATAGATATTCTATAAAAGAAAAGAAACTATTCCATTGCGATTGATTAATACATTTTAAGCAGTATTTATCCCTGAATATATTAGATGTCGCAATTATCTTGCCAAATTCATTACAAAGTTCATTAAATAATATTACATGATAATGATTGCTGGAATTGTGGTTAATAATTGACTTGAAAATAGGACAATGCATATTGACTAAATGTCGAAAGGGCTGCCCGGTTGAGAGAGGTGCCCGGATATCGGAGGTCCGGATAAGAGAGGTTCGAGTGTACTTCTTTAAATAATCAGGTTAGAAGTTTAGGATTTCGAGTAAATAATGGCATCTGCTTGTAAAAGACGCAAAGTGGATCAGGAAAATAGTATATTTAAGGAAAGTTGGACATCAATATTTCTTTATCATGTATGGAAAATGCCATTATGCCTATTATGTTCAAAGATAGAATCTCTGCGAAGGTGAGTGACTGAGCAACAAGGTACTTTCATAAGACATAGAACAGAGTCTGATAGTAGAGATCTTTTTGCTGACATCAGTTTTTCTTCGCGAACTCTTACTCGCCGAATTGAAGGCTTAGCCTAAGATATTAAGCCATCATTACAAAAACGTGCACAGCAATTTGAGGTCTTTGCCATTGCACTAGATGAGAGTTTCGAGTTCACTGATACTGCCCAAGTTGCTGTGTTTGTAAGAGGAATCAATGCAAATTTTGATATTACTGAAGAATTCACAAATCTCGTCTCACTGAAGGTACTACTACTGGTGTCAATATATTTGAAGCAATCAGACATGTCATGGATGTCTTAGGCTTAAGGCTAAATAATCTTTGTGGGGTTACGACAGATGGTGCTCCAGCTATGATCGGGAAAGCGAACGGGCTGTTTCTTTAATTGAAAAAGAGATGCGAAATAATGGGATCGAAAGACAAAGTTAAGAACAATACTGTATTATTCATCTTGAAGCCTTGTGTGCGAAATCCATTAAAATGCAAGAAGTGATGCGAGTAGTTATTAAATTACTAAACTTTGTTCGCACAAGGGCATTATATCATCGACAATTTCAGCAACTGTTAGAAGAGATGGATAGTCAATATGGCGATTTGTTATTCTATATTGAAGTGCGCTGGTTAAGTAGAGGTGCTATGTTGCAGCGAGTATATCAGGTGAGAGATGAATTGGCCATGTTTGTGAGAGAAAAGGATATTGCAGTTCCAGAACTCAATGATCAAAATGGATGGCAGATTTTGCATTTCTGGTGGATATTATTAACTACTTAAATATTCTAAATTTGAAACTGCAAGCAAAGAATCAACTGATCAATGTTCTTTATAATCATATTTATGCCTTGGAGATGAAGTTGCAATTATGGGAATTTCAAATGAAAAAGCGAAATTTTGTTCATTTTCCTATACTCCACGCACATCAACTAATTGATAGCTCATGTTATGCGGATTTAATATCTGATCTCAAAGAGCAATTTGTTTGTCGATTTGCAGATATTAATAATCATCTACGTAAAGAAATTTAGTTTCTTCGCTAATATATTTGATGTTGAAATTTATGATGCCCCAGAAGAGTTACAAATGGAACTGATCGAACTTCAAAGTTCGAGTGAGCTCAAATCTAAATTTCAGGATGTCAATATATTAGCATTTACTATGTAATATACGTACTAGTACGTAAACAATTAAAATATTTTCATGCACTGTCTGGCCAAAAGTATTGGAACACCCCGAATTTTCTCATAATAATAATAATAAAATGGGCATAATTGTGAAGGAGAATCCATCCAAATTTTGCCATTTAATGCTTTTCTGATATTAAATTCGTGTTCTACACATTCGAATCATTTGAATTATCTAGGATATAAGCTTTCTGAAGATAGTTTATTTACGAAAGCTAATATTTGTACATCTCGAGCCAATTGTCACAAATAAAAACCACTATACATGATGGTGATATGTGGCATACGGCCCCCATGGTGATAAAAAATTGCTTTCGGATGCAATAAGTCCTTAGAAATATAATATATGGGTAATTCGAATACGTAGAACACGGATCTTATATCAGAAATGCAGTAAATGGCATAGTTTGAATGAATTCTCATTGACCAAAATACCAATTTTATTACTATTATGATGGGAAAATTTGGGCTGTTCCAATACTTTTGGCCAGGTAGTGTATATACTTATTGGAAGCTCTTAAAAACTATATGATATGCATCCTTTATTAGACATTTTTATAACAAGTTGAAAATAATACGTAAATATTGAAATAAAATATGACATTTTAGACAGACGATATCTCCTCCGGCCCGCGGGGTTGTAGAGGTTAGGCAATTTGTCCCGTAAACTGAAAAGTTTGCCGATCCCTGAATAACTCTGAGTATCCGGAAAGGAGAATTTCAGTTATTTGTTTCTGTGCTGGAGATGAATTGTTTTCGACATTTCTGCATTCTCGATCCTGAGATAGTTTTTTTTCATCATAAATAATATTGGGATGATTGTTTCAACTTCTGTTTCTTCCCTACATTTTCGACATTTCTGTGTACTTGATTGAATTTGATAGTCAAGTGTATTTTGACAATTTGTTACAAAGCTGTTGAAGTTTGTTAGATATAAAGATTTCTGTGTATTCGAGTAGCAAGACTAACACTTTATTTCAATTTGGTATGAATAGTAACCCAAATGTGAATTAATATGATATTTTTTAAACATCTGTCCACCCGGACTTATTTACTTTCCTACAAATTGTCTGGATCGAAAAAACTCCGTCCTATTATCAGAACTCATGAGGCCATATTGGTATTTATCAAATATCATGAAAATATGTTTATGCACTTTGAGATTTTGTGTGCTTCCTATATTATTATATTGGATCTATATGATCCAATATAATAATATAGTAGCACAGTACTAAAATGAGTGCTGGTGTCCGGTCGGCCGGCCGTAAGTGGTGCACAGACCAGAGTATAAAAGATATCACCCTGAATTTTTTTGTGAAGCTACGGAAATAAATATATGTTGTAGAAAGTGTTGTGTAGATGACTTTACAAAACTATGCTAATTAATTATGCTGACGTCATCATGATGACACAGCCAAAAATTTACATCCACAATTTTCATCCTACAAACTTTAATTGATGTAAAAATTAATCTAAGATATTTAAATTATTGATAAATAAAGTCCCTCACGGACGGGCTAGAAGTGTGCTTCCACATTCCTTGGATGAAGACATAGTAGATGTCATCTCAGGAATTTGGAAGCACACTTATAGCCCGTCTGTGAGGGGTTTTTATTCTTACAACAAGCGCGCTTCGATTGCTTGCGCTGCGCGGCTGGCGGACACTGATAAACTATATTTCGAAATTGGAGATTCTCAGTCATTGGTAATTAGGGTATGTGTACTTACCAAAATACTATCAGAAATACACAATTCACACCAATGTGCTGGATATACATACGCTTTAGCTAAGGGTCGATATTATTGGCCTAGTTGTATAAAGACAATACGTATGTGAGAAATTGCGAAGGCTGTCAAAGAAACGCCAGTTCACTAAAGAGACCAAATGAACCACTCCAGCCTATGCCTGTGATAGCTCGAGCTTGGTATAGAGTAGGCATGGATCTGACTGGTCCTCTAATACAATCTGAAGGCTATCAATACATTTCAACGATGGTCGACCACTTTACAAAATGGGTAGAAACAAGACCACTAAAGAGCAAAGCCACTGATGAAGTTTCCAGGGGAGTGTAAACTATGTATTGTTCCAAGGGTGCACCAGTCCATATAATAGGTGACAACGAGGGTGAATTTAGAAGCACATTAATGGATCATTTACAAAAATATACAATTGTCGGTTAATATTTACAGCTCCTTACAGTCCTCGAACAAACGGAATAACAGAATCCTACCACAAAGCTGTTAAAAATTACTTGATAAAATAGTTTGAACAAAAAGACAGGTGGCTCCAAGTCTAGAACACATAACATTTTCACTTAATGTACGAAAATTCAACAGGATATTCGGCCTTCGAACTAATGCATATTTTGAGAAACCCACGATTACCCAATGAAGTGGCCGATATATTTGAGCAAGAAGTTTTAGACTGCGAAGAACATGAAACAGATTATAGTTGGGGTGATGATTCAAAACTAATGGAATTTAATTATAAAATTCATGAGATCAAGGAAATTGTATATGAAAATGCCTGCAAAAAACTCGTTTAATATAAGATTAAAATGAAAAAAACAATTTGACAAAAGGTTGTCCCAATTTCACACGAAATTTGAACACAACGATCAAGTACGTACTTGTAATTAATCATGTAAGAAGAAAGAGTCAACTAGAAAACCGTTGGATAGGTCCTTTTCTTGTTATTAAAATATACCAGAATGAAATCTTAGTGAAGAAGGTGGGAAGCCTCTGCGCTTTAAACATTCGCAAGTAAGTTTTATTCTCTGCAAATTTCAGTTTTGATAATCCGAAATTGTTAAAAGTATAATGTATGCACATTATAGTCATCTATGAACAAATTCTATTATTGTATGCTTGTATGTAGCAATCACCTCAAAGTGGGTAACGAGCACTTCTATTAATGCTTACCTGGAAGCAAACTTCCATTAAGGTTGGCCTTTCCTATAATAGCTAACTTTTGAATTTTTCAACCGATTCATTTAAAATTTTCAGTGCAGATTTGCATTTACTTAACTCTATTACATGGACCAGGGATATATTCTAGCTATGACGGTTTACTTACCATCTTTGTTATGGCTTCACACTTTATACTTCCTATTATACAACTACATTTTATTAGTATTCACATCGGAAACAATGAATTACTTAAACCCTGAGTTAAACATGGATTTTTTACTGTTAGCACGATGCATTTGATTTAATTGAAATATAAATAATGAAAAGTCTAAAATAATCTAAAACATGGATTAATTAAATAGTAACTATTATTCTATAACAATTGCATCACTAAAACTTTATAAATTGTAAAAAGAAGAATATCGACAATGTATGAGGTCGATCACTGGCTCATAGTGATAATCAGAGTGGTTAACTAAATAAAAAGCTGGATTGCTGTACTTGTGGTAGTTGGAACAATATCTATACCACGTTGAATGACATTCTTTTCTTCTGGGATGAGATTGGAGATTAGATACGAATATGTCTACACTAAGCATTTTAGAAAAAGTTATTATCTCAACATCTGCACCCCAGATCTTATCCGAATGCAGTAAGTTTTTCAAATTTGGTCTCCAAGTATCGGGAAACAAAACTTGCGCCTTCTGTAACCATTAAGCGACAAATTTCCGCGGGAATTTTTGAATAACTATCTTGAGACCCTATTAAGATGGCTGATAAGGCACGAAACAAACAATTACCATCTCCAACAATTGGTAGCTCTTCCAAAGGTATGACATTCTCTAATTCTTCCCCCACATAAGTGCTTGCTTGTATTAATGCGATTTCATGGGTAAAGCCAAGTTGAGCACACTTTGATCTTAACCAATTAGGTTGTGGTGGTGTATAGTGTGGCTCATCGCTTTGTGGATCTGGAGATCATATTTGCATAGGAGAGTATTATCTTTTAGATATTTTCCAAGGATCTTTTTCTCCAGAAACTCGACTATCTACAAATAAGAGATTAAAAAGTAAATATTTCTTATATTTAAATTGAAAGAAGTTATTCTTTTATGTGCAGCTCCTATCTATCTATTATGGGAGATGCCTTAAGGCATGGACGGCGTGTAACGTCCGTACACGCGATCCAAAGAATCTAGTGGATCTGATTTGTACAACCACGGACTGAACATAACTTACAAAATATAAGATGTACACCTAGGTCCTAGGGTAACAATTGTTCATATTTTCTTTGGGTTTAAGCATATTGTATGCTAGAAAAGAGATCCCAACGACCTGCAGCTAATATGAATATTCAAAAGTTTAATAGCATATCTCCCCGAGTCCTATTTAAACGGATTTGGTGGATTGCACAAGTCCACAGTATATTACAATACAAGCGCGCTTCGCTTGCTTGCACTGCGCGGCTGGCGGACACTTTGTGGGCGCCTGGGGTCACATTGATTAAATATAAGAGAGATACCATCTCTAAATCATCTACCATACTGTCATAATCGATATCACCAAATTTGTCAATTTTTAAAATTTTTGATGCGAATGATGACGTCATAACAAAGTAATGAGTCATTATTTTTTGATGATTGTTGCATCATATGTGAAGACTATTAATATACACATTCTATTAAAATTTCAGCCTTCTATCATTTAAAATAGCTGAGTTATAGGTGAAATTTCTAATTATAAAAAAGGTGACTAAAGTATGAAAATTGATCGTCGACACAATCGTTTAAATAGATATGAGCAGGCTCGGATTTAGGGGTGCGGGCTGAAACTACTTTGACTAAATAAAGCGCTGCACAATATCCCCTTTAGATGTGTACCTCTCTAGCACCCCATATGTCTCGTTCTAATATTAAAGTAAGTTTGGATAAACCGATAGTAAAGATAAACTGATAGTGAGAATAAACCGATAAGAATAAACCGTTGTCAGAATAAACCGATAGTAAGGATAACCTGGTGTAAAAAACCAAACGGTTTCGACTGTATTTTAATTAAATATTCCAACAATTCTTCCTCTCCCAAAACACCCCTTTCCCTCGCTCTTTACGCTGCAGCTCTGACTGTACATATCTACTGTATTATTAATTCTATCAGCATATTATGCCACCCCCCAAAAAAGAAACTATATGAAAATAATTTTAAATATGAAATCGATATTCAATGAGAACGAGTACATAGTTATCACTCCATGTCAGAACTCAGATCTAAGAAATCTCCGAAATTTCTCGATATCAACGCACCTGAGCAACCATTTCTAAATTTTGGCCCGTATGTTCGATGAGTAGTAGAGTTAAATATAACTAGTATGATAATGTTCTAATAATTAATTACTTTTGTTTCACGGCAATAGTATTTTTTTGAAAAGTAGATGGGGTATCTACTAAGTTTGCCTTTGATTAGAGTAACTAGATGACTGTCTGTAATGCTGGAGATTTTAAACGGTCCTTTGTAGATTAGTTTCTCTTTCGTGCCAGGCATTTTCATTTCTTTATCCTTGGCATGTTTCTGGTGTACTCAAGGTCTGATGGCCAATCGGTTGTACATTCTGTTTCGACAGTTAATTCATTATGAATATCATCAACATCTTCATTAGGTTGTTCAGTCACATCTAGATTTAATCGGCGGGGGAGAGGCAAATGATCGAAATGACGACCGAACATGAGTTCGAAAGGGCTGTATTTAGTTGCTCGTTTCCTGTGTATGTTTGCTGACAAACAAGCAGGTTGAAGCTTGAATGGACACTCGAAATCTTTTTCATATATGAACTTGGCGAGTTTTCTAAATAATAACAATATCAAATTCTTTCGATCAAATAGCAGTTTTTCATTCATACCTTTTAATTATTTTATTATGGGCTTCGACCAAATCATTCGACTGTGGGTAGTAGGCAGTAGTGGAGTGATCGTCAACATTCAGTCCATTATGGAATAGTTTGAATTCCTATGAATAAATAATAGACCGTATTTACTCGAATAATCACCCCACTAAAGAGTTGGAAAAATGTATTAAACCCTCTTAGAATGAAGATTTATAGCTAATTATTGCTTCTTTCCACTAATCGAATTACTTGGTTGATTAAATTCATTATAAATTCTCTTGTTCGCAAAATAATACTCCTCCATCAGGAAAGAGGATAAAAATAATAATCGCCCCAGCTAAATTTCGAGTAAATACGGTATTCGCGTATTTCTAAAAAAGCAAAGATTGTCACGGTTTCTTGATTTGGCGAGAAAAGAGGTTTTACTAACTGCTATCAATATATAGACTCACCTTACTCGTGAATTCTGTGCCCTGATCATGCTGTATAATAGCAGAGACACCAAAAATGAGATAAATCTCAGGCAGAACATCAATTACTGATTGTGTTGTCTTTGTAAATAAAGGTCGAGCAACGACAAACTTACTTATACAGTAGAACTCGGTTAGTACGTACTCGGGATAAGACGTACTTCGGCTTAGTACGTACTCATTTCTCTGAACCAAAATTCATTTATTATATAGATTCCTATGTAATATCAACTCGGTTAGTACGTACTTACGGATAGTACGTACTTTTTTCCGCTTCCCGGAGGGGTACGTACTAACCGAGTTCTACTGTATAACAAACAGCAACTAATATGTTTGTAGCCTTGGGAATTAATTGGTAGATCAGTCACTAGGTCTACCCCTATGTAATGCCAAAGGAGTCTGGGAGCTGGGATTAATCTACAAATAAATTCATAATACAGTGGATACCAGTTAAAAAATACCGGATATGAGGTACCGAACTTGCGAATTATTGACCAATTTAGAAGAGTTTAGGGGGCTCAGACATAATTTTTTCTTGTGTCTATGGACCATCTTTGAATCCAGAGATGTTCGAGCCTACCCATCCCCTGGATATAAGAACCATATCCAACGAAGTCGATTAATTAAGAATATGTTTTAGTAAAATACTTGGTTATACAGGGTGTGATTTAAGTTCTGTCCCATTTATAATTACCCATAACTTTGCGAATAATCACTTTGTATGATTGAAAATGCACGTATAGATTAGAGATCATGTTACAATACGAATTATGAATTGCTATTCAATGTATCCGACTTTGTTTTCAATTACAGATTTTATTCTGCCAGGCAAAGCCCCTACGGTGGCACGTAGGACCTCTTGGGGAACCTTCTCCCATCCTGCTACCAAATATCATTTCAAAGACTCAATATTTTAGTGAGATTTACTACAGGCATTTGTTTCGAGAATGGGCCAATCGAATAACCTATGGGATTTAGGTCTGGGCTGTACGAAATCTATTGGTCATCACTGATGAACCCCGGAATATTGCTGCGAAGCCAATCTTGAGTAGAATTTTCGGTATGGCCTTGAGCTCTATCTTGTTGGAAGACGAAGGACCTCCCATTTAATATTGTTTGCCCTAGGTTCTTCACAACCGGCTGTAAAATCAACTCACGGTAGGTGGGAGCATTGGTTTTAACCCCATTGGGGACAAAAACCCGATGTGTCCGTCCACTAGTGGATATTCCAGGTCAAGCCATCACTGAGAGAGGCTTTTGCAACCTAGGGACATATCTGAGCATTTCACTATTGCTACATGTCGTGAGTGATATTGTTCTGTCACTTTGACTATTAGAAACCTCGTGGATTGTAAAAAATTTCTCATCTGATAGCAGAATATTTTCCAGACCACAAGTAGCATGCCAAGTTCTCCCTCACATCTCAGTAATCTCTTCTCTTTAACCTGCTCACTAAGGAAATGAATCCAAATGAATCTTCTTTCTTTTGTAACCTCGCATGCCTAAACATATTTTCACAACTTTGCGGATTGAAAACTCGGAAACTTTGAGTTCTAGAGTCATTTTTCTCAGCGAACGCCGGGAATTCGACGAATCCGCTCACACACAGCCTTCTAGAGTTGAGAACCCTTATTGACGGCGGACGACTACTTCTTGCCCTGTCCGCAGCTCCTCCTGTCTCCTTGTATCTCCTAATAGTACGATGGACGAACTTTTGCCTGGATTCAGGAAAATTCAACAATTTCATTATTTCTGCATGTGTCCCGTCGGTTTTGAATAATTCAATAATTCCACACCTCTCTTGCCCCATTGGGAATAAAATTTCAGAATCTGGTTATTTTGTGCAATTAAGTTAGATGTTTACGGTAAAGTGTCATTATAACCTAAAAATAGCTTTTATAATAACTAATACACTGGTTATGCTTGGATTGGTAGTAGTCTAAATTGGGGACAGAACTTAAATCGCACCCTGTAAGAACTTTTTTAACAAAATGACCATTGATAGAGAGAAAAGTGCTACTTGAGACATCCTCCAATGTTCAAAAAGTTTTGACTTAATTGTATTTTATTTTCTTGAAATAGAAAACGCAAGTTTCTACGTTCCATACACTATAGAATAATAGTTTAATATGGTTCAAGCACTGTCATAGTCAAGGATTAATACCTACTTAGCCAGTACTGATATAAGAACATTTTCTCGACTCCCAGCGATGTTTGTATAACCGGTATCAACTGTAGATATAATTCGTTTTTGAAAATATAAGATTATGAGAACTTACATATTTGCGAATATCCTTTTGCATTCCTCACCACACGTAGTATTTCATGATCATATCGGTGGTAGCATTAATTCCACAATCTTCCGGGTCATGATACAGTTTGAGGATATTCAAAGTAGGAACCGATTTCTTCCATTTGATTTATGAATCTAATAGAGATATTCAAGAATTAAAGGGGGAGAAAATAGCTGATAAATATAGACACTATGATACGCATAATATTTAGATAACCTTGAATAACTTCTCCCTTTCACCAATCTTATAAGAAGAAGCCCGCGTCTTCCAAGTCTGTCGAGCAGAATTCGAGGCCAAATCTTTGGGAATAATTCCATTCTTTAAGAATTGGAAAATGTTATTATAATCAAAATATCCATACTAATAATATTAGGGGAAAGATATAGAAATTATTCAATAGTAAATCGATATAACAAAATTAATGACATTATGATAATATCCGATGTCATATTTTACCGAATGCACTTCATTTTCCTGAAATACATGCGAATACTAATAAAATGTAGTTGTGTAATAGGAAGTATAAAGTGTGAAGCCATAACAAAGATGGTAAGTAAACCATCATGGCTGGAATATATCCCTGTCCATGTAATAGAGGTAAGTAAATGGTCATGGTAAGTAAACCGTCATACAACAGTACAACCGAAAAAAACTTTTGAGGCACCGTATATAGGAGTTGCACTAAAATTAAATTTTATTGATTTACGGATGTAATACAAGTATAACTATGTTTAGTTCTAGGTTAAACCTAGAACTAAACATAGTTATACTTGTATTACATTATATTTTGATGATATTTTCCAAAATGAAGATTCATTAGTAATTGATTTGCAAGAAGTGGAAGTAATGGACACTACAAAATTAAATGCAGGTGATATATTAATGGAATTGATTGCAATGAAAGAAGAAATAATCAAGTATTTCTAAAGGATATTGCCTCTCCAAAATGCAATCAATATTGACGGAGCAAATTAACTTGCCAATACGTGAATTTGTGGAATGGAAACTTTAACCTTCCCTAATGAAAAAGTTCTGCCTGATCATTAATTCTGTTTTAAGTTAGAAATTAGTGAAATGTTAATCTCCTGGCATAAAGAAGCAATGAAGTAGATATCCTCTTTGATCTATTTTCAGAAGATCGTGATTAACTTCAAAATATGGTATATCAAAAATTTTTACCATTAAAAGTGTGAAAAACTGGTCATTGATGACTGCCCACCCAAAATAACCACATTCGATAGTAACAGCCGGAATCCCAGATCAATAACTTCTTTGAACCATGTCAGATCATCATTTGAATTCTGAATTGGTGTCCGGCATTGAAATTCCAGCAATTTGATATATGCCCATAAATTAACATTAATGAGAATATTGCATAAGATTAGGCGGCAAGGAGTTGTTAAAAAATACAAAAATTCAATCAGGGTAGATTTAATCAACAACCAATAGTAACACTTAACTTCAAAATATGGCATATCAAAATTTTTCACATCATGACAGCTTCAAAAGTGTGAAAAAGTTGTCAGTTATGACTGGGGACCCAAAAATGAACACGTCCGATAGTATCCGCTGAAATCCTATATCTATAACTTTATTCGACTATCCCAGGTCGTTATTTTAATACTGAATTCGTGCTCAGCACTAAATCTCCAACAATTTGATATATATATATATTGACCATATTTGGAGAATATTTTGGTTCTGTTCCTAGCAGCGACCCAATTCCAAATATGATCAATATATATATATAAAATTGCTGGAAATCTAGTGCTGAGCATGAATTCAGCATTAAAAAGCTGATCTGGCACTGTTGAAAGAAGTTATAGCTGTGGGACATTTCGCATTTAAAATGTGTCGTTTTTAGAGTGACACCAGGTGATACAAGTGGCTCAAAGTAGCAAAATATTGGGGTTGGATTTATAGAAATCGGAATTAATGTTTAGAACCCCTATAAGGATCTAAAAAATATAAAAAAGCAATTTGGGCACATTTTTAGTGAAAAACAAGTGTCCCATGGGAAACACCAATCTTAATTCAACTAAATACTAGTTTCCAGAACGAGTTAATTCACGAAAAGTAATGCTCGGTTTAATTTCTATGAAAGTGAACAACGATTTGTTCATTTAATCAATTCACTTTTGGGTTACGATTCATACCAGCTTGAAATAAAGTGTTGATCTTGTTACTCGAATACACATAAATATTTGTACCTGACCAGCATCAACAGCTTTGTTACAAATGGTCAAAACACACTTGACCATCAAATTCAATCAAGTACACAGAAATGTCGAAAATGTAGGGAAGGAACAACAGTTGAAATTATTTCCCAAACTTCATAAACATTCCAATATTATTTATGATTGAAATGAACCATCTCAGGATCGATAATGCAGAAATCTCGAAAACAATTCATTTCCAGCAACAAAAACAAATCACTGAAATTCTCTCTTCTCGGATACTCAGTGTATTCCTCCATTGGAGAAGGTCACTTTTTTAGCTATCTACTAATCGGTGAAGAGTGGTATATGTACGATGGAATTAGACATCCGAAGATATGAAAGAGAATCAATCCTTAATTAGGTCCAATGAAACCTTAAGTACGATCGTCTATCTTATCAATAATTGACGTATTCAGTAGTTAAATATATTCAGATAAGAGGTAGTTATTTTCACCATTAGGTTAGACGAATTTAGTTGCAGATATATTCAGTAGTTACTAGTAGTTAGTCAATTTCAGCATTTAGTAGTTATTAGAAGTAGTCAGCTGTCAGGTCCTGTGTTCTCTCTCTTTAATCCAGCATGTGAATCAGCCAACTCACATTCTCGATATGATAATATCCCGTTCTGCTGACATCATTCTCTCTGATCCCACTCCTGTCCATCTATTATCTGACCATTTCTCCATCTCTTGTAGTCTCTCGCTTCCCAAACCTTCTCTTTCCTCTCAGAAGGTTTCCTATCGTTCCAAATCCATCAACCTCCCAATCTTTCTTGCTGATTTCGCTTCCTCTGATCTCTGTGCTAACCCACCTGAGGAGAATCTTGAGGAACTTATGGCATCATATAGCAGTACTCTATCTTCCATCTATGATCAGCATGCTCCGCCGCGAACCAAAACCATAGTCACCCGTCCCCGTGTCCCTTGGTTCACTCATACCATCAAGCAAACCAAGCGAGCGAGAATGAAGGCTGAATGGAAGTGGCGCCAGTCTAATGACCTTGACCATTTGGCTGAATTCAAGCATCAGAGGAATCTTGTGATTGACATGATGAACAGGGAACGTCGCAGTTTCTATTCTGATTGGATTAGTCAGTCCGGTCAAGACCAGCGCTCACTCTTCCGTAAGGCTCACTCACTTCTCGGCTTACGCCAGCAACAGGTTCTACCACCTCATGCTGATAAGGCTGCTCTTTCTCAGGAACTCGCCAACTTATTTGTTCTAAGGTAGACAACATCCGTTCCACCATCGATTCAAATGTATCGTCGTCTTCCGTTACCCCCTCAGATAATTCAAACATTGAATCCCAAATACTTTCCACCAATTAAAAGAATTATCTGAGGAAGAAATTGTTTCCTTTGTTTCCTCCGCTCAAAATAAATCTTGCATCCTCGATCCTATTCCAACATCCCTGGTCAAATAATTTCTTCCCATCCTAGCACCCATCCTTACGAAAATCGTAAATTGTTCCCTCTCCACTGGTCATTTTCCTTCTCCCTGGAAACGTGCCATTATCTTTCCCAAACTTAAAAGACCAAATCTCGATCCCATCTTCTCTAACAATCGTCCATTTAGCAATCTTTCTTTCATTTCTAAGATAACTGAGAGGGCTGCTTCCATCCAGGTCGTGAATCATTTCACATTACATCATCTCTTCGCCGGGACGCAGTCTGCCTATCGTAAGCATCACAGTACGGAGACTGTGCTCCTGTCGACCATACCATCTTACTCAATCGTCTCCAATCTCATTTCGGCATTTGTGACTCTTCTCGATCTTGGTTTGAATCTTACCTCTCTGGTAAGACTCAATTCGTCACGATAAAGGGTTCTGATTCCTCCAATATCCCGGTGGAACAAGGAGTTCTTCAGGGTTCTTGTCTTGGTCAGCTTCTCTTTAGTCTCTATACCAGTCCTCTTTTCGACCTTATTATATCCCACCTCCCCGACAAGCACTGCTATACCGACGATACTCAGGTATATCTTTCTTTTAAACCCGGTTCCATCTCTTCTGAAGATTCTGCTTCCTCCGCCATCCAATCTTGCATCTCTGCGATCCGTTCCTGGTTCCTCACCAACAAGTTGCTTATCAATGACACCAAGATTGAGTTCCTTATAATAGGGACTCGTCAACAACTATCTAAAGTTCAAACTGATAACATCTCTGTTGGTGAGTCGAGCATCTCTTCTTCCAAAGATTGGCTCAACAACACCCTCTCAATGTCTACCCAGGTCAGCAAAGTTGACTCATTCTGCTTCTACTACATCTATAATATCCGGCGTATTAGAAAATATCTCTCTAGGGAAGTCTGTAAAACTCTCGTTAATGCTCTTATCACATCTCGTCTTGATTACTGTAACAGCCTCTTGTATGGTTGCCCCTCATCCCACTTAGCTAGACTCCAGCGAGTCCAGAACAGTGCAACCAGGCTTATCTACAATGTCTCCCGTACCTTCTCGTCATCTCCTCTTCTTATCAACTTCCACTGGCTGCCTGTTAAACATCGCATCCTCTTCAAAATTCTCCTCATAACTTACAAAGCCATCCATTCTCTTGCTCCGGACCCAAAACTCTGGGTGATCGTGCATTTAGTTTAGCTGCGCCTGTTGAGTGGAATCGTTTCCTCCGAGCTGTCGGATTCTTCTCTTCAAAAAACTCCTGAAAACTCATCTTTTCCGTATCACACACGACACAGCCAATTAATTAAATACTTTTATTATTATTATTATTATTAATTATTATTATAATTATTATTCAGGGTTGGGTTTAGGGTTGAGTTTTTATGCATTTCTGTTGTCTCATATTCTTACGCCTCTAGACATTACAGGTTGATACATAACTATCTTCAAAAAATGATGACTCATCACTCTGTTATGACGTCATCATTATGTATCAAAATTTTAAAAATTTATAAATTGGGTGATTTTTCGTGCGATATCGATTTTTAGGACAGACGTATTTCGAGATGTTATTTCCCTTTTAATTAATCAATGTGACACCAGGCGCCAAAGGGCGCCTCCGGCGGACACAGTGTCCGCCAGCCGCACAGCGCAAGCAAGCGAAGCGCGCTTTTTATTATTATTATTATTATTATTATTATTATTATTATTATTATTATTATTAATATTATTATTATTATTATTATTATTATTATTATTATTATTAATTAATTTGTATGTATTTCATTTTACTGGGAATTTCAAAAGTGTACTCATTATCCGGAGTCTAACAGAGTCTACTATAATATTGCCATATGCATATATATTTGTGTTAATACAAGTATAATGTAACAATCTTAGTCGGAATGAAACAAATTCGGAGAGGCGTAGCCTGCACAAGAAGTAAGGTGACGCCACCCGTCACTGTCTACTCCCCTACTAATTTAAAAAGTTACGTGATTGTTGAATTGACAGGTAAATTATGTAGAGAAATGTAATTAACCATTAATTGAAGTAAAGTAATCAGTAGTAAAAGCACTGCAGTGAAAACAACATTTCGAAAAGGGAATAAATTTCAGCATTTTTGAAAATTATCCAGGACCAAGGTAGATAATGAATAATGGCTTTTTAATTTTAAAAAACTTCCCTGTTATCCACAAAGCTTGTTAAGGTTGGTGTTTCCTTCCAGAACTAACTTTTAAAGTTTTCATTATTTTCTTCTGAAATTTTTTGTGGAAACTATTCTCGTTGAGTTATCTGCAAAAATACACTTTTCGGGAGCCCAAGAAGTAAGAGAAAAATTATTTTTTTCCCAAATGACCTAATTTATAGAGGACATTCAAGGAAACTTCAATGCCTTATGCCTCTTTTACTCAATTATTCTTACACAAAATGGTTGAATAAAGAAAATAATAGGAATAGAATTTTCAATTTTAACCTAAATAATTTTTTCTTTCAAATTTCGTTTATACAAAATTTAGAGGCAGATTTTCGAAAGGAAAAATATTTTAACTTTTTTCTAAAGTAGAATATCGAAAATCTATCTCTATCATTTTGTTCTACGTGACGAGATCTTTCCAAAACAATCGAGTTTTTTACTCTATGACTTTTGTAACTAGAGATTCCTCCGTTGTAAAATTGATTTTTTTGAGTGTTAAAAACATGCTACAAAGCAATTTTTTTCGGAAAGGCTTGATTTCCATTTGTTTTTACGGAATTCTGATAATATATAACATCAAAACATCCTCAATCAACAACTTATTGTAGTACTTAACTTCAAAATATGGCATATCAAATATTTTCACATCATGACACCTTCAAAAGTGTGAAAAAGTTGACAGTTATCACTGGGGGCCCAAAAATGACCATGTCCGATAGTTTCCGCCGAAATCCCATACCTATAACTTTATTTGACTATGCCAGGTCGTTATTTTAATACTGAGTTCGTACTCAGCACTAAATTTCCAGCAATTTGATATATATATTGACCATATTTGGAAATATTTTTGGTTGCCTTTTCCTAGCAACGGTCAGGAATGTTAAAAAATTCCTGGCCGTTGCTAGGCACGATCAAACAAAAATGTTTCCAAATATGGTCAATATATATATCAAATTGCTGGAAATCCAGTGCTGAGCATGAATTCAGCATTAAAAAGATGATCTGGCACTGTTTAAAGAAGTTAGAGCTGTGGGACATTTCGCATTTAAAATGTGTCGTTTTTAGAGCGACACCAGGTGATACAAGTGGCTCAAAGTGGCGAAATATTGTGGCTGGAGTTATAAAAATCGGGATTATTGTTTAGAACCCCTATAAG
This sequence comes from Aphrocallistes beatrix, assembly GCA_963281255.1. Lineage (NCBI taxonomy): Eukaryota > Metazoa > Porifera > Hexactinellida > Sceptrulophora > Aphrocallistidae > Aphrocallistes > Aphrocallistes beatrix. The sequence goes on from OY725494.1 coordinate 1,583,883, forward strand.
GATCTAAAAATGATAAAAAAGCAATTCGGGCACATTTTTAATAAAAAACAAGTTTCGCATGGGAAACACCAACCTTAAGGTAAGTAGCTTCTTTCAGAAATTCTGTAGACTCGATTGATTGCATTACAAAAATGTGAACAACAGGGTTGAAAGTTGAAACGGAACTACAACTGGACTGGAGAACATCTCAATATCACTAAGAGGGCTATTAGATGACATCATGGAGATGTCTAGACCGCCAGTAATCCCTTCAAAAGATTTTTTCCCCTTGATTGACATTATTTTCAGTTCAATTTCAAGTCCAGTATCAGCGGGTCCACTACTTGTCTTTTTGATACTGATAACATGTCAGAAATAATTGGCTTATATTTAACTAGGACGTTGCACCATTTTTGTACACATCATCTTTGCTCCTAATGATTCCATGATTTTGTGAAATTGTACGAGCAATATCCACCCAGAGTACTTCTTTGTCACTTGAGGTTAGTTTCGAACTGAAAGCGCCAAATAGAAATCAGCACAAGTGGGAAACTACTTTGCGGACCACTAAGCTATCTCTAAATTGCTTGAAAATTCTATGGTGAATACTTGGTGATCAAGGTAAATTATTTGAAGTGTACATCGAAAGATTCAAACTTTCGAATTTTTTGGAGTAGGAAGCTCAATTTTGTCAAGTGGGAGTCTTTTGGCTATGGCTCCACTAAGTTCTGACCTCAGACAAAAATGTCGACACATCATGTAATTATGACGCTATTGTCACCTTGTTTAAAATCAGAAATTAAAGTTTTTCGACTCTGTATAACTCACTCATTTTAGGTGATTGAAGGCTGAAATTTTAATAGAATGTGTACCGTAAACTGGGGCGACTTTGGCCCTAGGAGGTGACTTTGTCCCACAATAGCAATTTTAATAAAATACACTCAAACTTAGAAATACTGCAGTTTAAATACCTTTGGATATATTGAGAGTTTCATTAAACATATTAGCAGTACGATTACATTGATCCATAAGTTTGAGTATATTTTATTAAAATTTCTATTGTGGGTCAAAGTCACCTATTAGAGCCAAAGTCGCCCCAGTTTACGGTCTATTAATATGTCTCTAATATGACGTCATCAAGACGTATCAAGAATTGGTAAAATTGTCATATTTGGTGATTTTTCGAGTGATATGGATTAGAATTTATAATTAACAAGCGCGCTTCGCTTGCTTGCGCTGCGCAGCTGGAGGACACTTTGTGTCCGCCGGAGGCTCCATTCGGGCGCCTGGAGGTGACATTGGTTAATTATAAGGGAGATATCATCTCTAAATATATCCATCTTAGTTTTAAAATCGATATCACTAAAACACCAAATTTGTCAATTTTTAAAATTTTGATGAGTAATGATGACGTCATAGCAAAGTGATGAGTCAGCATTTTTGATGATAGTTGCATCATATGTGAGACGTGTTAGTATACAGATTCTATTAAAATTTCAGCCTTCTATCTCCTATAATGGCTGAGTTATGCCCGAATAACTGTGTTGCTTAACTTCTAAAAATGTGACAATGACGTCATAATTCCATGATGAGTCGACATTTTGGTCTGAGCTCAGAACTTACTGGAGCCATAGCCAAAAGACTCCCACATGCCAGCTTTCTACGCCTGGCAGTTTCTTCAATCAATTCGTTACAGATATATATATATATATATATATATACACAAACATTAATCGAGTTTTAATAGTAAGGATCAATGTGAACCTAAGCGTCCAAAAGGCGCCTCCAGTGGATACAAAGTGTCCTCCAGCCGCACAGTGCAAGCAAGCGAAGCACGCTTGTATATATGATTCCCGAAATTTGAAGAATCTATAAAATATATTGAAATTTCTAAATGGTTTTAATGTGAAAATATATTCCTTTTTCGTTTGATTTTGAAATACTTCGAATTGAAGCAATTATCTAAAGAAAATTTGAAAAGGATTATATGTAATGCACCAGTATCAATCGAGTATAATTAAATTAGATATACAACCAATTATTATTGCAAGATTCAAAACAATTGGGAAATAGGAGTAAAATTATGTTGTATATGCAATCATTTTAATAAATAAAATGCTATACCCATTTCTAAAAAATATACTGAGGAATTAGTTTATTATTTCGAAAAGGTACAATATTTTCAAATGATCACAAATTGAAATCTGAAGGAAATCTCTTGTATTTAATAAATTCTCATACAGAACATACTTTATCACTATTTGTAATGTGATTATGTGACAATTTATTGAAACTGAGGCAAAATACTCATAGTAGATTGCGCGTTTCCCCACTGATTTCACTGCTAACCATATCAGAGTTGCTCTGTTCAGCATTTGATCTATCTCTGTCAACAAATAAACTTCCTATCAGATAGAAAAAACCTGATAAACAAGAAATGAAGCAAGTTAGGTAGAGAGCAGTTTGAAGGGAATTTGAACGTGCGATTTCAGTGGAATCGGTACCACGTAAGTAGTCTGAAATAGCACCAACAAGAGTCGGGCTTGCTGCATCACCTAAAAGGTGGGAAAAGAGAATTTGAAAAGCTTCGGCAGTAGAACGCCTCTGAGGAACAATAACGTAGAGCAAAATATTTGCGTTTGGGGCCCAGTTGAAACTGATAACGAAAACACAGAAAAATACCAGAGTGAATCCAGCCCATATTGAATATCGAGTTATAGTCAAAGTCGTGTATAAAAGAGGAGCACTTAATATCATTCCTATCGCGCAGACATACATATCAGATTTTCCAGAATAGCGAGACAAAAATTTTGATAACTCAGAACCGAATAAAGTACCAACTAAGCCGCCGATACCAGAAGCAACACCAAAAAGTATGCTACATGTATTAGATGAAATTAAAGAGTCATAGTATGCATCAGAAATAAGCGTTGTGAAGCGAGGTGCCCATTGAGCAAGAGCGCCAGTGCTAAAAGCAACACCTGTAAATCCTAAAGTTGAAAATATAAAACTACGATTCGTTATTACAGAATATATATCAAAAAGAATTGTTCTAAAACTAGATTTACTTCTAAGTGATACAGATGAATGAAAAGCAACTTCCGAACGTCCACGTTGGGGTTCCCGAGCCAAAAATACAACCAATATCACTGCTAAAAACCCGAAAGGAGGGGTAACTCTTAATGCCCATCTCCATTGTTCAGTGTGAATATTCAGGACCTTAACAGCAAAGGTTTGAGCAAGAGCAGCAATTATATACCCAAGAGCGGTTCCGAAAGGAATGACAAGGTAGAATAATGAGAGCATCCTTATTCTTAATCGATGAGAATACATGTCAGCAATAAGTGTGGGAGCTATAGTTGCATAAGAAGCCTCACCTATACCAACAAATGTACGCATAAGAAGAAGAAACCAGTAAGTAGGCGAAAAAGAAGATGCCAGGGTGGCTCCAGACCAGATTAATAGACCCAGTCCAATAAGCCAAGTTCGACGGTATCTATCTCCTAATAACCCGAAAGGAATTGAAAATATCATAAATGATATTATAAAAGAAGTGGTTAAAAATCCTGTCTGGGAATCTGTAAGTTCATGTCCAAAACCATTAGTAGTTGCATTTTCTAAGTTAGTAACTATAGCGGCAATCGTCCAACGATCTGTATAATTAAGGGCATTAATAAAAACTAAAATGGTAAAGGTGATACAATCACGATGAAAACTAGTAGTAGCTTTATCATTTTTGCTCTTTGGTCTGGTAAGTTCTGAATTATCATTAATCATAGTCGCCATCACAAGGGATTAGGGCTAAATAAACAAAATTCACAGAAAGAATATCAAAAAATTAGTTAACGAAAAGAAAGAGAAATAAGGATACATATTACGGCCATGGGTGTAATAATTTCTCGAAATCACCATTTTTAACGGTATCCAATGTACGAAAATTCTGAAAATTTTTTAAAGTTTTTTGGCTTTATAACGTTCTTATAAAGGTTATCTCCATGTATCTTTAATTTTTGAATCATTTTACAAGTGTTTTCGTACTTTTTTCTTCGAAGGAAATAACAAGTTTTTCATATATTTTGGATTGAATTGAAATCCTATATTTTATTAATTATTAAGTAACAGTACAAATAAAATATATAACTAAGTGAAAACTACAAAATATCATTACTTTATCATCTTATAACATAAATATCCTATTTTAACTGTTGCCACTCCTAAAAGTAGAGAGGATATACTTAGCAATATCCTCCCCCTTAGATTGGGCCCAGGTCTTCTAAAATATAGTTGTGGTGAGACATCCACAATAATTCTTCTGCCTCTTGGGGTGTTCATTTAGTATGCTAATCGAAATTGTGAATAAAATATATAATTATCAATCTATTTATTATCGAAGTAGAAAATATAATACCTCATATGATAATAAATTATCTAAATTTTATTTATTATGTAAAGACATCAGAATGTCTAATGCCGGCATACAATTCATATTTCAACAATTATCCAAATAAGGGTAAGATAGCTAACACGATTTACTCAATCACTTGGAGAATAAAATCCATTCTTCAGATTGCCTAAAAACGATTGTGATTGTAGTCAAGCAAATAACGTGATAAATCATCAACTGTAATTGAATCCTTACAAAGATACAACACTATTGTCATTCCGTGGAAACTTTCAAACAATAGAAGTTTGATTCTATAATTAGTAGCCGAATACCACTGTTTGAATCTAAACTACAGATAGCATCTAAAGAATTTTGAAAATTGATATTATTCGGCTGAAATCGCGTTTGAAGCGGAAATTTAGGGGGAGAAAGGGGTTATCGAATGGATTTACAAACACTTCTTTCACGTATCGAAGAATCACATGCATTGTGTCCTCAGGGTACATCTTCATGGTGTTATTTACAGGTCCAGATTGCACAGCATGAGAAAGATCCATTGATTCCAGTCCCTGTTCCTCGAGAACCATACCTAACCGAATCAGAGATGGAGCGGGTTAGAGAAACGTTCGAGATTTTTTCAAGTCTATCCCTTTGTGAGTGCCTAACCTTAGGCAAGACCCAAAATCCGAATGAAAGCCTTCACAATATGTTATGGCATAATGCTCCAAAATCAAAACGGCTTGGGCAGAGATCCGTGCAAGCTTGTGCAGCATTAGCGGTCCTCAGCTTCAACCATGGCACCCTATCACTTTCGACTGTCCTTGCTGAGTTAGGCAAATCTGTCAGTCATAATACCATGAAACATTTCTCTGAACGCGATCATTTTAGAAATTTGGCTCGAGTACACACTATTAATGATCAGAACTAATGTTAAATTCGTTAGCAGTAACCATATTTAATAAATAATGATAAGTATAATGCATCTAAAATCCTAAAATAGCTATTAGACTTGAAAAAAAACTAATTAATTTCAAACCCGTTTATCTCAAAATAATATTTTTATCTAACTTGTCAGGAGCAAAACAAAAATCCTGAGGAATTGAAAGTATTATAAGGGATAATTTCAATCAAACCTGTTTAAATAGCCCGCAAACAACACATCTATCGGCTCCGATTATCAAATTAAGCGCAATTTTTTTAAATAGTCAAATCAAAGGGAAAAATCACCATTTTGACCGACTTAGGTATTATTTTGTGATTATCTGGAGCAGAACAGTTTATATCGCTAAAAACGTCCGAAGACCATATAAAGCAAATAAAGTCTAATAAAAAAAATGTACCAAAGGTTATTAACAAGATTAGATAAAATCAGGGAAAGTTTTTTCAACTATATTATTTTGAATAGGAAGAGAAAATCAATATTCAAAAAAATAATATCTTAGATCTCTATTATATATAGAGTTTAAAGCATAAATAGGCTTAGAATAACTATACAGAGCAGTTCCCTAACAATGCATAAGATATCACTACTATAACTAAGTGCTGTAATACTAACCTAAGACCAAGCGTACGTGGGATACCGTTAACAAATTTTAGGATATCAATAAATACATTGCCTAGACAAAGTTATTCATACACCCTATATTTTCCATCCAAATTGTTGAATACTATTCCATTCATGAAGTCAAAAACATTCAATTAGTAATACAAGCACTAAATCTCGTTCCAAATTATTTTCTTCACATTCAAATTACTCACTTTATATCCTTTCAAATCTAATTACTCTCCTCTACTGTCTTAAATCTTTTTAGCATTTGCTACCCTATGTCACATGTCAAGCGTTATCACTAATTACAAACGCGCTTCGCTTGCTTGCGCTGCGCGGCTGACAGACACTTTGTTTACACCTGAGGCGCCCTTTGGGCGCCTGGGATTACATTGTTTAATTATAAGGGAGATAACATCTCTAAATACGTCTGTCCTACTATTATAATCGATATCGCACGAAAAATCACCGAATTTGTCAATTTTTAAAATTTTTGATGTGTAATGACGTCATCACAGAGTGATGAGTCATCATTTTTTGACGATAGTTGCATCATATGTGAGGTATATTAATATACACAATCTATTAAATTTTAAGCCTTCTATCACTTAAAATGGCTGAGTTATGGTCGAAAAACTGAAATTTCTAATTATAAAAATGTGACAATGACGTCATAATTCCATGATGAGTCGACATTTTCATCTGAGCTCAGAACTTACTGGAGCCATAGCCAAAAGACTCTCATGTGCCAAAAATCAGCTTTGTGCGCCTTGCAGTTTCTTCAATCAAATCGTTACAGATAGTATGTATATATATATATATATACATATTAATCGAGTTTTAATAGTAAGGATATATATATATATATATATATATATATACATATATACTACATATATACAGTAGAATGTCAGTTATCCGAACCCAACTAAATATACTAAATTTATAAATGATGCATCCTTGAGTTGAGAATTGAAAGTACTACACTGCCATCATTTTATATACATACTTTTGATGATACGTACATAGATCAATATGTATTTTATCCATATTCATCATTATGACTACTTAGTACTACTGACCATCTTTTCTATATAATTACATAACTTCAGTTATCCGAACCCCCTCGGTCCCATATATATATATATATATATATATATATATATATATATAGTCGACTCTCGTTAACACGTACACCAAGGGACCGTGGAGATTTGTACTCCTTATCTGGAGTACGTATTAACCGAAGTATGTACATAGCCACATTTGTCCAAAATACTTAATATACATAGTGATAACTACGTGAGAGTATGAAATTGTACTTGTCAAATAGAGAACTCATTATCCATGTTGTATTAACGAGATTCGACTGTATTTTCATTGAGAAATATCTGTTTAGTATCTATCTACGTACCATATTCAAAGTGCTCGTAGGCACACACCTGTTCGTATTATCCGTGTTCGTATTAACCGATGTATTTAGTATTGAAAACGCACTGAAGGGGACCCACAAATCGTACTTATTATCCGATATTTCGTCTTATCCGTGTTCGTGTTAACCGGAGTTCGTTTGTATATATTTTGCCATAGATTAGGTTGGGGAATCAAAACTTGTACTTCTTATCCGATTGTACTCCTTATCCGTGTTCGTATTAACGAGAGTCGACTGTATATATATATTATAATATATATATATATATATATATTATAATATATATATATATATATATACATATATATATATATATATATATATATATATATATATATATATATTATAATATATATATTATACTCTATATACTAAGGGCAACCCATGGTTTCCAGGATTGGAGATACAAAAATTAATTAAGCAATAATTATAAAGACAAAACTACATTAAATGTTCAAAATATTCCCCCTTATTCTGAATACAGAGTTCAAACCGCTCCAACCACTTATGAAAAGTTTTTTTGTACCATTCTTTGGGGATGGCTTTGAGATCATACTGGAAAATGGCGCTTCCAAGCTGGTGGTTGGTTTCAAAATCTCTTCCAGACAGATGCAATTCGTGGTTGTTAAACAGCCAGAAGTCACAAGGAGAGAGATCTAGGCTGTAAGGTGGATGCTGAAGCTTCACAACCCCCAAAGAATCCAACGTATCCTTCACAAACCGAGTTTTATGGGGCCTAGCATTATCATGGAGAATTCGCAGGCCTTTACAGATGGTACGTGGGCGCCTCTCTTTATAGTGCTGTTCTACTGCAGCAAGGCAGGTAGTGGCATAATACTCCCTGTAACTCTTTGGCCTTTAGGTAAGCATATTTGAGCCACTGATCCATGTGCGTCAAAGAAAATTGTGTACAGTACCTTACGTCCAAACCTATCGGGCCTGGCTTTTTTGGAGGGGGGTTTTCTTGATCCGTCGTCATTTTTTCCGACCCAGGTACACGTAGCCGATTTTCTTTCAGGTTCATTATAACTTATCCACGTTTCATCCCCAGTAAAGATTTCGTTAAGACGCCTAGGGTCTGCATTGCTATATTCCTTTAAGAGTTCTTTGGACATTTTTAGACGTGCCAATCGCTGAGATTCGGTGAGTTTATGCGGAATCCAACGTGCACAAAGCTTTCGCATTTGAAGATCGATGGTCAGAATCCTCTCAACACTTCCCGTTGATATCCCAGATTCATAAGCAATATCTTTGATGCTACAGTGTGGATCCTCATCAACAATAGCCTTAATGCGAGCGATATTCTCGTCTGTCCGAACCTTAAATTCGGGGCCTGGTCGAAGGTCATCTTCAACAGATAGTCTTCCTCCTCGGAAGCGAGCTGCCCACTCACATACCCTCGAATAAGAAAGATGACTATCTGGACATACAATGACCAGCTCTTCAAATATCGCTTTAGGGGCAAACCCGAGTTTTGTGCGAAACTTGATGTAGGTCCTCTGCTCAATATTGGAATCTGATTCCTTTGAAGCCATAAAATTACCCAGTATCAAAAAGTTCTCCTGGAACCCATGGGTTGAACTTAGTATAGACACACATAAACAAACATTAATCGAGTTTTAATAGTAAGGATATACTATTCAAGCTTGTAGGAGAGAATTAGAATTGAAATATTATAGTGAGTAATTCGAAAGTGGTATTCGAATTTGGGGCTAAATTTAGCGTATCTCTTACAAATTGAATGTCCATGCCTGGAAAATAGATTAGATCATAACTTTTACAGAAAATTTTGGAGTACAAATACTTTCGTCCAGGAAGAGTAATGTCTGAATCTGGCTTTATCTCACTCTGGTGGCATCAAAATTTGGTAAATCATTTTTCCATAACATACAGATTTTATTTTATTATATAATTTCACAGAAAGATATTCCAGATGTATTAAATGTACTGGGCACACGTATCAATAGGAAACGTTATATTGTTAGAGAGGAGATGTGACACATATTTGCAATGTCGGCGGAACCACGGGGGCTAGGGCGGATTTAGCCCCCCTACTTTTGGCAGAGGGGGGCTCAGCCCCCCTACTTTTACCCCACCTCTTATATATCATATTCATTTATTAATTGCAGGGCATTTCGGTTCCGATCTGGGGTTGGTGGGTGTGACCAGTTCTAAGTTAAGTTGTTATGAAAGTATATTACAATATTAACTTGAATTGTTGATTTTAAATGATTAGACAATTATTTGATGAAAATTTTGGGAAATCAATTAATTCACCATGAATCCATAATATATTAACGAAATGTCGGATTTCCCTCCAATTTAAGAATACATTGAAATGTGTTAAACAATGCAATTGAGTAGGCGGAATGTCACTAACTCGTGTAAATGAGCCTTACTAATAATACTATGTAAACAACATTTCTTAGGATGTCAAAACAAGAAAGTATTTTCTCATTTTTTTTGAAGAATACTTGTAACGAAGAAGAGAAACACCTAATTATTATTGACTCTTGTAATGGGGCTATGTTTGAGCCATATTCTGATATTAAAAACATGTACAGTCTGTAACATAATTATTGAGAATCATTAAAATACTGTAAAACACACGTTCATGCGAATATCTTCTAGTCGTTTGAATATATTGTTAACAACATGCCAATAACTAATAATTAATCGGAAACTGCCTGATTCTATCACTAATTGGCACCTGCGTGGCATGGAATCACAGTATGGCTTGAGAAATTAAGGGTTTATGTTCGACCATACGATCTCGAGTTTTTCTCTCAGTTCGGAAATTGTCCTGGGAGCTAGTTTTATGAGTTCTTGTGTAACCCATCTGAAAACATTCTCAATCGGGTTGAGGTCAGGGCTCTGCGAAGGCCATGGTAGATGGTTTGGGATATTTTGGGACAAAAATTGCTTGACAACCTTCGAAGTGTGTTTTGGGTCATTATCCATGACTAGACGCCATTCATTTTGGTGAAAGACCTCAGCCTGGGTCAACAGATGCCCTTCTAGGATGGTAATAAACATTTGGCTGTTCATATTATCAGTAAAGATGGAGAGAGGAAACGTCCCCATTGAGCTAAATCCTGCCCAAACATTAATTTTGGGGGTATGTTTAGTCGTTGGAGCTGTTCTTTTTGTGTCGGATTTTGTCCACATTTTAATCCTTCCTCGAGACAACCAAATCGACATTTCATCGGTATAAACAGTCTTATTCCATGCTTTTTTTGGGTACTTATGCTTCTTTGCCCATTGAACTCTCGCAAGCCGATTTTTCTCGCTCACTATTGGTCTGTTGGTCTGATATTTTTAGTATAGTCGAGGTCTTTCATCGCTCGCCAGACAGTTTCATGAGAGGGTTTCCCGGGGACAAGATTAGCCAAAGTACGCAAAGAGAGATAAGGCTTACGTCTGATCTGTTGGGAAATGCTTTTTCGGATAGATAATCTCAGTTTAAACGGTCTCCCAGCACCCTTACGATGTTCTAAACCAATGTTGTCTTGTTTTCTAGATTTCACCCTATAAACCGTGGCAACGCTTACGCCCAACTTCAGTGATATCTCTTTTACAGATAAACCGGAGTTGTTCAATAGTGTTTCTATTTGGGTTCTCTTTAGTTTTTGACTCATGTAGGCAGTATTACTAGCTAAATCATTGATAGGAAAAAGATAAAAGTTAAATATGCAAAAAATTAAGAAAATGGTGACGTCATCATTTAATTTGAGCTTGTATTTTTAGCAAAAAATGGGAATTTCTTTCAATATGGTCAAAATACTTGAGAAAAATGAAGATAAAGATAATTTTGATAGAGAGTAAGAAGAGGGATATTTATTAAAATTGGTTCAATAAGAATTTATAAAAATTCTCAATAATTAAGTTACAGACTGTATGCTACTGACATAAACATTGAAAATCTTTATAGCTGAAAAACTGAAATTTATAATTATAAAAAGGTGACAATGACGTTATAATTCCATAATGAGTTAGAACTTAGTGGAGTCATAGCCAAAAGACTCCTTCATGCCAAAAATCAGCTTTCTGTGCCTGGCAGTTTCTTCAATGATTTCGTTACCGATATATCCTTACTATTAAAACTCGATGATTGTATATATATATATATATATATATATATATATATCTGTAACGAATTGATTGAAGAAACTGCCGGGCGCAGAAGGCTGATTTTTGGCATGTGGGAGTCTTTTGGCTATGGCTCCAGTAAGTTCTGAGCTCAGACGAAAATGTTGACTCATCATGGAATTATGACGTCATTGTCACATTTTTAAAAGTTAAGCAATACAGTTATTCGAGCATAACTCAGCCATTATAAACTATCATCAAAAAATGATGACTCATCACTTTGTTATGACGTCATCATTACTCATCAAAAATTTTAAAAATTGATAAATTTGGTGATTTTTCGTGCCATATTGATTAGATCAGTGGGACAGACGTATTTAGAGATGTTATCTCCCTTATAATTAACCAGTGTAACCCCAGGCGACCGAAGGGAGCCTCCGGCGGACACAAAGTGTCCGCCAGCCGCGCAGCGCAAGCAAGCGAAGCGTGCTTGTAGATATATATATTCCAAAATAAATATTAATCGAATATTAATCGAGTTTAAGGATGATATATAAACACACATTAATCCAGTTTTAATAATAAGGATACACTCCACATTGCTCCGTTTAGAACAACTTTGTATTTTTATTGAGTGGAACAAAAAATTATCCATGAAAAATGGGGAAACCGTTGCTTGGATTGACATCGAATTAGATAATAATATGAAACTTATTAAACTTCAACAAACAAAATTGAGAATAAAGAAACCTGGGGAGTTACTATTAGAATAAAAATGTATTTATAAAACACATAAGTGAATATCTTAAGGGATTAAATTATATATAAAAAAATTTCACCCTATTAATGGGCATTCCAACTTTTCGTCTACGATGAAACAATTTAACTTTATAGTATATCGAACTATCTATATTAGAATTTACTGCAAGAAAAAGAAATTTCAGGGGAGTATATTGGTGACTAGGGATTATCTAGGAGCGCCAGAGATTCTATCGTATAATTTTGTTTCTCAAAGTGTTTAGAAGCGACAAAATCCAGAATAATATCCAATTTGCCCTAGATTAATATGCTATTTACGATATAGACGTATTAAGTATTAGGGGTTTGAGGTATCTCGGAAGGCTTTAAAATACCCTGATTGGAGACATTCCAAAAAGAATTTTCTTTCGTTTTCTTTTTATAACATTCGGATGCGATCATCGAAATTGGCATTAGCTATATCAGTTACCCAATGTTTACTTCAAAAGTTCCTACTGTTTAATCATCCATGAACCAGTGAAGGGTTGTGCAGCACTTGAAGAAAAACGGAAAGGGAAATTCTTTTATAAATTTCTCTAGTTAAGGCGGAGAATAAGATAGTTTAGTAAGTACTTTGTCAAAACAAAGTACTTACTAAACGTTTTTTGAAATTTTAAAAATCAACATAATCTTCCAAAATTAGCATTATTAATATATTGATATTTTCAATATACAAATCCTGTTTCATTGTTAATAAAGCCATTCGATCGAAAAGGGGGAAATTGTGAAGAAAACACCCAATTAACATAGGGAGAATGTTTAAATCTGGTATTCTATACCAAAAAGTCGCTCAGATGTCCTTCATAGGGTCCTTCTCACAGATACCTCCACCTGATCCACAATTTTGAAGAAAAATTACAAAATAAAATCAGCCGCCTCGGCGCCACGGTTATATAAGTGGTCTTGTTTTCACCGAAGCAACCGGAAAACTTTTGAAAAGTGGACCGGTTAAACCGTGCAAACCGGACCAGTGGCGCCGGCCCTGAACCAATATTATTCACTATTATTAAATCAAAAGCTATTCATTGTATTAAAAAATACTTTTAACAATAACCACGTATAATTACTCAAAATTTCTAGTCCCACTCGGGTGTAAATTCAAAGTTTACCAATTTTTAGTGTTTTTATTTTGTTTTAAAGACGTTCGGCTTAAGGTGAGGCTAATCTCAAAATTGGAAATTTGGGATGAATATTAGATTTGTAATAAAATGATATATTTCTATAGTCTCATATCCGAACTAGCTTATCTGTAAGTTTTAAAGAAAAATTTCCATTATTCATGCGATTATATGGCTTCAAAGATGACGTCATTTTATAATTTTGTACAAAAATTCCAACTTTTTTTCTTTTAATTTTTACGACTGAGGTACATTGTGTCACAAAGTTATAAGGTTGTAGTAGAGATAGAGCTTAGCTCTTTGTTTTATGATGGATGGTATTGTTGCTTGAACAAAGTAAAATGTATGCTGATCATTTATTTAATGATAAAATATTTCTAATTAATTTAACAATTTGAAAAAAAATCCGCTGCAACGAGTTGACAAAATTATTTCAAAAATTAAAAATATAATCACTTTTTAAAACATTCTAATCGAGCCAATTTGTTCCTTATTGAATATGCTTCATAACGCAATTTTGATTTTGACTCTATGTAGTACTGAAGTTGAGTTATGCTCAACATAAGTTGTGGCTGTAATTGATATGGATCATACTAAGTATGGATTCAGAGTAAAACTATGCATAGGAGCAGTATACTCTCGCACGTTTTATGTGTACTTAGTATAGAGTGATGATTTTGTACCATTCAATTAGCGCTACTATAATATTGATTTTTGAGATTAGTCTCACCTTAATGTGTTGATGTCTTATTTTTGGATGTTTATCTCAATTCTAAGCAAATGAGGTGAATGCCAAGATCATTTTGCAACCATTTTCGTCAAGAGAATCACGATAGCATGAAAACTCCCTGACTTAGACAGAGAACAAAGGTTTGACAATTTTGCAGAAAACTCTTATAAGTTGTTGCCACATGTGACGCTTTGGTACCCCAAATCTCCGTTTTTGGGGCTTTTCGGTGGAGAATAGGAAAGTCTAACAAATACTTCGCCCTAACTCCTAAACAAGGCTTTTTAAAAATTCAAAATCAGCACAATTGCCGAAGACTAGCCTAATATTAAGATCCTGTTGGACTCTTTTGAGATCGAAATCTCATTTACAAATTGTTTTGAATTTTTGTTTTAGGGACCATGGATAATCAAAATATTAGAGCATAATTGATAACTTCGATTTAATAATTTGGATTTAACTTTGTCGAGGAACTCAGAATGAATAAGTAGAAAAGAAGGGGTCACTTGATATGTTTCTTAGTTTCCAAAGAAAGATTAAAGATAAATGTCTCTAATATACCCTCATCAATTTTGCACTGTATGAGAATATCAATAAGTGAATTAATAATTATGTAATCGGAGGCGATATGGTGTATATTAAGAACAAGCGCGCTTCGCTTGCTTGCGCTGCAGGGCTAGCGGACAATTTGTGTCCGTCGGAGGCGCCCTGCGGGCACATTGATTAATTATAAAGGAGATAACATCCCTGAATACTCCTGTCCTACTGTTATAATTGATATCGCACGAAAAATCACCAAATTTGTCAATTTTTACAATTTTGATACGTAATGATGACGTCATAACAGAGTGATGAGTCATCATTTTTGATGATAGTTGCATCATATGTGAGGTATATTAACATACACATTCTATTAAAATATCAGCCTTCTATCACCTAAAATGGCTGAGTTGTAGTCGAAAAAAATGAAATTTCTATTACGTATAAAAAAGGTGACAATGACGTCATAATTCAATGATGAGTCGACATTTTCGTCTGAACTCAGAACTTAGTGGAGCCATAGCCAAAAGACTCCCGCATGCCAAAAATCAGCTTTCTGTGCCTGGCAGTTTCTTCAATCAATTCGTTACATATATATAAACATTAATCGAGTTTTACTAGTAAGGATAATCAAAATCGCATTGTCTCCACGAATTTTTTGAGAGTTATAAGTGTGAACTCATGATTCCTCCGTTAAATAACGCATTTAAAAAATATATACTGAATAGCAAGTACTATTTTATTACGATTTTTATAGTCTTTGTACTTTGATGTAACATACTTATAAATTTGCTTATAACTCCATATGCAAAGTATGTATTTCGAATATCGCAGTCTTCAGTGCCATCAAGACCAAAAGATTGCTCTTCGCGGGTCTGGCTATTATTATAATGTTTTCTTTTGATAAATTCGTAATAGATGCACTTAAATTCATGTTTTCCATTCTTATTTTGGGGTAATTATTAATTCATATTCTAATCCTTTAATTATTTTGTCTAGATATTATTGCCACATTTGAGATTTTGAATGGTTGACATCAGTTTAGCTTCAAATTCAAGAATATGCGCAGTTTGCGAACGCGAGTCAGTATTCGGTACTGCATTTCGTATGCATTATAACGTATATTCCTGTGAAGCTTGTAAATGCTTTTTTAGAAGATCTATTCAGCTAAAAAGAAAGTATATATGTAAATATTCTAATGAATGCCTAGTTTCTAATAATTTGACCAGTCAATTTTGCAAAGCCTGTCGATTGAAGAAATGCTTTAATGTTGGGATGATGAAACATTCTGTAAGACCCAAGAAATTGCAAAAATTTTTGATCCATTCAGTGTCTACCATTGAAAGCACTCCATGCATTGGTGAATCTATATCTAATCCCTTGAACAGTTTGAATAATGACTCAATTTTGAAATTACCAGATAAGCTTTGTATTTCTATACGCAATGACAATATTGTTTCTCAAGCTAAGTTCCATGAAAACACTGAAAGAATTGATTTGAGCTATAGTGATAATAATCTACCCTCTCAATTTGAAGATAGTGTTACTAGTCTTCCAAAACCAGCTGTTAATAAGAACATTTCAACTTCTTATTTTAATTCAAATCTAATTGATAATAGCGAACCAAATTTGTTTATTCATTCCAATTTTTCAATCAGATCTTCTCTCTCACCTAGAATGTTTATAGTAGATGCATCAAATAATGACAAATTAATTCCTCAGGAAAGATATGATGTTGCTTCTATTGAAGAAGTCTTGGATAGCTTAAAAATACGAATTTTGGATCTTTTCAAATGGGCCAAAAGATCTTCTGAATTCGGAAAGCTATCTCCCAATGATCAAAAGTCCCTTCTTCGCTACACTGTTGTTGAGTTGGTAATGCTTGGGTTCGCTCGGGCATCTATCCATTATGATGATGTTTTATATTTTAATCACATACACAAAATAATTAGGCCGAACCATCCGAATAGTGCTGTTGCATGCGTAACAAAATTAACTATAGACAAATTAGTAAAACCTCTAAGATTTCTTAATTTGAACAAATCTGAATATAGGATAATGAAGGAAATAATACTGTATAATCCATCTTCGACTACTTTGGGTGATTTGTCGAAAGTTCGTGAGATGAGGGGTAGTCGCTTTCAACATTTGTACCTTGAAGCCTTCCAAGACATTTGTAGATTTGGTGATATATTATCGTTGTTAACACCATTATTTGAAGTAGCAACAGAAATAACAGAACAGCTCCGCTTGGAACAATATGTACAAGAAAGTGAGGCCACAATGGATGCTTTTCTTCTAATTAGTTTATTACAGGATGCAGAAGTGGATGATTAATTGATTTTAATATTTAATTTTCATTTTGTCTATTGTCAGTATTATTATTTTACTAAATATATGTATTTCTATAAATCCATCTGTTGGGTGTCTATCCACCTTTATATAGTATACATATGCGATCAAATCGTTTATATTTATTTTGAATATATCTTATTATAATCATTCCTCAGGACCTATTTTATAGCATAATACTGTCTATTATCATCAATCAATCACTCGAGTAGTTATAACCACCCAAAAATTGGGAATTGGAGTGGCTCGTCCGCTCACTAGATTCGAAAATGGTCATTTATAACTGAAAATTCGATTTGATCCAGCCTAGAATACTCAAACTAACTAACGATTTCAAAAATTCGGGACTACAGTTTGAAATAGTAAATATGTACAAGTATCCCTCGTCGTTCGCGGGAGTTACGTTCCTGAGAATTGCCGCGAATGGCAAAATCGCGAACGGCAAGACGTTAGTTCAATGAGAATCGTGGGGTTACGTTCCTAGATTATAAAAACGACGTAGATACAGTTTGCTAAATACGTTATAGATTCAATAGTTAAGCTGTAATACTGATACAAACACTGGCACAAGTGAAATGGTAATAATAAATGAAGTGATAAATGAAAGATATACACCCCCTAGTAGCAAACCTAAGTACCATACCTAAATAGTAATGTCTAGCCTTTCAATCACCAACAAACTTCCTTTTATGCTTGATGCAGGCCCGGCGGAAGCAACTTTTGATTGGTCCGGCCAAAAGCAAATTTGCATATGAAAATAAGCCATAATGGCATAAAATTGGTCCGGCCAAAGCCGGACCAGTTCCGCCGGCCCTGTGATGTAATTATTTAGTAGAAAATTATAAGTATACGTAGAAACAATAGAGTCTAGTATTAGTATAGAGCAATAGAAACAGTAAATGCTATTGCCAGGATAATATGGAGATACGTATAAGGTTATGGACTTATGGTAGCCCATGAAACTACTGAAGAGAGTAACGAAAACCGCGAATAGTCGAGGGAACGAGTCGCGAATAGCAAAACAAGACTCAAAAAAATTTCCGCGAATGGCAAACCCGCGAACGGTGAGGGCTGCCTGTATTGATCCTTAATTTATTAAAATTATGAAATGGGTAAATATAAAGAAATCATGAATTGGATAGAAAATAACCATAAATGATTTGTTTTAAAAATTGAGTCTCTATAGTCGATTATGTAAGGTCTATTGTGTACATTATCACTGTGAATATACAAATATATTCGCCAACAGCTAAATTTTGAACAAATAATGTTAAAATTGGTATGATAAAGATGACGTAAAATAAATTTATCTCTATATTGAACAAGCGCGCATCGCTTGCTTGCGCTGTGCGGCTGGCGGACACTGCTCACATTAATTAGTTGTATGGTAGATAACATCTCTAAATACGTCTGTCTTACTGTTATAATCGATATCACTCTAAAGATCAACTCGATTAATGAGTATATATATATATATATATATATACATGGCCGGCGCCATGTTTTATCGGCAGTGGGTGTCCTAAGAGGGATTTCTCTGAAAGTGGGTATCCGTTTATGGAGGGATATATATTGTACAATATGATAAAACAGGACGCAGTGGGTGTCTGGACATCCAGGACACCCCCGGTGGCGCCGGCCCTGATATATATCCCTGGCACGTCCAGGAATGTTGAAGTGAAAGTGGAAGTTAATTGAAAGTAAATTGAAAGTGAAAATGAAAGGTGGGTCATTTCTATTTATACCTTTCACCCCAAGTATTCCCAGGGATAATATATACATATACTCATTAATCGAGTTGGCAGACACTGTCTGCATATGCAGCCTCGCAAGCGCTTGGGATCAATTACAAATTAGAGAGCTTTGGGTGCATGAAATTGGTTACTTCCACTAGTAATCACCAATGTATAGGTTCAATTCGCAATAATTGAAGGTGACAGTGACAGGTGACAGTTCGATCAACATGGAATATGTACAATTTTTACTATGCATTTGTCGATACATTATAGCAGTTGTAACATCGATAGATTTATAGCACACAAGTCGATATATTTGATTTTTGGATCGGCTTTATCTTTACTAAGTTTGTTTGAAATGTGTATTTAATTATAATTTGTACAGTTATCCAATTTTTAGACTCTTGCACAAAAAATAGAAGGCTCGGGCATCGAATATTAATGGGAGGGCATTAATAATGATATTCGAGAATATCTAAGTAAAATGTGCCTTAGATTATTAAGTCCAGCCTAAATTTTTTTTAATGGATCCCAAGTTATCACAAATATTCCTGGAAAAGCACTTGCTTCTAAAACCACAAAATTCCGTAATAGATGCTCTTATGGAATTTTATTATATTCCGAAAATCATTAAAAATGACTGTTTGATAAAATAAAATTTATCCAGGGCTATAAACACCTGAGAATAACTCCTGTTTGCTAACATTTCGATGTGATGACCTTAAAAAACCAGAAGTGCACTACCATCATTCAGTGAGTTTTTATCTAATTACTAATTAGTTAATATGAGGAATTCAAAAAATTTCGCTTCTTTTATTAATGGTGAATGAAATAAAGATCGGCAGGTGTTATCTGCGAGCACACCTCAGTATAACCGGGGTTCTCCCCTACCCGTCCGCACTGTTTCAAATAGAGCCTGCATTTTAACGCGCTTAGCTTGTCAAATAAAGTGGCATGGTTATTAAATAATGCATATATTAACCGAATAAAAAGCACATACGTAATTGCAAAATTACGCGCTTTCCTATAATCCTGAGGGAAACACTGCCCGTCCGGAGATTAGCGTAGACGGATTAGTTACGACGTTTTTGGTAGCATTTAAGACTATCCACATTCTTCAGGAAAATTTCCAATATGATATCTGGCAATGGTGCAGAGTGGCCAAAAATTTACAGCCGCTGTATTTTTTGCCAAAATCCATCAAAAACGTTCGACGAATTAAAGTGTTCTCCAACTAATGTTTGATCCTAAGTTTGGTCACCTTTCCATCGCTTCTTAAAAGTAAAAACGAGGTTGTTATCTATTTTTGTCGTTTAGATTATATTTAGAATTATTTAGACTACACTTCGAAGTTCGAGATCTATTTCTAGTCTTAGACAAGGCTGAAGGAAAGAAAATTTCAGGATGATAATAATTCCATATACAAGGGGCCTTTTCTATTAGATCTGAAATAACTCTCTATCTTACTGGAAAATATTACCCTAGATTAGAAGAGGTGGTTGAGTTGTTATTTACATTTGTGAATATGCAGGTTCTAATGTAAGTATGTACTATATTGAAATTGCATATCAAAACATTAGAGAGATCAAAAGAAAATACAGCGCACTTCTGAAACACAGGGACACATCAGGAGCAGAGCTGTGTGCCTTTTATCGAGTAGTTAGATGTATTATATAGAATCTCCCCCTTTGTTGTCCAGATCCCCAGATTGGTAAATGTTGTCACCAATTGAATACCTTTTAGATTCCCAATTGGATCTTAATAATATTTGGATTACTGATATCAAGATATTGGTAGTATCAAAGCTCGAATCAGCTTTATTTATTCAAAAAATTCTACCTATTTTCTAACTTTGGTCTACTATATTTAAATCATTTTGACTACCAGACCTTCACAATATCTCAGTTAATTATCCTTAATCGAATTAAAACGCTTTTTGATGCAGGAATAACATCAGCATCAGATATTATTATACGTACCAAGCTTCAGAGGTCTACTGTCTTTAGGATTGTGAAGAGAATTCGCAACATAGAATCTCTTGAACATAACCAAGCTGCTGGAGCTCCCCATGAATGTTCATATATGTATAAAAATCAATCATTACTACATTGTCACGTTGTCCACGGGTATCTCTAAGAGAACTAGCTAAAATATCAAGTAAATTCGGTAAATCCTTATCTATGACCACAATTCACTGGATAACCAGTACTTAAAGCAGGATTGGGGGAATGTTTGGTTCGAAGATGAGTGCTCTGTATGGTATTTCGCACCTTGGGGCTTCAGTAGTTAAGATTTTCTTTCACTGAAAATTATAATATAAATGTGTATCTTAACCAAGGTTGAAACCGATTGAACCGAATATCAGTATTCATGAATAGTTCCTGAACCGAATACAAATACTGATAATCATAGGCGTCGTAACCCACCCGGTTACCCGGCAATGGCCGAGCGGCCCAGAGGGAATGCTGGGTAGTCCCGGTCTAATGCCGGGTGCTACCCGGTAAAAAGCTTAGTGCTATTATGTACTGGTAATTGGCTGTTATTAATTCCTAATGTAGATCAAGGGTTCACGGCCCATTTGGCTGACGGTAACGCTGGATCAGCTCAAGATACGGCCCGATTAACTGACTGAACGGCCCTGGATTATTGTGGCCGGGCAGTCCAAGGGTAGGAAATAAAGTTTACGACGCCTATGCTGATAATATTCGGTACTCTAACCGAATACGAATGCTGATATTATTCTGGTTTAATAATAATAATAAAAATTACAGTAAAGGTAGATTGAACAAGAATAGTACAATATTAATCTTTCGACTTATTTAAGTCTCTTCAAGTTCTTTGTGCATGAGTTTCATAATATTGATTTGTGCCTTTAGGTTCATAAATTCTAACACTGCGCAGCTGAAATAAATAATCTTTAATAGAGGAGTGTGAATTGTTATAGTACTGTATATGTTGACCTATTTTACAGATAGTGACTGGATATGATAGGTAATTAGTTAGAAAATATATTATAACCAAGGTTGAAACCGATTGAACCGGATATAAATATTCCCTAACCGAATACGAATACTGATATTCGGTCACTCTAACCGAATGCGAATACTGATATTCGGTTCCCAACCGAATATCAACTATTTGCCAAATAATATTTGGTCTAACCGAATATTGAATTATTCGGTTGGAACCTTGATCTTAACATAATGGATAAATGCTTAATCGAATCAGCCAATTTATTCTACCCTGAAGGCTGGACATTTACAAGAGAGCAATTCTCCAGTTCACGAATCGATCCTGAGTAAGACCTGGAAATTGGACAAGAATATTACCATTGTGGGCTGGCCAAGTAATTCACCGGACTTAAATCCAATTGAAAACCTTTGGGAACCCTTAAGGTTGGTGTTTCCTTCCAGAACTAAGTCAAAAAGTTTTCATTATTTTCTCCTGAATTTTTTTTGTGGAAACTATTCTCGATGAGTTATCTGCAAAAATACACTTTTCAGGAGCTCAACAAGCAAGAAAATTTTTTTTTCCCCAAATCACCTAATTTATATAGGACATTCAAGAAAACTTCAATGGCTTATGCCTCTTTTACTCAATTATTCTTGCACGAAACGGTTGAATAAAGAAAATAATAGGAATAGAATTTTAATTCTAACCCAATTAATTTTTTTAAAGGGCTAACAAATTCTTTTGTATGACCTCTATTTATGTCAGTGATGACAGGGCATATTTTGATAAATTATTAATCATAATGTAAATGGCGTAAATATTCAAGATAGAGCCATAATATGTATTATGAGCATATGGGTTATTGAGTATGAGAAGTCGAAAGGGCCAACTAATTCTTTTGTAGGGCCTCCATTTTGTCAGTGATGACATAGCATTTTTTGATAAATTCTTAATCATAATGAAAATGGCATCCCTCAAAAAATGGGATATGATTCCATTAAACTAGCCCTTTTTTTCACATAGCACTATATTTTTTCTTTATGTTTGTAAATTTAGATCTGACTGAATTAAATTCATTCTCAAGAGATGCTATTTTTCATCAAAAATAATTTTGTAGCTTCCCTAACATTTTGTTTTTGTTCAATTAGCAAGTTCCAAGCATCAATATCGTTCATTGTGTAAATTTAGATGTGAGATGATATTTTATTTGTTTACCATACCCTTTTTAACAATTTAACTCTTCATAAATAACATCATTGGCGTTCAATTTCATGCTTATTAGTAATTATTAATCATTGTTATGCTTCATTTGTGCTAATCTTAGGCAACCATGACTAAAAAATTTGACTTTTGAAGTGGTACCTTTTCGACCCAATTGACTACTTAAATGTAATTTCTGATTGTGTGCGGCACCGTGCGGCTGTACTATACATTTTAAATCAATCAGAAGTGCATAAAGTAACTCTGGTTAACGGCTTTTATCACGCCTCTCTACGCCTCTAAAGTTCCTACACTATATAGACATGATTCGCAAAACGAATGTATTACCATTTTGAATGTTAATTTTTTTAAAACTACTGGAAGTAACGCTATTGTATCATGAATATATCATCTAATGCATGTTATTAAGATAACTTGTAAATTATATTATGCTGGCTTCTATATTCTAGAAACTAAGCGACAAGTAAAATTGGGTGTAAAAATGAAAGGATTCAAAATTGCTTGATCACTCCGGCTAACCACAACATTACTCGAGTATGCATGAGTTGTTCTTTTTGCAATTTGGAATTCTTAGGTTTCAGACAGTGTAGAATCTAAATTTGATATCAAACATCGATTTCAAGATTCAAAAAAAAGATCCTATTTCCCCTAATTTGCCCACTGTGTCCTAGTATTAAATAACATTCAAACATCCTAAATCAACAACTTATAGTAGTACATAACTTCAAAATATGGAAAATATATCAGTAGAACCTGTATATAACGGCCACCCAAGGGACTGGACAAAGTTGGCCGTTATACACAGGTGACCGTTATATACAGGTGATTGTCTTAATCCCCTTAGGTATAAACGTAGTGTAATAAATATAATGTTTCTAGAAAATTCATGATAAATACATAGTAATATACGTACTATGTGTGGTAATAGTACTGTTATTTCTATCGAATCTAAGTGGGAAGGTCTAATAATTTATTTAATGCAAAAGTCCTCAATCTGCGTCTGTTTTTTTGTCATGCTAAGATTCATCAGCTCTACTGCTTCCTCCAAGTCCATGACTATATTGGGAAGGTCTGGACGATCCATCTGTATCTTGAACTTTTTCAGGTCACCGAGTCTACTTTGTGCTTTGAAAATTGAGATAACCTCTCTCCACTTTCTATCTCGTCCATATTTTCATCATCTGATAATTCAGCATTTGATGTTGTCTATATGCTGGGACATTCCCCATCTAAATTCGTGGTAGCAATTTCATTGTCTATAACCACTAGATCGCGGAAATCACAATCAAACAATTCATTACAAATCTTAGATGTCATTAGAGGAACACTCTCATACTCATCTTTCTTCTGTTCGTCATGCTCATTATAAGACTCGGAACTAACCATAAAACCGCAATGCCTGAAACATTTTTGAATTGTTGAGGCCTCTACTGTCTTCCAAGCAGTGTTTATCCAATAAATTTTATCCAGTACCGAGATCTGACGCAGAATCTCTGACCCAGACTTGGTTTTATCCTTATCCATTGCATTAAGCACAAATTGAATTTGCCTTTTACGGAACTTGAGCTTAAGGGTTTGTATGATACCCTGGTCCATAGGCTGCGAACGAGAAGTTGTGTTGGGGATGCGAGGGTGCGTTGTCTAAGAACAACAACACTTTCCTGTCTTGACGGAGCATTCTGCCGTTGAACATTTTCAACCAGTAATCAAATATACAGTCAGAGGACAAAAGTATTCGACCACTTCATTATTATGTATTCGTAATTTACGTTGTAATTGGCATAACATCAACAATATTTCCATTATTCAGAATCAACTGGAACAAGATGAACCCTTGAGTGTTTTGTAGTGGAATCCATACTGTATTTTGAAATTTTTGAGATAATTAGCTCATTAATGAGTTATTAGCTCATTATCTTTCGCAAAGTGAGTAACAAGAAATCTGCTCGAGATAGAGAAATTTAGACGTTATATTCGGAATCTACACCCCTTAATTACCCTAGGAATTCATTTTTAGATTGATTGAACATCTTTGCTGCCTAATGATTAGATTTTTGTGTCGGCTCTGCCACCCTATCCACCTTTACTAAGTGGTTTCAATGGCACAATGTGGCTGAAGTGGCAGAACCGACACAAAAAATCTAATTATTAGGCAGCAAAGATGTTCAATCAATCTAAAAATGAAATCCTTGGGTAATCAAGGGGTGTAGATTCCAAATATAACGTCTAAATTTCTCTATCTCGAGCATATTTCCTGTTACTCACTTTGCGAAAGATAATGAGCTCATTAACTCATTAATGAGCTAATTATCTCAAAAATTCAAAAATTCAAAATACAGTATGGATTCCACTGCAAACACTCAAGGGTTCATCTTGTTCTAGTTGATTCTGATTCATGGAAATATTGTTGATGTTATGCCAATTACAACGTAAGATACGAATACATAATAATGAAGTGGTCGAATACTTTTGTCTTCTGACTGTATAACTCGTCATCCATGCCTTTTGATTTGACAAATATGTCAAAGGAAGTGTCTTGGGCTCGATATTCTTGAAGCACCGTGGTTTCACAGATTTACCAATCACGAGTGGCGTCATCTCTCCCATTGCACTAGCACACAACGCAATCGTAAGCCGTTCCTTAGACATCTTTCCTCCACGACAATGAGTCCCTTAAACATGAAATGTCTTTGTGTTGGTTGTAGCACGGTAAACTAAGCCAGTCTCATCAATATTAAAGATGTTTAGTAGTTCATATCCTTGGCACAACTCAGGAAGTTTTGATAGCCAATCACCAACAACCTTTTCGCTGACATCCCCACTCTCACCACTAATTGTCCCAAAAACGATATTGTGTAACCAAAACTTTTTTTAATGTTTAGAACCCCTTTTGTGATCCTAAAATGATTAAAAAGGACTTTTGGCAAATTTTTGATAAAATACAAAATGCCCATAGGAACGGCCAACCATATTTGGAGAATATTTTGGTTGCCTTTTCCTAGCAACGATCAGGAATGTGAAAAAATTCCTGGGCGTTGCTAGGCACGGTCAAACAAAAATGCTTCCAAATATGGTCAATATATATATCAAATTGCTGGAAATCTAGTGCTGAATTCAGCATTAAAACGTTGATCTGGCACTGTCAAAAGAAGTCATAGCTGTAGAACATTTTGCTTTTAAAATGTGTCGTTTTTAGAGCGACACTAGGTGATACAAGTGACTCAAAGTGGCGAAATATTGGGGCTGGAGTTATAAAAATCGGAATTATTGTTTAGAACCCCTATAAGGATCTATAAATGATAAAAAAGCAATTTGGGCACATTTTTGGTAAAAAACAAGTGTCCCATGGGAAGCACCAACCTTAAGCACCGTTTACTTAAGAAATAACTGGTAAACAAGGACGACCTAATTCATAGTATCAAAAGAGAATGGGAGACCTTAAGCCCAGATTTTTTTGAAAATTACTTGTTCTCTATGAGTAAGCGAGTACGAAAGTGCACAGAAAGAGGAGTAGAGAAAATTAAATGAATAATAATAAGATAAATTAAAAAACAGACTTTATCCTTACTGTTAAGGTTGGTGTTTCCCATGGGACACTTGTTTTACTAAAAATGTGCCCAAATTGTTTTTTTATCATTTTTAGATCCTTATAGGGGTTCTGAACAATATTTCCGATTTTTATAACTCCAGCCCCAATATTTTGCCACTTTGAGTCACTTGTATTACCTGGTGGTGTCGCTCTAAAAACGACACATTTTAAATACGAAATGTCCCACGGCTGTAACTTCTTTTAACAGTGAAAAAGTTGTCAGTCATCACTGGAGACCCAAAAATGACCATGTCCGATAGTATCCGCCGAAATCCCATATCTATGACTATATTTGACTACGCCAGATCGTTATTTTAAAAGCTGAATTCATGCTCAGCACTAGATTTCCAGCAATTTGATATATATATTGACCATATTTGGAAACATTTTTGTTTGACCGTGCCTAGCAACGACCAAGAATGTTTTCACATTCCTGACCGTTGCTAGGAAAAGGCAACCAAAATATTCTCCAAATATGGTCAATATATATATCAAATTGCTGGAAATTTAGTCTTGAGCACGAATTCAGTATTAAAATAACGATATGGCGTAGTCAAATATAGTCATAGATATGGGATTTCGGCGGATACTATCGGACATGGTCATTTTTGGGTCCCCAGTGATGACTGACAACTTTTTCACACTTTTGAGGGTGGCATGATCTGAAAATATTTGATATAGAAGATGGTTGGACTTATACATACCTGCTTTAAGTCATTAACAAAGCACGATAAAGCTTAGGAATGTTTATAGGCATATATAAATATGGTGTCAAAGTACCCATATCCGTTGTTAAAATTTGAATTAGTCACAATATGGTTGCGCAATAAGTTATATTTGTGACAAATTTAGTGATTTTCAGAGGTTGTTTAAGGAAATTCTGTGTTTTTATTATAAAATTTTTCGCATAAACCTGACATGTGAATGGGTTAATGAATAATTCTACGCCTCATTCAATGGTTTACGAGTAATTCGACGAATTACCAAATGTGTCCAACATTATAATTTGTCTAATAACACGTAACCATTGCCTACTCTAATAATGCATCACAGTAAAATAACCAAGGATGCGGTAATAGCCGAATGGATTAATACACGATTAGCCTAAAATCGTTAATCATGCAGAATAGGCATTAAGAATGTATTACCAGCATATATAAACATGGCATCAAATAACATATATCCGTTGTCAAAATTTCGATTCGTCATCATATCATTGCGCAATAGGTCATTTTAAGCACGATTTTGGCAATTTTCTAAGCTGTTTTAACCCTATTTCTAAATGGTATTAAGGTGTGATTTTTGTGTAGAACCAAGATTAGTACGAGTTGATTTGAAAAATTTAGAATTTTTCAATGGAATGTTGTTACATTCCTGCGTTGCTATGGTAAAGCATTTTGGTCAGTTTGGGCCATATCCTGCAAACTGTAAGAACTAGGTCTTCAAATTTGATTTTATTTGATAGGCAATTGGCTACTTCCTATTAGGTAATAATACAATTTAAACTTCTAAATTCACAGATTATAGAGTTATGAGACAATTTAGTGTTTTGGCCACATTCTTAAAATCAACCATAACTCAAAACTCGTTGAATTTAGAAGTTCAAGTTGTATTATCACCTAATAGGAAGTAGGTCATTGCCTATCAAACACGATCGAATTTGAAGATCTAGCTACTACAGTTTGCACGAAATGGCCTAAACTAACCAAAATGCTTTACCATAGCAACGCAGGAATGTAACAACATTCCATTGAAAAATTCTTAATTTTTCAAATCAACTCGTACTAATCTTGGTTCTACACAAAAATCACACCTTAATACCATTTAGAAATAGGGTTAAAACAACTTAGAAAATCGCTAAAATTGTCCTTAGAACGACCTGTTGCGCAATGATATGATGACTAATCGAAATTTTTCCAACGGATATATGTACTTTGATATCATGTTTATATATGCTGGTAATACATTCTTAATGGCTATTCTGCATGGTTAACGATTTCAGGCTAATCGTGTATTAATCCATTCGGCTATTACTTCATCCCTAGTCCATGATTTTCTGTCTACTGTGAGGCATTATTAGAGTAGGCTATGACGTAACCAATTACATTTAGTTAAATGAATTATACTATCATTTAATAGGAAGTAGTCTATTCGCTAACAAATGGAATTACATTTGAATGTCTAACAAGTATGTATAACCTATTGTGCAATCATATCTAAATTTTAACAACGGATGTGGGTACTTTGACACCATATTTATATACATATGCTGGCAATACATTATTAAGCTCTATTGTGCTTTGTTAATGATTTAAGGCAGCTCTGTATTAGTCCAACAATCTTCTACTGCATCCTTAATCCAAAATCAGCAAGTTACTGTGATATGCAGCAGGCTATAGACTCCGCTATTTAGGTGATAGAACCTGAAATTTTAACAGAAAGTTTATATTAATATATCTCAAATAGTATGATACGACTATTATGAAAAAGATACTCTTCACTCTGTTATGACGTCATCATCACGCATCAATTTTGAAAATTGAAAATTTTGTGATTTTACGAATGATTGCGATAATAACGTTATGACAGAATTATTTAGAGATGTTATTTTCCTTATGATTAATTAATCAATGCGAGCCTTGCAAGCGAAGTGCACTTGTGTTCATATGCTAATATCAATTTTTCGACTTTTACTATTTATTATGTTACTATTAACAAGTATTCATTAAACAATTGTTTAACTTAATTTATCTATCTATATCAGTGGTTCTCAACCGGGGTGCCATTTACTTCCTCTAGGGGTGCCGCAGGCCTTACCACACTTACTGCTTTATTTTATTTTCTATTGATACCATTGTCAATGTTGAATTTGATGATTGTCCTCTGACAATCCTCTGGAATAATTTATTACACAATATTCACAATAATTTCCTAGTTTATTAATTAGTTATTCTATAATAAAGTCGTAATAATTCAAATCAATCTCCACTTTTACTATCATTTGTTCATTGGCCTGCCCCTAAGTCAAATTAAGGGGTGCCGCTGAAAGGTATAAGTTTAGAAAGGGTGCCGCGAGAAGAAAATGTCGAGAAACACTGATCTATATATATAGTTTTTGATACTAGTTAATGAGTGACAAATGGAAACCTATTGGAGTATTTATTTGGACAAGTTAAGACACCGTCATAGGAAATGTAAAAGTACACTCCCATCCCTGATTTACAGTCTTTATCCACTAATATCTGCTTGGATGGTGCAGTGGTTAGGGTGTTTGAACACCAAGAATTAGGTCACGGGTTCTAACCTCGCCCTATTTATTTGCATCATGCTCTCAATTATATTGTTTCGTCCATGAAGTCTGAGCCTACACTCTTGCAGAACTTTAGTGAGCTGAAAGCATTAAGGATCTCGTTTAGGTAGAGTTTATAACGAGTGTTATCTTAGCGGCCGATTCAGCGGCGGATTCGCATGTCACGTTCAAACATGAATAACTCAGCAAGCATATGTCATAGATGAAATCTAACTACACCATTGTGTAGAAGAGCATTGGTGCATTCATATTTGATATATGTAATTTTAATATCCCGCATGGTGAGTAAGCAGTGACACTTTTAGTCCATGTCACGTATCTGGTGGAATAACTCAGTAAATATGAATGGTAGCAATTAGCCATTTTAACCACGTGAAGATGAGCTTTGGTGCACCCCTGAATTCCATTTTCGAGACTAAATTCATAAAACTGTCTGAAAGGCAGGGAGCCAAAATTTGTATTACTAGTTTGGTAATAGGCATGACTTCATACTGGTATCCAACTAGGATGTGATCAAGACAAACTTAGCTATTTATCCATAGTTATTTACGCTCTTGATGAATGTCCATGAATTTGTTTACACAATCGATGCATAATTCCTGGTCAATTCATAATTAATTAAATATTCCTCCTTTTTTTTTTAATTTGATCCCAGCCTAATTAGTATATATAAATATGTTGGGTTTTTTCCGAACTAACATTATTCAAACTTCGACGTTTTCACACATTTTTGTTTTTCGCATATCGCATTTTGCAATTCGCATTTCGCATTTTGCATTCCTCATTTCCATATCATTCGCTTTTTTCTTTTCCATTTTCAGAAAGATGAATAATACGGAGAGTATTATTTTATGTCAGGCCTTACTCCAATTGGGTTACGTTTCTTTTGAATCTTTAAATTCTGCATTAAATAAAGAAAACAGGAGAGCAAGCAATTCTCTTTGGGGAATATTGTGCATATCGATGTACGGAGTCAACAGAGAGAGGAAACGCACGTTACTCTATACTAATTGGATGAAGAATCGCGGTCAGATAAAGGACTTAGTAGCTGCTGAGATGTCATCTAAGGGTGATTGAACAAGTCCGACGATAAGGTGGTATATCAAGGGAACGCATATCTTGATAGGAGTGGTAAGATATTTAAGAGTGGAGATAATGATAGTTGTCTTGAGTCAACCCCCATGTTAGATATTCCACAATCTAATCAAGAACTGGAACTTGATTGCTTAAACGTTGAAATAACTAATACTAAAAGTGATCGAAATCTCAACGATGCGATAAATCTCCCTAGTATTTCTAATGGGGAATTTAATTTTACTTTGGGTGAATGGGAAAATATAGCGATGTTACAGGGAAACCGAGCAATCTTTTCGAGGGATTAGACCAATGCCTTTAATGCTAAGATCGAAGATAAATTTGTTTGTGTTATTTGCTTTAAATACAAAAAATAGGTAAAATTAGTAGGAAAAAGCAATACTTGTTTTTTCACTGCTCATGCAGAATGCAAGTTTTCTAATTTTTCTTCGTTTTAAATTTACAATACAGAATGAACCTTTTACCTCTCGGCCTGTTAACATTACTGTCAATTACGAAGTAATGGGTACTTTATCTCCTGAGCATTCAAATGTGGACATTGCCTATTCAAGAAAATTGTAGAATAGTTTATGATTGTAGGTAGACTCTAATTTAACTGATAAATCAGTTGGTAACTACTTTTATGAACAGTTTCCCCACCCCAATTGTGAGAGCTCTGCGCTATCTTTTGGTAACTTTAACAATGTAAGAAGTGCCTGCGACTTGAGGAACGCTAAGTTTGATTTGTCTTGTCTTCAAAGGTTTTCTAACGATAATTGGAGCGAACTTTCTGGTTTACAGGAATATTATAGAAATATTACAGTTAATAATATACTTCGAGGGTACATCCAGTCTTTAGGCCATGATCCGTTCATAGTTCATATGTATTCTCAAGATCAAATTCAAGTTTTGAATTATTTTAAGGGTAAGAAAGTAATTGTGCATTTAGATTCTACCGGCTCTATTATTAGAAAAATAAACTAGAGCCAAAAGCGTGTTTTTTATTATGCATTGACGATTCATCACCATGAGGTCACAACCAGCCCTTTGACATTAGCTGAAATGATTAGTTCAGCTTATTCTTCTGCAGAAATATCTTAATTCTGACATAAATGGTCTCTTGACTCAAAAAAGGTCTTAAGTAGAGAAATTAATATTGGCCATGTAGAGCTTGATTATAGCTGGGCCCTTATTCATAGTGTTTGTAACGCTTTTATTAAATCTGATATTTTCACATACTGGGATAAATGTTGGATATTATTATTTAGTCAGGAGGATGTTTGTATGCAATTCGCGTTATTCTTCACTTGTGTTCCGCTCACCTAATGAATGGAATAGCTTTTAATGTGAATAAAAAGTTTAAGTTATCTAAACCAGTTCGAAAATTGTTTCTTCATAGTATAGGATATATGATAAATTATACTCAAATGATAAATTTAGATAATGTTTGTATGGATTTGTGTTTTGTCTTTTTAAACCGAAATTTCAGTAAGAATGTTGTGAAGCATATACAAAATTTAGAATCATTTATTAGTTATAGTAAAAGTTGCGATGATGAATATGTTGACCCGAGGATAGTAATAATTTGACATCTTTTGTGGAAAATGAGAGTAAAACCTATCGCGATAAATCCCCATTTGGAAAGCATTTTAACACAATTTATGAGAAGTGTAAATCCGAACTTTTAGTTTGAATGAGAAACCTTGTTTGGAAGCAACCCTTGTTATAACCCTGAAATTATTGAATATCTACTTACCCATTATATGGTTATAATTCCACTATGGTCAGGCATTATTTTGGGATTTGGTTCCAGTGAATCCGATGTTTACATGAGTCATTATAGTAATGCAATTGTAGAAAATTGGATGCGTATAGTAAAGATAGACATATTAAATTCTAGTACTGGTTTAAGACCAGGGGATCTGATAAGGATTATGCATCTTAACATAATTAGCAGCTTTTTGCTTTGCTTTTCATCCTAGAGCTAAGAAGGTATTTAAAAGTTATAAGCGTAAAAGAGATCCTTCTGAGGAAGAGAATTGTCAGGAGGAATGGCAGAGAAGAAGTAGGGAGAAATGTAATAGCTATTTAGTATCTAAATCTATCAGTTTTCTCAAGTTAGAGCATTAGTAAATAATTAAAATAAAAGAAAATTAGATGCAGGTAATGACATAAATGAAACTGAACAAAAAAAAGTAAAATTAGTGTAGATAAAAATGGAAAAACAAAGCTAAAATTTGTACCTAGGTTGCGTCAGAGATTATCTGATTTGAAAAAAACGTGACTTTTCTGTCTCACGAATCAGTGATAATAGACAGTGACGCTGCCGATATTATCACTGATTCAGATCTAGTAGAACAAGATATTTTACGATTAAAGTTGCCTCCCTTCCGCTCGCCAAATAAAGACTGGCAAAACAGTATTTGTGGTAAATGGAATATTTTGGTTTCTAATTATATTAATTATGAAATCGATCCTCATTTGGATCAACAAGATCTTAGAGATTGTAAACCTTGTGTTGTTGAAAAAATAGTGGGTATGGAAATTGTTACTTTCGAGCTCTTTCGTTTATCCTTACAGTAGTCAGCAAAATCATTTTAATTTACGTACAATTATAGTTAATAACATGTTAGGTAGATAAAAAAATAGATGTGACGCCTTTTTAAGGACTAAATATGTTTACCAGCAAAGTAACTACAGAAGTGTAAAGGATTGGGTAAATAAGACAGGTATGGATAAGAATGGGAAGTGGGCAACGGATTTGGAAGTATTTGCAACAGCGTTACTTTTTGAAACCGATATATGGGTATATTTAGGACCTGGAGGTACACGCTGGATTGGATTTTCTGGTAAAAGGAAAAAATTAAATGAATTTCTCGATTGTCCCTCTATATTTAGATTATATCTACAAAATACTGGCTGTCATTATGAACCTGTTTTGTCTGTTGATAATATGTAATCCAATTCTTCAATTAAGCCAATTTAATAGATTCAACTTCTATATATGACTTTATTTTATTTTGTATCCGTGCTGTTGTTGTCATTGTTATTGTTTTTATTTTGTATTCATGTTGTTTTTCTTTTTTCTTTTTACCTCTTCATAGCACTTAGTGTTCTTTATCAAATGCAATCAACTCAATCTCATTTGTTGTCACAATCTGGAAGTGTAGAGTGAGTCAAACACAAATTTCTAAAGAATGTACCACACAAGAAGTTCCTGTTTTTCACAAATCAACATAGTCTATTTATATATCAAATATTTGACTTGCCCGAAATTTGGAACCAACAAACATATAGTGATTCAAAAGAAGCATTCCACGCATACGTGATTACACTTCAGATTCCTAACAAGGGAAATTAAACGATTTACTCGCTCAAAATGGAAGTGCATTACAATAACACACTGGCAGGGGCTATACTTGTATATTTTAATTAGTCAATAGCTTAGTCCAGAAGCTCAATTGAATTGACTTTATTAATCAGAGTTATTTTAAGCATATTAATAAAGATGGTAAATTTACGATTACAATTATTATTCATTATTTATCAAAAAGACAAAGCCGTGTGTGTGGTAAATACATGTTAAATTCATTATAGTGGAACGAAATTACCTGATAAGTTTATTAGTAAGTATTTGTTTACAATTGATGCTCGTTATATAAAATTAAACTTCATAAGTTTATAATATGTCCTAAAGCGAATAATAAAAATATTAAAATCGGGAGCGATTCCAATTTCTATTTTGACATTATGAGGCCTTATTTACGAAATTTCAACTTTTAGGTTGACTGAATATGACCCATGGTCTTGAGAAGTTCTTCCCTTAGCCTGTGTAATTGTGAAATTGGAAATCTGTTTTCCATTGCTTGAATTGTATGTCATCAGTGTATGACAAGGCTGTCCAAACCCTATCTCCTCGGGCAGCCACATTCCATGATTGGGATCGCGGGACGCAATATAAATGTAGATTCAGAAGTTAATAGAAAATAATATGGCAATTATTTCTCAAATGATTAATAGAAATATAATATTTTTTAAATATATTAGTCAGTGAACTGAGGACAAGATTATCTAATTATATTTCTCCAACTCGTCTAGACACTGTTGAGATCAAAGGATTTTCTCGAGACTGTTTGCAATACCTGTCTTGAAATCCATTCACCTGCATATTTTGTATACCCTCTCGAGAGTGGTTTGGTAGTGGCTACGGATATTATTACCTTGTATGTGGAGAATACCAGCACAAATCAAGCATTGGGTTTTTCCATGATTATACCTGACAACAGTTTTAGAGCATTTCGCAGAATTTGAACAGGTAATCCTTATATAATAATCATCTTAACAATTTTATCCGTGAATAATAAATTTTTGTCTGTTCTTACGAGGAATATTTAATTAATTATGAATTGACCAGGAATTATGCATCGATTGTGTAAACAAATTCATGGACATTCATCAAGAGCGTTGATAACTATGGATAAATAGCTAAGTTTGTCTTGATCACATCCTAGTTGGATACCAGTATGAGTCATGCCTATTACCAAACTAGTAATACAAATTTTGGCTCCCTGCCTTTCAGACAGTTTTATGAATTTAGTCTCGAAAATGGAATTCAGCGGTGCACCAAAGCTCATCTTCACGTGGTTAAAATGGCTAATTGCTACCATTCATATTTACTGAGTTATTCCACCAGATACGTGACATGGACTAAAAGTGTCACTGCTTACTCACCATGCGGGATATTAAAATTACATATATCAAATATGAATGCACCAATGCTCTTCTACACAATGGTGTAGTTAGATTTCATCTATGACATATGCTTGCTGAGTTATTCATGCTTGAACGTGACATGCGAATCCACCGCTGAATCGGCCGCTAAGATAACACTCGTTTAAAAAATATTTTTGCTCTAATGATAGTCGAGTTTTTCTATGTAAACACGCTATGCACACATATGCAGCATGTACCCCATTCAGCAACTATCAGTAGGTTTTGCACCTCACCAAGATTGTGAACCCCCTGGGAACATATCAGTATGTATCCGGGGGGAATATAAATTTATAAATCTTTAGGGTTTTTAAGATACGAGCACCCTTCGCTTGCTTGCGCTCCGCGGCTGGGGGACAATTTGTGTCCGCCGGAGGAGCCCTTTGGGTGCCTGGGGTCACCATTGATTAATTAAATGGGAGATAACATCTCAAAATACGTCTGTCCTACTGTTATAATCGAAATCGCACTTTGTCAAGTTTTAATTTCTTAATGCATAATGATGACGTCATAACAGAGTGATGAGTCATCATTTTTCATGATAGTTGCATCATATGTGAGATATATGAATATACATAAAATTTCAGCTTTCTATCACCTAAAATGGCTGAGTTATGGTCGAAAAATTTCTCATTATAAAAAAAGGTGACAATGACGTCATAATTCCATGATGGGTCGACATTTTCGTCTAAGCTCAGAATTTAGTGGAGCCATAGCCAAAACGATCGCACATGCCTAAAATCAGCTTTCTATGACCGGCAGTTTCTTCAATCAATTCGTCACAGATATATTTATATATATGTCATGGACCGAAGTGTAAATTGGCCAAGATTTGTGAATATTGGCTAAATCTTGGCTAAAAGCAACTTTGGCTCAGCCAAACATTTGGCTGAGCCAAATTGTTGAGTTAACCTAAATTTGATGGGAGCATCATACATTATGGGTTGACAAGAAATTGCAGATTTAATTCTAAATGTTATTAATCAATTTATTACTAATAAAACTAATTTACGACAATAAATTTAACAATTATAAGCTCTTAAATCTATTATTAGATAGAAATAGTACAGTCTGTAACATAATTATTGAGAATCATTAAAATACTGTACAAACACACGTTCATGCGAATATCTTCTAGTCGTTTGAATATATTGTTAACAACATGCCTATAACTAATAATTAATCGGAAAACCGCCTGATTCTATCACTAACTGGCACCTGCGTGGCATGGAATCACAGTATGGCTTGAGAAATTCAGGGTTTATGTTCGACCATACGATCTCGAGTTTTTCTCTCAGTTCGGAAATTGTCCTGGGAGCTAGTTTTATGAGTTCTTGTGTAACCCATCTGAAAACATTCTCAATCGGGTTGAGGTCAGGGCTCTGCGAAGGCCATGGTAGATGGTTTGGGATATTTTGGGACAAAAATTGCTTGACAACCTTCGAAGTGTGTTTTGGGTCATTATCCATGACTAGACGCCATTCATTTTGGTGAAAGACCTCAGCCTGGGTCAACAGATGCCCTTCTAGGATGGTAATAAACATTTGGCTGTTCATATTATCAGTAAAGATGGAGAGAGGAAACGTCCCCATTGAGCTAAATCCTGCTCAAACATTAATTTTGGGGGTATGTTTAGTCGTTGGAGCTGTTCTTTTTGTGTCGGATTTTGTCCACATTTTAATCCTTCCTCGAGACAACCAAATCGACATTTCATCGGTATAAACAGTATTATACCATGCTTTTTTTGGGCACTTATGCTTCTTTGCCCATTGAACTCTCGCAAGCCGATTTTTCTCGCTCACCATTGGTCTGTTGGTCGGATATTTTTTAGTATAGTTGAGATCTTTCATCGCTCGCCAGACAGTTTCATGGGAAGGTTTCCCGGGGACAAGATTAGCCAAAGTACGTAAAGAGAGATAAGGCTTACGTCTGATCTGTTGGGAAATGCTTTTTCGGATAGATAATCTCAGTTTAGACGGTCTCCCAGCACCCTTACGATGTTCTAAACCAATGTTGTCTTGCTTTCTAGATTTCACCCTATAAACCGTGGCAACGCTTACGTCCAACTTCCGTGATATCTCTTTTACAGATAAACCGGAGTTGTTCAATAGTGTTTCTATTTGAGTTCTCTTTAGTTTTTGACTCATGTAGGCAGTATTACTAGCTAAATCATTGCAGGAAAAAGATGAAAGTTAAACATACAAAAAATTAAGAAAATGATGACGTCATCATTTAATTTGAGCTTGTATTTTTAGCAAAAAATGAAATTTTCTTTTAATATGATCAAAATACTTCAGAAAAAAGAAGATAAAGATAAATTTGATAGAAAGTAAATGATAGAAGAGAGATATTTATTAAAATTGGTTCAATAAGAATTTATAAAAATTCTCAATAATTATGTTACAGACTGTAGTTTCACATTCACAGAAGGCTACAATGATTCTGAATAAGTAATCAACTAATGAATTTGTCGAATCCGTAACTACAGTTTAGTTAGTGTGGAATTGACAATCAAACAATTACTATCAGTCAAGTGAGTTTGGAATGTCCATAACTACATTCTAAATATTGAGAACTGTAAGTACTTGGCAACGGATAAAGTAATTGTAGGAATGTAATTTTAGTTTCATTTAACTATGCCTATTGTATGAAGTAGTTTTTCGTAGTATATAATGTTGAAATGCTGCCCGAGTGTACTTGCCATCACCAACATCACATTTCCAACACCAGAAGATTTTATGGGGAGTTAGATCAACTCCCCAAATCTAAGCAGCCTTTAACCCAGGGGGATATTGAAGAGATGATAAGTTTGTTAGTTAATTCTTCTGAGGATTTTGGCAAAAGCTTCCACCTCCGAGCAGTTGAGAAGTACAGCGTCTGTCGGTTTGGTGATATTTTCGAGCTGTATACGAAGGGTGGAGAGTTTCGAGGAAAAGAGAGACCCCGCGCATTAGTAGTTGCCAAGGAAGATGTTTGCGAGACTCTCTGCAAAGCACACGACAAGCTCTGTCATGTAGGGAGGTTTAGAATGTGGGCCTATTTGGAGAAGAATAAACTGCACATTACTCGCTCGCTTGGAATTATTTTGACGACTCTGCTCTATATGCCAGGAGAAGAAAGGGAGATGACTACGAAAAGGATTGTCCACAAGCCAATCATTCCTCCAACTGTTGGCCAGTGTGCACAGTCTGACCTGATTGATTTACGAATGCAAGAGGATAACAGGTACAAATACTCTCGCAATGAGTGGAAGAGCACACGGTTCGTACATGGAAGGCCTAGGAAATTCACATATCAAGGAAGCATTGAGCGAGCCAACCAGGATGTCGAGCTGCTCTTTGCCCGCCTCAGATCATTGAAAAAGCCACTGGACCAATGGGTGAGTGAGTTAAAATATGTTCAATATACTACGGGTGTTCAATAAGTTCTGATCAATACACTGTAAAACATTTAAAATACACGATAAACAAGTAATTAACGTTCTATTTTTTCAAAATACTCCCACGATTATCGATACAGCGTTGTAAACGTTCTAATCATTGTACAAATACTTTTTCAGTCCTCAGGAGGTATAAGGTTTAGATACTAGAAATCGCCGAACCTAGTCCTGCATTTGTGTCGAAATGACGACCAGAAAGGTACTCTTTTAGCTTCGGGAATAAATAAAAGTCACAAGGAGCTAGGTCTGGACTGTAGGGTGGATGCTCAAGCTCAACCATCCCCATGCTTGCAATTTTGGCTTTGACCTGCTTCCCCCCATGCCAAAATTGGTCCGGGTTAAATTTTGTGCCATTTAATTACGTACACTAAAGTAGTCCTCTCCTCATAGGATGTGATGACATTACAATCACTCTAGGAGGTCTCTATCAATAGGGAGTCTATTCAATACATGCCAACTGCACGTTTTTTGCATTGAATGTCCCGCTTTTATATTAAGTTTTATTATGTCCACTTTTTTTAATTCTACAAGTATGTAGAAGTTTACTATTGCTTCTCGCCATTTCCCTTCAACGCTGCGCCCGCTTTGATCATGACTCAAGTTGGCATTATTCAAGTTAAGAAAAATGTCTGTCGGTAGACCGATAGTGCAGCTGACTTGGCACGCGAGATATGAATATTGTAATACATCGGGCTACTAAATTTTTGAAAACTCAAATTTCGCAGCGTACGGAGATACATACATACATACATATGGACGGATGTGGTACACCGTCACTGCCATAGGGGCATCTCTCTGCAGAAACTGCACTAAAAATGGTCCTCCAGACTAGATTTGGCAGCCAAAACTGATCCCTCAGACCAATTTTGGCCTGACAGGCCTTTGTTAAGCAATGAAGGACCCATCGAGCACAAACCTTTGATAGATTTAGTTTTGACTTTAGAATGTGGCCAACACTTCCCATTGAGATCCCAATAATATGAACTAACTCTTTAACAGTGATATGAGGATCTGAATCATCGAGTTCCTTAATAGCACTGGAATATTTGGGGACAACCGCAGTAACAGGACCTCCAGCCCGAGGGTCATCTTCCACAGACTCTCTACCTACCCTAAAGCGCTGGGCCCATCGTCTGACTCCAGGATAAGATAGAGCACCTTTCATACCGTAGACTTGAACCAAGTAAAAACTGGCTTTTAGGTAATTGATAAAATAAACATATTCTATGAGCGAATTAAGGTACTAGTAAAATCTAGTAATGTCATATAATAATGATCAGAACTTATTGAACTTCCGTAGTACTAAGAATACTGTCAAACAATCTACATTTGGACGTACTCCCTTTGAGGTGCACTTTAGGAGGACCGCCTGATCTATCTGTAGTTTTGATGCTACCCCAAGAGTTGATAGACTCGCTCAATATGATGTAGATGACACCCTACAGATGGGTGGCGAGATCATCGAATTCTCTACTCAAACTACCGAGGCTACAACTGTTCCTGTCCCACGATCGAGCACGCCTATCCTCCTCCTCCCACTCTCTCGCATGACTCTATGTCAGCCGGATGTGACGATTCCTTCAGCCGATGTTGCTAACCAAGTGGATAGAGACCAACAGCCTCAGCCATGTTCTTCATATAGCCCAGAGCCTGTCCACGGTACACCGAAGTTGAAGTTCCCTCCTCGCCTCTCTCTTCTACTGACGAGCTGGATGAAGCGATTCTTACGACTTGGAGGTTAGACCGCTTATTAGGACTGATATTACATCATCTGTTAAGACGATATACTCTAGTACTAATCGCTGTATTGTAAGGTTAAATGCTCTTCATTTAATGTCTGCTATGTAAATGTTTCCAGTTTGATAGCGAATAGCTAGAATTCTGGGACTGTTAAAATATCCTGGAGCTTTCTTGTTCGTAGATCTCTTACAGGAGTAATCAATAGGAAGTCGTTTAGTTTTGTAATCAGGAACGACAGGCTTGACTCGAGGAAGGAAGGAGTGAGTGAGGGAAGTGTTGGGAAGGGAAATGAAGAACATTTAACCTTACAAACAGTGATTAGAGCACCAGAGTATATTGTCTAGGTCAGGGCTGTCCAACTGTATTTACTTCGGGCCGCAACTGCTTCATACCATTTAGTGGTGGGCCGCAATACAGGGGCGTGCACTCGGGATGGGTATGGATAGAGGTATTTTGGACGCAACGCGGGCCGCACAAAGCAAGGCCGTGGGCCGCCTGTTGGACAGCGCTGGTCTAGGTTAACAAATGATGTAATATCAGTCCTAATAAGCGGTCTAACCTCCAAGTCGTGTAAGATTGCTTCATCCAACTCGTCAGCAGAAGAGAGAGGCGAGGAGGGAACATCAACTTCGGTGTACCGTGGACAGGTTCTGGGCTATATGAAGAACATGGCTGAGGCTGTTGGTCTCTATCCACTTGGTTAGCAACATCGGCTGAAGGAATCGTCACATCCGGCTGACATAGAGTCATGCGAGAGAGTGGGAGGAGGAGGATAGGCGTGCTCGATCGTGGGACAGGAACTGCTGTAGCCTCGGTAGTTTGAGTAGAGAATTCGATGATTTCGCTACCCATCTGTAGGGCGTCATCTACATCATATTGAGCGAGTCTATCAACTGTTGGGGTAGCATCAAATCTACAGATAGATCAGGGGGGATCCTCCTAAAGTGCACCTCAAAGGGACTACGTCCAAATGTAGACTGTTTGACAGTATTCTTAGTATATTGAACATATTTGAACTACACTCTGTCCCTTATAACAGATCAAGTGACAACTAAACTACACCCTGTCCCTCGTAACAGAGCAAGTGACAACTGAACTACACCCTGTCCCTTATAACAGAGCCAGTAACAACTGAATTACACCCTGTCCCTCATAACAGAGCAAGTAACAACTGAATTACACCCTGTCCCTTATAACAGAGCCAATAACAACTGAATTACACCCTGTCCCTCATAACAGAGCAAGTAACAACTGAATTACACCCTGTCCCTTATAACAGAGCCAATAACAACTGAATTACACCCTGTCCCTCATAACAGAGCAAGTAACAACTGAATTACACCCTGTCCCTTATAACAGAGCCAGTAACAACTGAATTACACCCTGTCCCTCATAACAGAGCAAGTAACAACTGAATTACACCCTGTCCCTTATAACAGAGCCAATAACAACTGAATTACACCCTGTCCCTCATAACAGAGCAAGTAACAACTGAATTACACCCTGTCCCTTATAACAGAGCCAGTAACAACTGAATTACACCCTGTCCCTCATAACAGAGCAAGTAACAACTGAATTACACCCTGTCCCTCATAACAGAGCAAGTGACAACTGAATTACACCCTGTCCTTCATAACAGAGCAAGTAACAACTGAACTACACCCTGTCCTTCATAACAGAGCAAGAAACAACTGAATTACACCGTGTCCCTCATAACAGAGCAAGTAACAACTGAATTACACCCTGTCCTTCATAACAGAGCAAGTAACAACTGAACTACACCCTGTCCTTCATAACAGAGCAAGTAACAACTGAATTACACCCTGTCCCTCATAACAGAGCAAGTAACAACTGAATCACACCATGTCCCTCATAACAGAGCAAGTGACAACTGAATTACACCCTGTCCCTCATAAAAGAGCAAGTAACAAC
The DNA here is from genome assembly GCA_963281255.1 of Aphrocallistes beatrix. NCBI lineage: Eukaryota > Metazoa > Porifera > Hexactinellida > Sceptrulophora > Aphrocallistidae > Aphrocallistes > Aphrocallistes beatrix. The sequence continues at coordinate 1,626,611 of OY725494.1, forward strand.
TGAATTACACCCTGTCCCTCATAACAGAGCAAGTAACAAATGAATTACACCCTGTCCTTCATAACAGTGCAAGTAACAACTGAATTACACCCTGTCCTTCATAACAGAGCAAGTAACAACTGAATTACACCGTGTCCCTCATAACAGAGCAAGTAACAACTGAATTACACCCTGTCCCTCATAACAGAGCAAGTAACAAATGAATTACACCCTGTCCTTCATAACAGTGCAAGTAACAACTGAATTACACCCTGTCCCTCATAACAGAACAAGTGACAACTGAATTACAACCTGTACCTTATAACAGAGCCAGTAACAACTGAATTACACCCTGTCCCTCATAACAGAGCAAGTAACAACTGAATTACACCCTGTCCCTCATAACAGAGCAAGTGACAACTGAATTACACCCTGTCTCTCATAACAGAGCAAGTAACAACTGAATCACACCCTGTCCCTCATAACAGAGCAAGTGACAACTGAATTACACCCTGTCCTTCATAACAGTGCAAGTAACAACTGAATTACACCCTGTCCCTCATAACAGAGCAAGTAACAACTGAATTACACCCTGTCCTTCATAACAGAGTAAGTAACTACTACGAATGATTCATACCTTTGTTGAATTGTTAATATTTTTATTTAATTATTGTGCATTGCTAATTACTGTTAACATGAATGAGTTTTATATTGGATTTTCTCAACTGGTAATCATAATCTATACTACTCTCACGCATAACGCAATAAGATAAATCTACAATTTCTTGTCAACCAATGATGTATTATGCTCCCATCAAATTTAGGTTAACTCAACACTTTGGATCAGCCAAATATTTGGCTGAGCCAAAGTTGTTTTTAGCCAAGATTTAGCCAAGATTCACAAATCTTTGGTCCATAACATATACATATATACGTCTATCCTTACTATTAAAACTCGATTAATGTATATTTATTTATTTATTTATATATATATATATATATATATATATATATATCTGTAACGAATTGATTGAAGAAACTGCCAGAGTTTTTTGGCTATGGCAAGTTCTCAGCTCAGACCAAAATGTCGACTCATCATGGAATTATGACGTCATTGTTACATTTTTAAAAGTTAAGCAACACAGTTATTTGGACATAAATCAGCCATTATAGGAGATAGAAGGCTGAAATATTTTAATAGAATCTGTATACTAACAAGTCTCACATATGATACAACAATCATCAAAAAATGAAGACTCATCACTTCGCTATGACGTCATCATTACTCATCAAAATTTTAAAAATTGACAAATTTTGTGATTTTTCGAGTGATATCGATTTTCACAGTAGGACAGACATATTTAGAGATGCTCTCTCCCTCATAATTAACCAATGTGACCCCAGGCGACCGAAGGGAGCCTCCGGCGGACACAAAGTGTCCGCCAGCCGCGCAGCGAATGCAAGCGAAGCGCGCTTGTCCTTACTATTAAAACTCGATTAATGTTTGTACGTATATATATCTATATATATATATATATATATATATATATATATATATATATATATATATATATATATATATCTGTAACGAATTGATTGAAGAAATTGTCAGGCTTAGAAAGCTGATTTTTGGCATGTGGGAGTCTTTTGGCTATGGCTCCAGTAAGTTCTGAGCTCAGACGAAAATGTTGACTCATCATGGAATTATGACGTCATTGTCACATTTTTAAAAGTTACGCAATACAGTTATTCGAGCATAACTCAGCCATTATAGGAGATAGAAGGCTGAAATTTAATAGAATCTTTATACTAACATACCTCACATATGATATAACTATCATCAAATAATGATGACTCATCACTCTGTTAATACGTCATCATTACGCATCAAAATTTTAAAAATTGACAAATTTGGTGATTTTTCGAGTGATATCGATTTTAAACAATAAGATGGACATATTTAGAGATGCTATCTCCCTTATAATTAACCAGTGTGACTCCAGGCGACCGAAAGTAGCCTCCGGTGGACAAAGTGTCCGCCAGCCGCGCAGCGTAACAAGCGAAGCGCGCTTGTCCTTACTATTAAAACTCGATTAATGTGTATGTATGTGTGTATATCATATAATGAAAAGTCGAGTGCGCATTCTCACTGAAAAAGGTCGAGTGCGCTTTGTTAGCTCTTACTTTAGACAACATAGCAACCTATATGAGCCATTAAAATCTTAACTATCATTTTAATTATTAGCCATTTGACTAGATTCAAAAGACCACAAAAGAAATGCTGAAATTGTACTATATTACAAGAACAAATTGCTTCGAGTGAGTATCTACCACAAATAATTTCAACTTCCCAGACTGTTACCAGTGTAATTCTTGATTCACTACTAGGGGTATATATATACACATCCTGGCACAAGTATTAGCTTATTGAAGCTATCACAAATTGTGACAATTAATTACATTTTATAAATTTTTTTGATATACAAGTAGTATGTCCGACGAGATAGCTTATAGAATTGTCAACATACCCAATTCAAAGAAGAGACAACGGAAAGATGAATTCGAAGAAACACATATCTCCCATCTAACCTTAAGTTCAGAGACGAGTAACGTACATGTTTTCGATGAATCTCTAACCAGAATTGAAATCAATCAGCAAACAGGTAAATATACTATGATGGATAAAGCATTTTGTTTTGTGTTAGATTTTGTTCCGTTGTTAATAGAATATTGCAAGCATATAATTTCCAAAGTAATGTAGGGTGGGTATATACTGGCAAATAAATTTATTATGTTTAACATAACATATTGAGATATTTTGGGGAAATGTTGTCTTTTTAATTCAATTTAATATACACTAGTAATATATTCATCTTAGAGTAAGCTCCGCCGTTCTGGTTAGCTCCGTTCTGGTTAAATATGTAATGCTTAATTAATGCTCTTTTATAATCATAGGCACCAATCATGGTTAGGACTTATCCCAATCTGATGATGAAGAAATATCAACTTTACCAATATCAACCTCTGACCAATATACAGCCCTCTTGATTGTAGAATCTAAGGCATGGCTATTGTGTGAGACAGTATTCGCAGTTGTATCAGATTTCGAATTGAAGACAGGTATGTGTTCTATTCACATTCTGCGTAATTTGAAATCGAAATGTTATTTAATGAGCTCCGCATTTGTAAATTTTAGAAAAAGTCAAACTAACGAAAAGAAAAGAAAAGATCGGTCTACCATCTGATAGCACTATTTGGGCGGTATTTATTTTGATTTTTGTGAGTTAACCCCCTAAAGTTTAGAGTTAATAAAAATTGAAAAATTATTGGAGGTTTTTTACTTTTACCAATTACCAATTAGTTTTTAACTTATTTGATATGTTTTTAATGATATGGACCTTAACATTGTTTTGGCACCTTTGGAGATTATATAACACAAAGATTTAAAAGAATGGGCAAAAAAAATCCAAACAAAATAGCTCTATAAGGGAGTTCATTTATATAATACTCGGGAAATCGCAAGTTTGATCTCAGTTATTTAGCGATCACTGGGTCAGAAATAAAATTCTGATCGTTTCAAAAAAAAAGTTTGTTCGGATCAGACCATTTGTTCTTGAGATATCGCTTATTATAGGTAAAGTTCGGGCATAATATCTCTCTATGGTCCCGAAAGAGGGGGATATCATATCTTAAAAACTATTGAAGATATATAATCCATTATATTCTGAACTAAAAGGATATATGCGAAAATATATAGGTTCCTCGAACATTCCTTTGTCAAAAAATAAATAATTCTCGACTTATCATTGATTTAATTGCAATACAAATTCTATGGAGAACTTTGAATATATTAGAAAATGGCGAATCTAATCATTAATTCTGTGTCCAAATGTGGTTATTATGCTAAATAATGAATACAATTGTCGTTAATAGTGTGTACAGAAAAATTGGAGAACTTTTGATAATTATTTTGAAAGTTCTGGCCTTGGACCTCGCAGATTCGGTCAAAAACCCCCATTTAAGGTCCAAAAAGAGATATCTCTGTAAATATATGTCGAAACTCTTAGTTCTCACTTCCTAATATACTTTTTATAAGTGTACATATATTATTCTATGATAATAATTGCACTACACCCTATGGAGTGTTAAGTTTTAGATTTATGTCATATGATGACGTAGCATTTTTCGAAAATCCTAACTTGGAAAATAAAAGTCGTAGACTTTCGCTCTAACTTCCTAATATACTTTCAGAAGCTATTTAACCATTCTAAACTGATAGATTATACTTCGTATTGCCAGGAATATGAATTATTATTCACAATTATCCCAAACATTCGGGGTAGGGGCCTCAAGGAAATTTGTGGATTTTCAGGGTACTCTTGCTATTTTTTGTAAATATTTGGTTCAAATATACCTAAATCAGCAGTATAAATGATGATAAATGTCTGTGAATGCTTTTGTTCATTAATTCATTCTACATTCTTCTTAACATTTAAACTCAAAAGCTCTATATCTCGGGACTTTAATATTTCAAAATTGACCGTCTTTACAGAATTTTAACTCAAAATTGGTTTGAGATAGAGGTTTGAAAATTTCAAGAGTTGTTCCATATTATTTGCCGATGAAAGTAGGACCACCATTTTTTCGATATCTTCTAACTTGGTGATTTTATCGCTGATTTCCCCAAAAAACAGACATTTTTGGCCGTTCTTTGTCCCTTTTTTTTCGGAAACCGATAATATTTAAAATTTTTGTCATTTTAACTTTCTTTTGGTCCTATGAAGTTGCAAATATGGTAGACTATCTATGATTCGATTTTGGAAGCATTTGATTCCTTGTATGTCCTAAACAATTCCTTAAGTGCCCGAAGTTCTACCATTAAGAAGTGCTAGCGGAAAACGAAAAAAACAGAATTTGAGACACTGTATCTCAAAAACTAGAAATGAGAATCAAAAACGGTTTGGAATGTGCCAGTATTTCTTGATGGAGATACCTCCCCACGCTTAACATCTCTTATAGCTCTACTTTCATCGTATGCTGTAAGCTAAATCATATGTTTTTTCGAGGGTGGTATCCTTAATTAACGAGTATCGAATTCTATGCCAACCCAAATATGCCAATATTTCTACGTTTTTTACTCTCTCTTTGTCAACAATATTTCTAATTGATAATATGGATTTTCATATCTTCTACAAGGAGGAAATGAAGTGGTTCTGTGATATATGTTTGGGTAAGTGTAGTAAGTCAGCCACTATGAAAAACATTTTACCTGAAAACAATTTCAACGAACTAACAGCAGATCAGAAATAAATTCAATACCCAGTAGTATCCAATATATCAATACCTGTCTCATTTGATGAAAGCATGTCAAATATCTATGAAGAGCAACAACTATGTAACAACCTGAATTTACCGATAGAACTACTTCCGGAAAAGGAACTTTGTGAATATAGTAGTAACTATAAATTTAGCAAAGAGAAGATTTCATTGGAGAGAAGAGGGCTCATTCTATATACAGCAAAGACTGTGGTTGAGCTAGCTGAACATAAAGGTAAGATTATAACCAAATACTTGCTCCACAACCTGCTCATAGTTCATGTTATTATATATTTGTTCAGTTTATAGTTCTATATGCGAAGGTACTTGCAAGTGTAGAGCATATTTTGATGGCAGTTCAAGACTCTTGCTGAACATTAACAACAGATACTTCTTACATTATGACTTGCTCTATGAGTATAGCGAATTTATGACTTCATCTAGAAACACACTACACGGTTATCTAAGATAAGAATCGCTCCCGAATTACTAGAGAACTCGGGTAGTGCGTGCTTGCATAGGAGACAGAAAAATTTACGAACTAACCGAGTGTAATAATATAATATCATTATTTAGTACGTAGTACATGAATCTAATTGAATTTTTTCTAGTGCAAATAATAATGTTATGAAGAGGCTAGGAAGGAAAACTAAATACCTGTATCACATTCTTAAACACGAGTGGAATGCATACTTAAGGATGGTCAGAATTGACTACAAAGCGAATTTCACTTGTCCTATATGTAAGGATAACCCAGAAGTAGTAATAATGGATGGTGTAACACTGGGAACTCTGAAACATATCCCTGAAATCTCTCATTCGAAGGATAAAGAACAACATTTTAATCTCATCCCAACTAGTGATCGCGTATTCATCTCTAATTCTGCGACAAGAAAAAAGTTAAAAGACTATAGTTTGATGGGTTTGACGAAAACCATTTTTTTTGAAATGTTGGATTTTATCAGTAATAAGGAGTTCGTGGACTATATATTGTATAGTAGCGTGGAAACAGACGGATGGAGGAAAATTCATGACGACTTCCCTGGCGTAAGTAATCTTATAAGTTTACTAAGCTACCCTTCACCATTATGTGGAATCTTTCAGTGCTCAATACTCACTAAAAGGGAGCGAGAAATACTAGTATTATTGTCTAAGGGGGGATATATTCCTAAAAATGAACTTCAACAAATATTTCTTGAAAGCAATTCCATGAAAGTTATTCAATTCACTTCCAGCCAGAGTAAATGATGATGGACGAATGGCGTTACATTAAATCGTAGCTCCCCTTTTAACAGTGATTCTAACAAAAATTGATCAGCTATTCAAGAGACCTACTCGTCAGCCTGTAGTGTATCCAGTTCCTGACAATGATTACTTCATGTATTTTCCTGCATTTTCCACCACTTACTACAAGTAAGTTATTTTATTACTTATTGGTATATGATATCTCATATTAAGGTACTATTACTTGTACATATTAAATTCAAGGATGCTTTTGCATTTATTTAAATTTTTTAATAGAATACCTATTTATGAGCAGTCAAAAAAAGCTCAATCAAGTATGAAATGTTCCAAAATATACCCAAAGTACAACATATTTTCTCCAGGGATGCTTGTAATGGCGTGCAAACATAAAATTTTCTATGGATTGGAGATCCTAAGAGAACGGGAATCTACTGAAGTAGTCTACAATATGCTGATTAGTATTTTCAAGCAACCACCAAATATTATTATCCATGACAACGCGTGTAATTTGCATACAACGTGTATAATGAGGTAAGGTTGATACTATATTTAACATATACTATGTATTGATATTGTATGCACGTATATTCCAATACTGAATGGCTATCCATATTCTAGGGATCCTGCACTTTTTCGGGGACACAACCTTTTTAGTGGATAGATTTCATTATTCGAACCATAAATGCAGTACATCATAATCCATGAAATCTACTCAAACTGAAGAAATCAAGCGTATCAACTCACAAGCTTGTGAACAAATATTCTCAGTTTTAAGGCAAATCTCAACTCAAATTGTATATATGAGAATTGTAAATGTTTTCTACACAACACAAGATACTTTTTGGTTAATCTAAATGAACAAATTATGGAAAATATGAATAAAACTAATGAAAATTATTAAACTAAATTTGAAATTATTGTTTGACTGGTGGGCATATTGGGTATTTAGGACGAATATTTAGGTACAGTCGAACCTGCTATAACGGCCACTCTATATAACGGTCACCTGTCTATAGCGGTCACCAATGAACAGTCCCGTCCGAAATCCCATAATATTGAACCTGTGTATAGGGGTCACCTGCTCAACGCGGCCAGCGGCCACCCGTTTGTAGTCCCTTACTGACCCTAAAACTGTCTATAACGGCCATTACCTGTCTATAACGTCCACAACTGTCTATAACGGCCATCACCTTTTCACGTTTTTATGTGTTTATTGTAGGACCTGATACGAACGATAAACAAGTTACAAGTTTCATGTAATTACTTCAAGCAATGGATTTCGAAAAACTTTATATTTACGTTGATGCCTTTGGGAGATTAAGACAATCACCTGTATATAACGGTCACCTGTGTATAACGGCCATTTTTGTCGTGTCCCTTGGGTGGCCGTTATATACAGGTTCCACTGTATTTCTTTGTCGTCATCAGGAAGGCCAACACATGGTTTGTGAAACCATCTATCACAATTTGAGCATTCGACGAAGTAGTTATAAGCAAACTGTGGCAGCCTACAAACACACCACAGTTAATGACAAATGAGGTCATGTGATGGGGGAAGTCTTCATCAGGTCGTGTGCTGGTCTTTCGAATCGTTTTAAAAGGTGTCAGGACTTCGGTTTCTATGCATTCTTTTAGATGTCTACGCATATTCGATTGGCGCCATCTAATTTTTGCTGGATCATCTCCAGAAACTAATGCAAGGCATGCTGCCGCAGCAAAGATCCCGCAATCTGCACCCCCTCGCTGTTGCTGCATTGCTGGAACATAGATTTTAGGCTTTGACTCATTGTGAGCGTATAAAAGCGCTAGTTGTATATCGATTTCTTCACTAGTTTTTCCAGAGAAGTACGAGTCATAAAGAAATATTCCATCTGGGGTGATCCTAGAGCAGATCCAGTGCAAATTCCCGTCGTGGTGCATCTGGATGCTATTCATCGGGGCCTTAAGAAATTGTTGAATCTATAAAAGGTGATATAATTTGATAATTAGAGATGTCTAAAGTTTACATACTGTTAAGGTATAAACACTGAGCTATACGTAATAAAATAGTCTAAATATTTACCTTCGCAAAATTTGTGTCCTGCAGGCCAAGTGTACCAGGAAAAGACATCCTTATTAGATCCTAAAAACTCGTAATGTAAAAGGTCATGTAAATTATAGATACTATAGAAATACTACTATTTACCATGAAACTGCTTATGCAAATCCTGAGAGGAATGTGTTGGGGCTAGAAAGGAGCTTACAAAATTCGGTCTTGACAGTATCTTCGATTGCTTTGAATTTTACCCTTAGTGGGGATATAGTCTGCGCATTAGCAAGAACAGCGATGGAAGATGTTGGTGGGACGCAGTCAAGGTCAAAAGTGCTTTCGGGTTGCCTTTCATTTTGAAATTGAGAAAGATCGGGCAAAAAAACATCATCTGTTATGTCATAGGTCTCAGATGCATCTGGCATGTCAGAGGTCTTAGATGATGAGGACAAATATCGTAAATGATATCACTTAGCTAGCTCACAAGGTCTTCTGATGACAGAAATATGTCTATAGGATCTGTTCTCAATGAATCTATAGGAGATCTATCTCGAACATCCTCTTGCAATAGTGTTGCATTTTCTTGCAATAATGTTGCTCCCCCTCCAGAGGTGTACTTATTGTATGATTGGATTATCTGAATGAGGATAGAGCGTTTAAAATTTTTCTTGGTGACATTTTGGAGTGGGATGTCAGTTGGCCACCAGATCGGCTTTTTAGAAATGTTGTCCCAGAAATGTCGCGTCGTTCCTAAATAATAAATACATATATTCATATACTTAGAGATGAATCTAAGGTGCGAGTGGAGTATTCCCACCTAAATGCTTTAAACCTACCGACAGACTTCTGAGTGATCCAAGAAATCATCCTTCTTAGAGACATTACGTTCAATTTCTTTAGGTCACCTTTTATGCTAGCAGCCATCTCAAATTCCTGAGCCGGAATAGAAGAAGTTATATTGGGGCATGCCAAACTCTCCCACACTTCTGAAGTATGCTCGTTTATTAAATCTGTGAATAAGCTATTTCTAAATACCGATAGGCCCCCTTCCCACTTGTAGACTACACCTACCCGCTGTCCTGTTACTTGCTTGAAGCGAGTTAATGTCCTCTGCAGCATAACTCTTGCATTCGCCATGGTCATTAGAGGCACAATTATATAAAATTATTGAGAAGCTCGGAAGATATTGAAAAATACTGGGAAATGCGGAAGATACTGAAAAATACTAAGAATGCGGAATATACTTAGAAAATGTATACATATATGTAAACAAAGCTGGTGTGCCTGTTGTGCCTATAAATATGAGCATGCGCACTCGACCTTTTTCAGTGTGCATGCGCACTCGACTTTTCAATACCTCGTGTATATAGTATATATATATATTTCTGTAACGAATTGATTGAAGAAACTGCAAGGCATAGAAAGCTGATTTTTGGCATGTGAGAGTTTTTTGGCTATGGCTCTAGTAAATTCTGAGTTCAGATCAAAATGCCCACTCATCATGGAATTATGACGTCATTGTCACCTTTTTCATAATTATAAATTTCAGTTTTTCGACCATAACTCTGCCATTTTAAGTGATAGAAGGCTGAAATTTTGATAGAATGTGTATATTAATAGATCTAACATATGATGTCCTATCGCCAAAAAATGATGATTCATCACTCTGTGATGACGTCCTCATTATGCATCAAAAATTGTAAGAATTGTCAAATTTGGTGATTTTTCGTGCGATCTCGATTATGACATTAGGACAGACGTGTTTATAGATGTTATCTCCCATATAATTAATTAATGATGACGATAGGCGCCCAAAGGGAGCATCTGGCGGTCACAAAGTGTCCGCCAGCAGCGCATGCAAGCGAAGCTCGCTTGTATATCATAATTATGACGTCAATCTCACATTTTAAAAAGTTAAGCAATACAGTTATTCGAGCATAACTCAGCTATTATAGGAGATAGAACGCTGAAATTTTAATAGAATCTGTACAATACGATATCTCATACATGATGCAACTATCATCAAAAAATGATGACTCATCACTTTGTTATGAGTCATCATTACGCATCAAAAATTTTAAAATTGACAAATTTGATTATTATTTGAGTGATATCGATTATCACAGTAGGACAGACATATTTAGAGATGCTATCTCCCTTATAATTCACCAATGTGACTCCAGGCGACCGAAGGGATATATATATATATATATATATATATCAGGGTTGAAACCGAATAGTTGATTATTCGGTTCGACCAAATATTATTTGCAAATAATTGATATTTGGTTTGTAACCAAATATCATTATTTGGTATTCGGTTGAGAACCAAATAATTTGGTCAACCGAATATTTGGTCAAACGAATAATTTGGTCAACCGAATATTTGGTCAACCGAATAATTTGGTCAACCGAATATTTGGTCAAACAAATAACTTGGATGCTTTCCCAATACAATCACACGTTCTTACATGAGGTGGTCCGAACACAAATTAATATAACAGGCCTACTTATACTCGATTATATTTTAGTATAAATATTTATATACATAATAATTTATGCAAAAATATAATCAAGTATTATTTGGTTAACCAAATGATTCGGTAGACCAAATATTCGGTTGACCAAATTATTTGGTTGACCAAATATTCGGTTGACCAAATTATTCGGTTTGACCATTATTCGGTTAACCAAATTATGGTCAGACCAAATAATTTGGTTAACCGAATAATGGTCAAACCGAATCCATTATTCGGTTAACCAAATTAATTGGTCTGACCATTATTCGGTTAAAATGGTATTTGGTTGAAGTGGTTTCAACCTTGATATATATATATGTAACGAATTGATTGAAGAAGCTGCCGGGTGCAGAAATCTGATTTTTGGCATGTGGGAGTATTTGCCAATGGCTCCACTAAGTTCTGAGTTCAGACTAAAATGTCTACTCATCATATAATTATGACGTCAGTTTCACCTTTTTATAATTCGAAATTTCAGTCTTTCGGCTATAACTCAGCCATTTTAGGTGATAGAAGGCTGAAATTTTAATTGAATATGTATATTAATATTATCCACATATGATACAACTACCATCCCAATATAATTACTTATCACTCTGTTATGACGTCATCATTACCCATCAAAAATTGACAAATTTGTTGATTTTTCGAGTGATATCGATTTTAGCAGCAAGACAGACGTATTTAGAGATGTTAGCCCCTTATTATTAATCGATGTGACTTCAGGTGCCCTTAGGGCGCCTCTGGCGGACACTTTGTGTCCGCCATCCGCGCAGCGCAATCAAGCGAATTGCGCTTGTAATTTACTATTTCACTCAATATATAGATAATTCTATTAATATTTAGCTAATTTGTATGCTTGAAAACAATCTTATATATTAAATACTAGGATATTTTTGTATGTGTTTGTCCGAATTGATTGAAGAATTGGGAAGTTGTAGAGAAATGAAATTTGGTATGTAGGTGTCAAATGATATGACTACGATTAAGTTCTAAACGAAATTTTTCGCATCTTTTCTATACAATACTATGCAAGGCTTACTCTCACAATAGAAATCACTGTACGACACTATTGTATGCTGTCATTGTTTTTAATACTTCAAAACAATAACTTATATAAATGTCTCAATTATATCATAGTGTGAGCAATAAAAAAGGTTATGTCATAGCCTACTATACATATGGCCTACCAGTAAAAAAACCATGGATATTTCAGAAGTCATATCTAATAGTACATTTCAACAATGTGGTTATCATTTGTATTAATTAATTGACATTTGACAAAAGTGGTAAATTACATAATCAGGAAGTTCTATGTTTCTTTGCACTCTTAATATCACTGTCTATAGTAGTTGGATGTGTTAGTTTCTTAAGTTTTCGAGTAGTTTCCTTTTGTCTTGATTGGGAAATGACCATATAATTGAAATTTTTGACCTTGTTTGCTATTATGCAGTTTGATCTGATGGTTAAAATTCGTTTAAGATAATCCCACCCAAAAAGATTGCAATTGGGACATTTGTTTCTCCAATGTTCGCACTGAGCATCTTCTAGCGAAATGATAGAAAGTTCTAAAAGTGTTTTTTTGGGCGCTCCACTAGCAAATCTAATAAGCAGATCATTATCCTGCTCAATAAGTCTGAATATCTTCCAAACTAGTACCACAGCATCTAGAACAATATCAGAGTAGCGGTATCAAGAGAAATATCTGACAAACCAAAGATCACATTTGAGTAAATATCAATATCACTTGAAGTATCGGTAGTAGTATCATCAGTTGTCGCAGAAAAGGAGCTTATAAAGTCGGACAGAGTTAAGTCATTTGACTGTCGGTAGAAAATATATTTAGGATAGTAGAGACCTTGAGTCGTCGTTCACTCTCGAGAATTTGACAATAGGAAATGTGGTAGTTGGCTCCCGACATCATTCTGTATAAACTAAAATGATGTTCTAATGCGTCTGTTTGCAAAAAGTAAGTCAAGAAGTAAGTAAATCCACGTTCCTTTGTAAGATAGTTAACTATCCTTGGTAACGCAAGAAATGAGTGTTTGATACTAGTAAAAGTCTGAGCACTAAGTTTCACATCTTTTCCGGGAAGTGATTTCCATTTGTCTAGCCAGTCTACAATTTTAGCTAAAAAGCCAAAACGAAAGTCATTGTAGTAAAATTGTTCAGAAATATCATCATTAAGGCGGATATTCTTGTTGGGCCTGTTAACATTAAAATCTTCCAAAGCTGGTTAATCGTATCGATAAATTCTGAAGTGTGTCTTGAACTCCTGAGTATGGGATAAATTCTGAACTTTGATAGCTGAACTGGTGGATTCGCAAAACATTCTCAGAGCAAGGCTAACATTTTGACGTTCGAAAGATGTCGGCCAGCAAGCCTTTGCGATTAATGTTGGAGCAAGTTTAGCACATTTATATTGTTCTTCCCTGTATAAAAGACGAATGTCCTCGAAAGAAGCGATGTTCACCTGTTGGAAATCCTCAAAGCTAGGATACTTGAGTATTCTGTCATGGTTCTTGACGTTAAGCCAGTTATTACGAATCGATTTTAGGACATGAACAAAATCAAAAATCAAAAACAAATTACGAGTGGAATCTACCGGATGTTGTACAACAGGCTGTAGTGTGTGATCAGAAGAAAATAATTTGAAGAGATTTACGTTGAGAGGATAGGCATCGGTACTAATTACTTGAACTGAGAGGTTACATTGCTCGACATCACTTATCACTGATTGAATAGTGGGAAACAATTTCTGGGCAGAAGAACTGCCTAATGGTAAAAGCATAGGCGTCGTAACCCACCCGGTTACCCGGCAATTGCCGGGCGGCCCAGAGTGAATGCCGGGTACTACCCGGTCTAATGCTCGGTACTACCCGGTAAATGACCGGGTACTACACAGTAAAAAGCTTAGTGCTATTATGTACTGGTAATTGGCTGTTACTAATTCCTCATGTAGATCAAGGGTTCACGGCCCATTTGGCTGATGGTAACGCTGGATCAGCTGAAGATACGGCCCGATTAACTGACTGAACGGCCCTGGATTATTGTGGCCGGGCAGTCCAAGGGTAGGAAATAAAGTTTACGACGCCTATGGGTAAAAGTCGAACTATTGTAGACCATTTTCTGAAAAGGCTAGATACCATTATGGAGAAGACTGTCTTTGTCGGGTCATTCGGATCTAAAGAACCACCAACAATTTTTCCAGCTTTGTATGTAAGATCTGATTTCACATGTATCTCGTCCATTTGTAAAATTACATTCTTCTCTTGAGGGGTGAAATTTGATGTTGCTTGCTTGAGATATGTCGTGAAGTTATCGTCAAGCCCAAATGAAGAATACAGCATTTGTATTGTATTGAAATGTGGTAGAGCCAAACATTCTAGAGACTGTAGGAAATTATAACATGTTGAAGAAATGAGGTGAGCCTTGAGCGCTATAATTTGAGTGATAGTATTATATCTTCGCCTAGTCTTCTGAACACATAAATTTCGGAGCTGACAAAGTGTAAATTGAAGCGAAGGAAGAAGATGAATATCATTGGATTTATCATCAAACTCTTCCTGTGAATGATCTTCAAGATGGGATACTGCATTCTGAATATTAGTGATAGCTTCAGCGATCATATCCTTAGGCTGGGAAATCTTTGTAGAAGAACAGGATATTGCTTCTACTAACTCTGTAAGTAGTGTTTCGATTTGTCTGACATCAGTTATGCAATTAATCCTTAAGGATATCTCTTTGGATTGAAAGTATCCACGTGCTGTCATCGTAGAATCGATGGTCAATGCGGCTTCGACCCTAATAATTCCTTCTGATTTAGATGGATAAATGAAGTTTAGCATGTTGTCCTGTGACAACCACAGAAGCCAAGGATCCGGATAGCAAGAAGTTAATTTCTCCTTCAGATCAGAAAAACAATATACTTTAAACTTTTTCGTTTCTATATCTTGTGTTTCGAGGCTAAGATTTCGAGCGGTGATAGATAAATCTTCTTCCTTAGATTCATGCGAAAACCGAGATGGTCCATTCGTAGAGGATAAATAGCTAGGACATCCAGGAAGTATTGAAGGTATAGCACCTTTAACTAAAATTGGCGTCTCTCGTTTGGTATACTTGATCTCCACGCCATCATTTACTCGGATCGTATTTTCAATATCCCGTTCGTGGAAATGCATGGCACACACATAAAATACCTTGGGAGGATTACCATGCTCTCTGTGTAACGCATTAATCCAAGCCTGGCATAATTCTGGATCCTCTGGAGATTTAAAGACTGGTATATAAGGATCTTTGGGATAATAGTTGCTCTTACATCCAGGAGCCCAGCATCTGTTTGGCATAATCTCGATATTAAGGCGAATAGTAAAGCTAAATAAAATTTCTAATGTGCAGGGAGAAATTAATAAGAATATTAAACAGGAATGATCACATGGGAAAGGAAATTGGGTAAGATGGGAACCAAAAGATAGAATATACACTATACTAAGTATAATCAGATATGCGAAATAATTACTACTTAATTAATTAAAAGAAATACTGAATGAATCGTAAAGACAATACTATTATATACTGTAGGGATTATGGTAATGTTATTAATTATTTGTAGTCATCTAAATTTGTAAACACTATTTAAGGTTGGGTATTATTTAGTATAACTATTATTGTGAACCCATAATATGTAGCAGATAAAAATAGCATATTGTCGAATGAAATACTCAATAACTTATAGCTAATCCTTGGTCACAATTTTTCTTTGAGCTGTTGGGCCAGAGTATAGTAGGCTATGGTTATGTATATATTTTCACACATTTATACACATATTTTGAGCATTTGACGAATTTTGAAAATTATGCTAGAGACTAGCTTCCAACGGTTGACATGGGGCTTTAAGGGGTGGAGATTTCAGATCGATAATATAAGTTTTTTGTTCCCTTTTATTTGCAACAAGCGCTTCGCTTGCTTGCGCTGCTCGGCTGGCGGACAATTTGTGTCCGCCTGAGGCGCCTGGGATCACATTGATTAATTAAAAGTGGGACAACATCTCTAAATACGTCTGTCCTACTGTTATAATCGATATCGCGCGAAAAAATACAAAATTTGTCAATTTTTAAACTTTTGATGCGTAATGATGGCGTCATAACAAAGTGATGAGTCATCATTTTGATAGTAGCATCAATTGTGAGGTATATTAATATACACATTCTGTTAAAATTTCAGCCTTCTATCACCTAAAATGGCTGAGTTATGGTCAAAAAACTGAAATTTCTAATTATTAAAAAGGTGACAATGACGTCATAACTCCATGATGAGTCGACATTTTCGTCTGAGCTCGGAACTTAGTGGAGCCATTTCCAAAAATGAGCTTTCTGGGCTTGGCAGTTTCTTCAACCAATTCGTCACAGGTATATATATATATATATAGTATATACACAAACAAACAAACATTAATTGTGTTTTAATAGTAAGGATAGATATAGTACTATAAAGTAAACAAATTTTAAAAATAGGCTAGAGACTTGCTTCCAACGGTTCACATGGTGTTTTCAGGGCTGTAAATATAGAATTATTTATTAGATATGGTTTACAATATCTATAAATTAAACAAACTCCTAAAATAGGCTAGATTGAGTAACTCCAGGTCCCCGCAGGGCAACTCAGCTGACACGAAGTGTCCGCAAGCCATCGCAACGCAAGTAAGCGAAGTGCGTTTGTTATTCATTCAGAGGGCGTTTAATTGGGGTCCATATGAAGTAATGACTTCGGCCTTTAATTAATCCATGGTTCAAAGTAGTGGTATGGCCTTATATAACGCAAGTCACGACTGCATATAATTGTATGATTGTAATAATAATTATTAGATAGAACAGCACTGGAAGTACGTCTCTTACAATCTCGAAGCGCTTACAAAATGGTATAGTTAAAACAATGTGAGAATTACTATAAATTGACAAGTGCTGTCAAAATTAGCAACAATTATACAATTCACGGTCATTGATTGAAAGTCTGGATTTAGTATCATTCATTGCATAGAAGATAAGATATCAATCAAAAGTTGAATATAGTAATAGTCTCAGAGGGTATAATATGTTGTGGCAGTAGATATCATATTTTTGGACCATAGGAAGAGAAAATCTGGTCGCCCTATTTTTTTAATCTAGACCATGTAATCCAACTTGGCGATTATAAATTCATGAATTAGTCATTCTGTTGTTCAGAAAGTTGAAGTTAGTGACTTGAAAATATGCCTGGAACCTGTGGAGAGGGTTTAAATTTAGAGGAGAAATAAAAGAATTCGGTTTGTCAGGGTTGCATTTAAACATATTTTGTATATCATTAGCTTTAAATACTCCTCGAGGTTTATACGAGAGCCCCTCAACACTCAGGGTGTGGCATCTGTACCAAAGTGTAGATTTTAAATTTCGCTTTTGGAAATGATGATATGTCAAATTTTATGAGCTATACTTGAATTCAATAGCGATTCGCTTGCTTTCGCTGTGCGGCTGGCGGACACAAAGTGTCCGCCAGAGGCGCCTTTTGGGCACCAAGGCTCACATTGATTAATTATATGATAGCTAACATACTAAATACGTATTTCCTACTGTTATAATCGATGTCACTTGAAAAATCACGAAATTAGTCAATTTTTACAAATTTTTATGAATAATGATGACGTCACAACAGTGATGAGTCATCAATTTTTGATGATCATTTTTGAGATATCTTAATATACACATTCTCTAAAAATTTCAAATGGTGACAATGACTTCATTATTGCATGATGAGTCGACATTTTCGTTTGAGGGCAGAACTTAGTGGAGCCAGTCTACTAGACTCCCACATGCCAAAAATCAGCTTTCTGTGCCTGGCAGTCTCTTCAATTAATTCGTAATATATATATATATTAGGGTGCTCCAAAAATTTCGAAAGTTAAATATTTAGATGCACACTCTTCGAATAGTAGACATTGATCACCAAGTATGCACGGTAAATTTTCAAGCAATTAGGAGATAATTTAATGGTCGCGCAAAGTAGGCTCCTCCTGGCGCAGATTTATAATGGGATATGTCCGGTTTGAGGCTTAAAGTTGTAAAAGACGTACTTCTGATATTCAAATATACAAGTAACTGTATTTTTTGTGATATTTGGGGGTGGTTTTATATCAGCTAATAATACATTTCAATAACCTAAAAGCTATCAGTTCGGAGATATTGGTGAAAACATTTGCGACCCTTAATAATTTAAATGACGAAGACTGATCGCAACTGTTTTCATCAATATCTCCGAACTGGTAGCTTTTAGGTTATTAAAATGTATTATTAGCTGATATAAAACCACCCCCAAATATCACAAAAATACAGTTACTTGTATATTTGAATATCATTGAATATCATAAATTTCTGTTAAGGGTGCAGATACATCGTCGTCATAGGCGTAACTCTGGTAGGCAGGGGTAGCGTGCCACCCAGACCTAAATGTTATGTTGACTTGGGGTGGCATGCCACATTAGTTTGATATATGTTTACAAATCTTGCCACCCCAGCTAACCGTGAAAAAAACAAAATAGTTACGCCTATGATCGTCGTTAAACGACTATTCTTCCCTACCCAATTCACATTGAACATTTTCTAAACACCATTAACGAATTTCAAGAACTCAACAGTTTAGTTCTGGTCTATGTACACTGTTCTTATCCATGATATAAGCTAACAGTCCGGCTGAAGTTGACTAATGGAAATTCTTAAGGGCCAAAATTACATTTCGCCTTTCCAACCTGACAACCAGCAGGCTTGTCAGATTGGAAAGGCGAAATGTCCCGATGTTAATTTGGAGCACGTTTAGATAATTCCGATATTAATTTGGAGCACGTTTAGATAAATTGCACTTATCCGAATTAAAAAAAAGGTACTTATGCCCACGTTTTTGTAGTAACGAGGATTGCATTTACTAAATTTGGGGGCAATACTTTTTCTTAGTCTTTTAAATTCAGTCAATTGTTTCTACCCAACTTGAGTATGTATATGTATGATTCTAGAATAATTAACTACATTACTTAAGAAATCACTCACCCGGGGTTTTGTTGATCTGGTAGTATTCACACGTCATGGAATGGCTCAATACCATTTTCACGAAGAGCACCATCTTTGGGAAATTGAAAAACTTCATGTAGTGTTCCACTCCTCTGTAATTAGAAGTCGAGTCAGGCGCGAGACAAGACATCTCGTCCAAATAATGATTTATGCAATTAGTGTTGTCAAGTGAGGTATTATAAATGAGTAATAGAAATAATATGCAGCCCGAAAACAATACATTATTGTAATACACTAGTGTTGTATGTGAAGTAAATATAAATATTGTGGTTACATAATATTTTCAAAATGAATATTTAAACAATCATGAATTCATAATATGAGATAATTATATAGTTGATAATAGCATTTATTTAATTAGCGGTTTTAGGATTGGAGTATTTAACCAATCCATGGTACCAATTTTTGGGTCAGTGCCATTGCCTTAGTATATAGAATGATATGGTACATCGTATATGATATACTAATCTTACTCGTTAAATAATCACTATCAAAATTCTAGAACAATTTTCGAAATTCGTTACTCAGGATAATTTCCTGGATCCCTCAAGACTTGCTAAATAATAAGGAACATAAAATTACTCAATAATTCTATGAACTATATTACAATAATGGAAATTATTATAGACTAGTTAAAAGTTCAAAATCCCAGGATCATATTTCATTTCCCTGGATAATCCAAGGATCCCTGGAGGGTTGGTAAGTATGATTTCGATTTCTTGCTTTGAACCATGGCTTACTAAATATATTTAGTAAGCCATGTTTGAACTTAAGAATGTGTATTAAAATATAAACATATTTCAATTTTTAAAAGCGCAAAATGCAATACGTCATACTTATAAAATAATTTCTAATAAATAATGGCACTATATTTACAATTTTTATAAATATAGAAGAGTAAAAAAAACATGCACTTTATGAGTCCTTAAATTTGTGAGTGATTAATTACGTTAAATTCTCCTAAATTGTGTAATCCGAATGCGTAGAATTCAAATATATACTATCTCTTACATTTCAGGAACATTGGACTCAGCAATAAGTACAATTTAGTATTGTTTAAATACGTGTAGAGTAAGCATATATCATTCGAAATGAATTAGACACACATTCAAGAAAAAGTTTTATTTAAATCTTCATGGAATTTACTAAATTTTTCCAAACAATAAGAGAGTTTGTCCTCAGAAGGTAATATTGTAACTCGAAAATGCCAGGTGCCGTCTTTCTGACCAAACCCACTTCCTGGAACAGTTACAATTCCAGTTTTTTCTAATAGTAACATACAATAATATACATCCGGAGTTTGAAGATGTTTAATTTTATTTTCTCTAGCTTCTTCAACAAACCTCTTGGGCAAAATAACCTGAGGAAATGCATACATAGAGCCTTGGATTTCATTAACAATTATACCTTGAATAACATGGAGTTTTTGATATATTAACTGAGCTCTTTTTTTTAGAGAATTCAATATAGCATTCTTTTCCTTTAAAAACAGATCATAAGATGGTTCATGTAGCTTCGGAGGATTGACATAGGTGCTCATTAATAATTGTCCTGCAATATTAGGACATAACAT
The DNA here is from genome assembly GCA_963281255.1 of Aphrocallistes beatrix. Classification (NCBI taxonomy): domain Eukaryota; kingdom Metazoa; phylum Porifera; class Hexactinellida; order Sceptrulophora; family Aphrocallistidae; genus Aphrocallistes; species Aphrocallistes beatrix. The sequence goes on from OY725494.1 coordinate 1,647,365, forward strand.
AGAAGATAACAATTTCGTAAGTTCATATTTAGTGTCTTTATCAATGCCAATAAGATCAGCGTATCCACCACGAAATCCGCATTCTCCCATATATCCTTTCGACAAAGAATGAAAACTTATAATTTGAAGTCCAGGGAAGTCGATCTAAAAATACATAAATCCTAAACTAAAAGTCAGAGAAATAATACGATGATGGACGCCATAGTTCTAAAGTAAATTGTTGATGACAATTTCAGATAGCAAGAATTTAATTAACTTACGCTGCCTGGACAAAAGTATTTGAACACCACAATCATTTGCGTCATAAATAGTTCTAAACTGGTCTATTCATCGAGTTAGATCCATTCAAACTATGAAAGCTATTGCATATCTGATATATCAAATTCTTAATCTAGTACATATCCGAGTTACTCAATTTAGCATTAATAATTTTTATGGGGAAATGTTATCACATATGTTACAACAAAAAGTATGAAGAGCATACTCCTTAGAAGTATGGAGAGCACGCTCCTTAGAGTTACAAAGAACAACTTCTCAAAAATACGGAGGGCATAATAAATTATTATTAATTTACTTTTTGAAGCGCTGTGAGCGCACTTAGAAAATAGGAAATGCGAGCTATTCAATCAAATTAACTACGTATTTCATTTCAGGTTATTTAGATCTCATTCTTATATTCTATCAGGGAATTAACATGATTAAAAATAGCGGCGCTTCTAGGGATGTCTGGATTAATTATGCTGACATATCCGCACAATAATAGTACATTTTTGTTATGAGTTTCGTAAATAGTCTAGATGTATTTCAGCAAGTGTGAACAACCACCCTAGATTAGTATGTTATTCAATTTAAGTCTGCCCTTAGAACTATTAGTTTGAATCATAAAATTGCTATTCTTGTCAGTTAATTTACATAAATGATTAATGTATACGTAGTGTTTACAACCCTTAGTTCTTAGTTCATGTAAATACGATCCGTTTTATTTTCTTGAATTTTGGTTTAGCTATTTCGCGAGTGACGAAATCTAACGCGAGTCAACACCTGCAGAATGCTCTAGAATTGTTCTCCAAAGTCCCAGGAGAAGCTATAGGGGCAAATTTCACTTGGAACAGGCAAGTAAGTGTCTTCAGAGAAACTTTTAAGGAGTTCGCATCGAAACACAAAGAGGCTGTGTGTCAGGTCTTGGTATCTTCAGTTCACCGCTCGGGGAAAGTAAACGAAACCTTGACCAAACCTGATTAGGATAGAAATGATCTATGGTTACATTCTGAAGGATATCTTTATAAACTAAGTGTTCCTATTTATTACAAACTGGTGGGTCTAGTCACGCAGCGATCTATCGGCAAGTTTTAATAATTTTCTGGAGTGCAGCTTTAGCCTAACGAATTGAAATTAATTCAAATCCTTAACAGATATTATTTTTTGTTTTACATCGGAAACGATTTTTCTGAGGGAATTCGACTCTCAAACCGAACTGGTGGCTAAATAAATACTCTTTTACTAATGTCAGAAATTCCAATTCTGGTGTTTTAGTGGATACAAGCGCGCTTCGCGCTTGCTTGCGCTGCGCGGCTGGCGGACACTTTGTGTCCGCCGGAGGCTCCCTTCGGTCGCCTGGAGGTGACATTGGTTAATTATAAGGGAGATAACATCTCTAAATATGTCCATCTTAGTGTTGAAAACGATTTCACTCGAATAATCAAAAAATGATGACTCATCACTCTGTTATGACGTCATCATGACGCATCACAAATTTTATAATTGACAAATTTGGTGATTTTTCGAGTGAAATCGGTTTTAACACTAAGATGGACATATTTAGAGATGTTATCTCCCTTTTAATTAACCAATGTCACCTCCAGGCGACCGAAGGGAGCCTCTGGCGGACACAAAGTGTCCGCCAGCCGCGCAGCGCAAGCAAGCGAAGCGCGCTTGTAATACATTAAGTAACATTAAAATGAAACTTAGAATTCTATTTATGGGAGTGGCGGGAGAAACTTTAGTTGTCAAATTTAATATCCTGAATAGAACCCTACATGACTTGCAGTTAGACATCGAAATGTAGTCAGCAAAAGATTTCACTCAATAATTTGCAATCGTAAATACACAATTTGTTCTTTGACAAAACTACTAAACTTCTTCTAATCGTTTCGCTCTACATACATAGTAAGTATTATTATTGGTTTATCATCGATGTTGTGAAATTTTAATTTTCCTTTGATTATTGGTCACGACTTTTGGCTCTGATATCTAGATCGCCTGTTTCCTCACATATTGAATTAACAATACCTATGCACTAATCATGTTCATGAATAGATATATGCGACATAATCTTAAGATATAGTAACACTTGAATTCAATAGGATTCTAACTCATATATTCAAATGTGACAGCGAAATCAGATTGTTCGCTTGTTCTCTTTGCACAAACTGTCGCTTCATTAATTTGATTAATATCTTGATAGCAATAACCATAGCCTACTCTAATAATGCCTCACAGTAGACTGAAAATCATGGACAAGGGATGAAGCAATAGCCGAATGGATTAATACACGATTAGCCTAAAATCGTTAACCATGTAGAATAGGCATTAAGAATGTATTACCAGCATATATAAACATGGTATCAAAGTACATATATTCGTTGGAGAAATTTCGATTAGTCATCATATCATTGCGCAACAGGTCATTCTAATGACAATTTTAGCGATTTTCTGAGCAGTTTTATCCTTATTTCTAAATGGTATTAAGATGTGATTTTTGTGTTGAACCAATATTAGTACGAGTTGATTTGAAAAATTTAGAATTTTCCAATGGAATGTTGTTACATTCCCGCGTTGCTATGGTAACGCATTTTGGTCGGTTTGTGCCATTTCGTGCAAACTACAGTAACTAGGTCTTCAAATTTGATCGTGTTTGATAGGCAATGGACTATTTCCTATTAGGTGATAATACAACTTGAACTTCTAAATTCAACGAATTTTGAGTTATGGGTTGACTTTAAGAATGTGACCAAAACACTAAATTGTCGCATAACTCTATAGTCTGTGAATTTAGAAGTTTAAATTGTATTATTACCTAATAGGAAGTAGCCAATTGCCTATCAAATATGATCAGATTTGATGACCTAGTTCTCACAGTTTGCAGGATATGGCTCAAACTGATCAAAATGCTTTACCATAGCAACGCGGGAATGCAACAACATTCCATTGAAAAATTCTAAATTTTTCAAATCAACTCGTACTAATCTTGATTCAATACAAAAATCACACCTTAATACCATTTAGAAGTAGGCTTAAAACAGCTTAGAAAATTGGAAAAATAGTGCTTAAAATGACCTGTTGCGGAATGATATGATGACTAATCAAAATTTTGACAAAGGATATATGTACTTTGATATCATGTTTATATACGCTGGTAATACATTCTTAATGCCTATTCTGCATGGTTAACGATTTTAGGCTAATCGTGTATTAATCCATTCGGTTATTACCGCATCCTTGGTTATTTTACTGTGAGGCATTATTAGAGTAGGCTATGCAATAACCTAATCAATGCATGTTGTATATAATTATGGATGAAGAATTGATCATGAATAAAAGGTTTAACAGTATATGTTAATATATTCTACTATATGCATCTTAGTACTTAGTATCAAAGCTGTGCTTAACTCAGATCAAATCAACCTCAGGAATATACAGTCGATAAGCGTTCATTAGAACTGTCACAAAAGGAATAATTAATCGAATAAAAAAATATTTGAATTATTGAAAGTTGCAATTGCAATAAAACTATGTAGAACATTAAAATTGATGACAAAATTGAAGTATTAATTATAGATTATACGAGATTCTCTGAGAAATGTAGTTTATCAACTTTGAAAATCAGAAATATATCAATACAGTAACAAATTAGTAGTTAAAGAAGTCCGTAATATACGAGTATGACAATATGACATTTTTATATTTTAAATATTTCTATAGTATATTTATTGTACACTGTAATTTAATATTAACAATTGTATTTTTATAGTACAGTAGAGATTGGATACAGTGATATTAGATATAGTAATATATTGGATCAGTGATAATTTTGTTCGGTTTGGGGTCCCCCACCCCAGTCAAAGACATTCCATACTAATTTTATTGATACATTGAGAATTTGACCAGAATGCAATTTGGCATGAGTGAAAACTGTTATAACTTTGATAACTGACCCTCTTATGAAGTATAAATACTACAAGTTCGCTTAGCTTGCTTTCGCTGAGCAGCTTGCCGGCACTTTGTGTTCACCAGAGGTGTTCTTTAGGCTCCCATGCTCACAAGGATTAATTATAAGGTAGATAACATCTCTAAATATAAAAATTTTCGTCCGCCTCTGGTGAACACAAAGTGCTCGCCAGCCGCACAGCGGAAGCAAGCTAAGAGCTCTTGTAATATTTATACTTTTTCCATAAGAGGGTCAGTTATCAGAAGTTATAACAGTTTTCACTCGTGACAAATTACATTTTCAAATTCTCAAATTTTCGAGCCTAAATACTGGGCCTTATTCTCAGAACGACCTAAATTTAAATTAAACTTAAACAAGTAAATACTAAGTATTTACTTAGTCTTTTTGTTATACTTAGTATTTACTTATTTTTTGCTAAAACTAGTAAGTTGGTATTCACAGAAAAAAACAAAGTAGATACTTAGTTTTAGTTTTGGTTGAATATTTTACTTAGTATTTACTTAGTTTTTAACTTAAGAACAATACGATCCAATTTTATCGCAATTAGAACTCTATTTATTTGTTCAAGAGTCACCATTAGCTGTAGTATGGTTTTGCGACATTGATTTGATGCTTGTAAATACATCACAAAAATTGCTTTATTACTCAACATTTTACGTAAACTTGAAGCTGCGAAATAATGAACATGTTACGAGTAGTACTATAAGTATGATAATTATTATGAATTCAATTTCGTTGAATGGGTCAATGGGATTTGAGTCATTTGACCTATCTCTTAAATACCTTTTGATTGGCCAAACTATTAAATACTTAGTTTCTATGTCAAAATGAAACAAAAACTTGTGATTATTAAACTAAGTTAAAGGAATAAGTACAGGGGCATTCAATAAATACTAATCACACCCCACCAAAAAAAAAATTAATTGTGTAAATTGGATGATTTTTACTAAGAATGTTCAAAGTAATCTCCTTTATACTTTACAACAGAATTTAGCCTTTTAATCCAATTTTCAAACGTCTTCCTATACTCATCCTTGGGTATGACTTCGAGGTATTGGAAAACTGCCCGACCAAGGCTCAGCCGATCTTCAAATTCGCGTCCAGAGAGGTGATCTTTTAGTTTTCTGAACAACCAGAAGTCACATGGGGCTATATCAGGGGAGTAAGGTGGATGGAGGACTTCGTGCATACCCATATCTTTAATTTTCTGCCTGACAGCCAAGGTTTTATGTGGTCTGGCATTATCATGCAAAATTTTGAGACCACGTGTTCCAGTCTTTGGACGACGCTTAAGGTACGATTTCTCAACCTCAGGTAACACCACATCAGCGTAGAATTGTCCAGTAAGTGTTTGGCCTTTGGGAACAGGGATCTGGGCTACAGGCCCTAGCCCATCGAAAAATATACAGTATAAGACCTTCGGGGCACGAAAGTCGGACACGCAAACAGCTGGGGGCACCTCTCCTTTTTTCAGCCATACCCTACCATCTTGTTTTCTGATCGGTGGCTTGAATTGTATCCAAGTTTCATCCCCTGTTACTATCTCTAATAACCGTCTTGGGTCACACCGTTCATAGATTCTGAGGTTTCCTTGGCCATTTCGAGTCTAGCGGCCTTTTGTGGAGAAGTCAGGCAATGTGGTACCCATCGCACTTGGACCTTCCTCAGTTCCAACTCTGACTTCAGAATCGCGTGTGCACTTCCCGTTGAAATGCCAGCGTTGTTAGCTACGTCCTCAACCGAAGAATGGGGGAAAGAGTCGACGTATTCCTTTACCTCACTCAATTTGTCACTGTTGGTCGCCAGTTTTGGTGCTCCAGGACGAGGGGCGTCTTGGACAGAGGCCCTGCCTTCCCTGAACAGGTTTACCCACCTTCTGACTGTCGAATATGATAGAGAATCTTCTCCACATATCATTGCCAGCTCCTCATAAATAGACTTTGCAGGGATTTCGAGAATAGTGCGAAATTTGACATACGTCCGTTGCTCAATTTCAGAGTAATTAGGACAAGAAGCCATGCAAAATATGATAGTCCAAAATGTAGATATCTAAAATCACTGTTACTCGAGAAATAATGGAGTAATCAACTCCCTCTAAGTTTTGTTATAGAGTTAAAATATGGTTGTATATAATTGGATTGAGTTGACTGGGTTAGTAATACTCTTTCATTGAAATATATTTCGTGATTAGTATTTATTGAATGCCCCTGTAATAAATCAAGTAATACGTGGGGCAATCGAAAAGTTCTAATCCTTAGTCTATATTTATTTTAACAGAAATATTTTATCTTAACTCTTAAGTCAGTTGTTTATTCATATACTTTCCTTATAAATTACAATTTATAGTTCAATTGTACTATTTTTATTTCAGTTATACTTCGTTAACCCGAGTACGTCCAGGAATGTTGAATTGAAAGTGAAAGTTAATTGAAAGTAAACTGAAAATGAAAGCTGGGTCATTTCTATTTATACCTTTGACCCCAAGTAATCCTCGGGTTAAACTTAGCTTGGTCTACTACATTGCACAAAATGGCTTCACCTGAATTCGATTCAGTACAATTTGAATGTCGTACCTATATTAAAATCCGTTCGAAAGTTGGTGAAACTCCAAAGAAAATTCATGATACTTTAGTGGCCTTATATGGATACGATACTATATCATATGCCACGGTAAAACGCTGGGCTCAACGTTTTAGAGATGGACGTCAGGCGATTGGGGATGACTATCGAGCTGGTAGACCAATTTCAGCATCAACTATTGAAAACATCGCTGAGATATACCGTCTTGTGAAGCAGGATGCAAGACTCACACTCAATGAGATAGCCACATATGTTGGCATTAGTTCGTCAATTGTTTTTGACATTTTGCATCACAATCTGAGGTTGCGCAAGCTTTGTGCACTTTGGATCCCACATTTCCTTACAGAGTCCCAAAAGGTCGCCAGGGTCCATTTCGCAAAAGAGATGCTAAAACGGTACAGCTCCGCTGATCGCAGACGACTGTATGAGATCTGTACCGGTGATAAAACATGGGTACATTTTACGAACCTTCAGGGAAGGAGCACAATAAGCAATGGGTAGCCAAAAATGACCTTCGTCCCACGAATTGTAAGCGGACACAGAGCGGCCAAAAGGTTCTTTACACAATTTTCTTCGATGGACACGGTCCTGTACTCCAAATGCCTACTCCGAAAGGAAGGACCATTACAGGAAGCTATTATGCAAACGATCTACTTTCTCAATTCTTTAGACATTATAAAAAATCAGACTAAGAACGGGAGCTCGTGGAGTAAAATTATTGCCGATAACGCCCCTACCCATACTTCGATGTGTTGTCAAAGGATAAATTAGCTGAATATGGAATAGAGGTCCTCCCACATCTACCATACAATCCTGATCTAGCACCATGTGACTTTTGGCTGTTTTCAATAATAAAAGATCACTTGAGAGGGAATAGATTTCGAGATCGGAGCGAGCTGGGGACCTCAATATATCAGTATTTAAAACGCCTACCCCAAGAGTTGTTTATAGAAGCATTTTTTTCTTAGCTGGCGAGGTTGCAAAAGTGTATTAATGTAGATGGGCAGTATTTCGAACAATTGTAATACAATTTATGTTGCATTTATCTTTCAAGTAGAAATTATTAACAAGGGATTAGAACTTTCCGATTGTCTCGTAACTAAATATTTAGTCAAAACTAATTAAATACTAAGTAGTTCTTAAGTTCGTCGCATAAACTAAGTAATTACTTAGTATGGATTTAAGTATATGTATAGTTAAGAAAACTTATGAAAACTAAATAATAACTTAGATTAAGTTTAAGTTTAATTCTAAGCTTACTGTACATAAGGGTTCACAGTACTTGACTAGGGATGCGGTAGAAGATGGTTGAACTAATACATGAGCTGCCTTAAATCATTAACAAAGCACAGTAGAGCTTAAGCATATATTACCAGCATATATAAATATGGTGTCAAAGTACCCATATCCGTTGTTAAAATTTAGATTAGTCACCATATGGTTCCGCAATAAGTTATATTTGAGACAAATTTGGTGATTATCAGAGGTCGTTTAAGGGCACTTCTAAGTGCTTTTATTATAAAGTTTTACGCATAGAACTGAGGTGTGAATGGGTTAATACGAAAAATGGAATTTTTTAATAGAATGTTGCTAAATTCCAGTGTTTCTATGGAAACGTGTTTTGGTCATTTGGGGTTATATCTTGAAAACCGCGATAGCTAGACATTCAAATGTAATTCCATTTGATAGCCAATCGACTATTTCCAATTAAGTTATAATATAATTTCGACGTCTAAATTCAATGGTTTACGAGATATTCGACAAATGAACAAATGTGGCCAATGTGATAAATTGTCTAATAACTCGTAAACCATTGAATTTAGACGTCGAAATTATATTATCACTTAATAGGAAATAGTGTATTGGCTATCAAATGGAATTACATTTGTATAGCTAACGCGGTTCTCAGGATATAACTCCAACTGACCAAAACACGTTTCCATAGCAACATTCCATGAAAAAATTCCAAATTTTCGTATTAAACCCATTCACATCTCAGTTCTATGCGTAAAACTTTATAATAAAATCACTTAGAAGTGCCCTTAAACTACTCCTGAAAATCACAAAATTTGTCACAAATATAACCTATTGCGCAACCATATGGTGACTAATCTAAATTTTAACAACGGATATGGGTACTTTGACACCATATTTATATATGCTGGTAATACATGCCTAAGCTCTACTGTGCTTTGTTCATGATTTAAGGTAGCTCATGTATTAATTCAACCATCTTCTAACGCATCCATAGTCACAAATCCGGAAGTTATTGTGAGGCCTTATATACAGTAGGCTATGGTTTAAGGTACTAAGTTTAAGTTTAAGTCGATCTGAGAATAAGGTCCCAGGTATGTAAGTTATAGCCAATGATCCAAGGAATTTTGAAATTTCCACTATACCAATAAAAAATCCAATGAATAATATAAACTTTGAAACTACATATTTGAATGACATTTCATTTTGCATATATTTAAGGAGAAAACCACTGGTAGTATGTACAAACTCAACTTACAGAAACAAAGAGAAAATAAAGTATTCATATTACTACATTCCGAATTCTAAAAATATACAGTCAAAGTCCGGTAACTGGAACTCTGGCAAATCAAAATCTGTTCGAGATAGCGAATGCTCCAATTAACGGGTAGCTTCTATTTAATGTAATGAAATGTTATTTTACTCAATTTGAGGAAACGGGAAAAAACTATGTTATGTAATCCCATGTTATGGTTTGTCTATGCAAATATATCCTATTTCTTTATAGAAGATATGAAACTAGCGAGCTAAAGCCGAGTTAAAAATAATGTCAAAATAATTTTTAAATGACTCATAAATATTTACAAAGTTTGAGTTAAAAGGTTGTCATTTTCGGGGAAACAGAAATGGGTTTGAGATAAACGGCATTAAAGATAGGGAACGTTTTTTTATATGTAAATCGAATAGAAAAGTGCAGGAATAATAAAAAAATACATTAAAACAGAATAGAATCCAAACAAGGAAAATATCAGTTAGTAAAATGCATCCTTCAAAACATGTCAAAAGTCCAAGAAAGTCCAAGTTTTGGAAGACAATTATTTGGCCCCATATTTCTGAAAAGCCGATTCTTAATACAATTCTCTTTGGAATTACTTAGAATTGGTGATATCAACTAATCATATATATTCTATGTTATCAAAATATCAGTTAAGAATCGCTATAGAAGGAAAGATTTCCCAAAACAGACCATCCGTTCGATAGTTATAACCAAATGATCACGCAGTAAGGAAAAAATTTCCTATGGGCATAAGGAGCACCGGGCCACAGATATTTCATGGTGCGATTCTCCAGGTTCTCTGGATTTTTTCGAGCTCCCTTCCTATGGATTTTTTCTAGAACTCTAAGATCTTAAATAGCGCTCCAACATTTTCAATTAGTACCCCAGATTATCTATCCTTTGGGCCGACTGACACAATTTTAATGACATTTTTTCCAACATGTTGATAAATATCGATCTTGGTTTACATCTATATTTATGAAACATAGCTGCTCTAGAGAGGATCAAACGATAATGAAGAGAGGTGCAGAAAATTGAATTAATAGAGTCTGAGTTCAAATATACGTATGCAAGGAACGCGATCATTTTTCTTTGTGCTGTTGATGTTTGTATTAGTACTTTCTGTCTACAATCCCTATTGGCGACAGAGAGCAAATTATAATGACTCATACGACTTACGTTTTTAAAATATCGATTATGCTCAATTACTGTTCAAAAATTAAAACATTGCATTAAATATAATATAGCGATATAAATTTCATGAATTCTTCTCTAAATATAATTACGACAATATACATGTCATTAACGCAAGCAATTCTGCTCCAGATCATAATCTAGTGGGTTCAAGAAAAATGTCAAGTTCGAAAATAACTTTTTTCTCCTGATATAGTTAATTATAATTTCAAAATAGTAAAATATGATTATTTCTTTTGGTTTAAATACTGGTAATCATCAATCAGAACAACAATTGTTAATGTATAATCACATTCTTTGGATTTTTCTCTTCTTTCTAAACACACAAACATTGATGATCCACGTGAGCAAATATATCCAGAAATATTGGCAATTGGATTGCAGAATAATTGAAATAATCCTTAAAATTTTCAAGTTAAACGAAATGTCGGATGTTGGATCAACTTGTGTAAGTATAATACATTTGCAAAATTTGTTGCAGATATTTTGGATCACCCAGTATAACTTAAGTCATTATTAAATTGGGTTCTGTAAAGATAAAATTGAATTCACAACATCAATACAAAAACAATATCATATTTGGAAAATAACTTCCTGTAAAGGTTAAACCGGATTGGCGATGAATATTGGTACGGCCATGACCGGAACAACATATTCCACCGGTTCGGTCAAAGATATTAGTTCAGCCATGACCGGATCAAGTTGACTAATCAAAAATTGTTCCGGCCAGTTTCAAAAGATAGTTTCATTCTGGGTCTAAAGTTGAAAACAAAGCAGCATGGAACATTCCAAAACACAGGATGTAAAAATTGATTGCAACATGCTTACATACCAGGACAACTTTGTACATTAAAGGTTGTAGCGTGAATGATAGGCCTAAAAATTTGAGAGAGACGAAATCAACTATACTTCAATGAAATTTATGCAATCCAATTCTTAACGCTGAGGGGAGGAAGCGTGTCGTTAACAATCACTCCTACTATCGATGTTTTTGATTACGAGAAACAGCGAGCAGCAAAACTATTAGTTAGTGGAAACAAAGAGATTAAATTGCTAGATTTAATACCAACTTATATTATGCGATTATTCATAATTATCGCACGAATGATCTTAATTTCGAGTATTGAAAATAGCTGTAATGTTATTGCTATTATATAACTTCAATTATAACGAAAAATATTCGAGGAAAAGGAAATATGTGAACAGCGAGGGCTGCTTATAAATAGCAAAAATGAAAGCGAAAGTGCTGTATCTCAGGTTGTCAAATAGTAAGCAACGAGCATGCTATGTTGCAGTTTAGAGAGTATTGCGAACTATTCCTATTAATATATAACGAAAATGACATCATATCCACCAAAAACCAAAAAGCTCAAAATAAAAATCATAAGATCTAACAAATCAATAATAAACGCAAAAGTACTTTCTCGAAATTTAGACGTTATTTTGACTCGATTCTGAAAATTGTTCTTTTGAGAAATTTCAAAAACATCTTTCTATTTTGGCGATTTTCTACTTTTGACAAGGGCTATCTCATAAAAATCGGTTTTCCCTCTAAATATAGAATTATCAAGGTATGGGAAAATACTATTTCTGCAGTCTTTAATCGCAAAAGCTAAGCTCTCAAACATAGTTTTAAAGTAATGGAATTTCAATAGACTGCAACAAGGGGAAATAGGGTGTACTGCGCGATCATTTGGTTAAAACTGTCGAACGGATAGTCTGTTTAGAAAAATATTTTCTTCCATGTATATAGCGAGTATTACCTGATATTTTGCTAACATAGAATATCTATATTTATTTGATAACACCAATTCTAAGTAATTCCAAAGAGAATTGTATTAATAATCGGCTTTTCAGAAATATGGGGCCAAATAATAGTTCACGTTAATTAATTATAAGCTAGATATCATTTCGAAATGCGCCTGTCTTATTGTTATAATCGATATCAGTCGATAAAAAACAAAACTTGTCAATTTTTCAATTTTTGATACGTAATGATGAATTCACGACAAAGTGATAAGTCATCATCTTTTGATGAAATTCCTATCATATTTGAGATATAGCAACATACACATTCTGTCAAAATTTCAGCTTTCTATCCCCTAAAATGGCTGAGTTATAGTCGAAAAACTGAAATTTCTAGTAATAAAAAGGTGACAATGACGTAATAATTCCATGATGAGACGACATTGTGTCTGATGATAGAACTTAGTTTAGCCATATCCAAAAGACTCGCATATGCAATGTACGACCAGGGTTTCATTTAAACATTGACTCAAGGGATGGCAAAATTTGGGTTTTGAGGAATAAGGGGTGGCGAGGCCGTAACTGCGTGAGATAGGGTTGTCTGGGAGCATCCTCCCCCTGGAAATGTCAAGGGATGGCGAATGAGATCCAAGGGATGGCGGGAGCCATCCCTCGCCATCCCCTAAATGAAACCCTGACGACATTTTTCTCTTGCCCGATGGTACGCCGTTATATTCAATCTTCACTGTATATGTGTCTGACGATCAGTAATATATCTTGTTACCATTGCTGTCGATCACTTTTTGACACCTTTTCGGCATTGAAGACCAGTAAAGTCCCAAAAATTCCGGGGTTATGGAATCCCATATGACAGAAATCCGATCTTTATGATTATGTTCTTGGTTGATCTCTACTAAGGTTACGCTTTATCCATCCGAATAGATTCTCTATTGGGTTGATATCAGGACTCTGACTAGCCCAACCAAAGTGTTTTGAGGCATATTTTGCTGCATCCAACCCCTTTCCTTCTTGCAAGTGTGTTTGGGATCATTATCCTGTACCAAAAACCAATTTCTTTAATGAAAAACATTTGCTTGCGCCAGTAAATGAACCACTAGAATATTCACAAAGAATTCACCGTTCATATTGTGTTCGAAAATACAGAGTGGAAATGTCCCCATCTAAGAAAATCCGGCCCAAATGTTGATCTTATCACTATACTTAACAGTGGGGACAACTCTGAATTCACTTTTCTTAGTCCACATCCTCACTGAGCCACCAAAAAGCCAAAAGGATGCTTCATCCGCGAAAATTGCTTGATTCCACGGTCTGTCTATATTAGTTCTTGCCCAATCTAGACGTTTGATACGATTAGTCCAGACAACATGTGAACAAGAACGGGCTTTGAATAATCTAACTTTTTAAGACAACGATGGATGCTTGTTTTGCTAGCTGAACAAGGTAACTTCGATGAAATTTCGCGAATGAAGACCTTTGGATCATCTCTGATTTGTTTAACCACACTTTTCTTAATCGCCTGATAGACTATAGCCGGTCTTCCTGTCCCACGATGGTGATCTAGTGACTGTTGTTCTGAAATTCGGCGAATTATACGGTAGACTATCGCTAAAGAAACATCGAGTGCTCGCCTAATTTATTTCGGGTTGTATATCTTTGAAACTTGAGACATCTCAATAACTAGTGAATCTAAGCTCTTTAGAAATTCACAACAAACAAACATTAGTCAGATAGTGCTAGTAATGATGACGCATCACATATTTTTTGTAGAGTTCATGTATACTCATACTTCCAAAGTTGTAATTAGATATTCTTAGACTGTAATATTTACTATATTTACTACAGGGTGGGGTATAGGTTCTGTCCCCAACATTATTGTGCATATTTTTTTCATTACCTCTAATGATTAGATTAGATACTGTAGATAGAATACTGAACGATTTTGTGAGAATTTCCTCAATCAAGAACCTCGAAATACAATTTGCAGGACAAAGTTTGCAAAGAATAAATGTGTCGTGTGTTGCAACTAAAATCGAGAATATGGGTCAACTGCTTCCCTAACTATCTCTTCAGCATCGATAATCGGGGATGGATTAGCGCCCGAAATCTTTGTTAAACATTATCAAAGAAATTCATTAAACTTAGTCGAATCGAAAAAGGAAGAAATTCAATTACGAGTTGAAATCTGCAAATGACACCATTTTTCAACTACTATAATATCAGAACCAAAGGATTGCCAAATCTCTAGATCTGAATCTAATTTATCACTACAACTTTTGTATTTTTAATGGGAATGTCAGATCCAAATTTCTCCAGAATGTAGGGAGTCTAGAGAGGGAAAATTAAGCAGTGGGACCTATAATCTCGATTTTAGCAGCGGCACGTGACATATTTCTTCACAAAGTTTGTCCTGCAAGATTCCTAGTTCAAGGATCTATATTGGATAAACTTTCACAACATTGTTTAGAATATTCTATCTACAATATCTAATCATTATAATAATTAAGACTATGAGGGTGGTGGAAAGAATAGACCCAATTATGCTGGGAAGAGCTTTTGTCCCAGCCTGTATTTCAAGCATATATGCAAATGATATTTAAGTCATGGCATGGCTGTACTACAGAGCTTCAAAAAGTCCACATCCCAAATCTGTACCTCAAATGATAGTGAAAATAGGATATTTTCGATTTGTCCGTTGTTTATTCCTTAGGGTATCAGCTTACAATTAATATATTGGTTTATTTTAAAAGGACAATTACAGTGGTTCCTACATCATATTTTTATACATCGGTTTAAGGTAGTCCCTTTGAAAGTGATTTTGGGGTTCCCTTTAATATATCTCAGTTCTGAGCAAGTTAAGACTGATCCCTCCATCGACTTATATGCATCAACTAACATGTAGATTGAGTTCTCTAAAGTATGCTTTAGAATGAGGGAATAATGTGTTTGGAAGTTGTTTACTACTACTACTTTTGTCCCACTTTTTAAGTGGCGAAAATTAGCCAAAATCTACTAAAAGTGGCATGATATTTTTTCAACACGAGCAATTCTACTGAACACCTCCTGTTTACTTTTTCACATTGGTTCTTAATTATTTAACCTTTTAATGATCTTATTTTACGATTTTCAAAAATTTGTCTCCAAATTTAGTTTTGAGCCATTTTCAATGGGAAGAACTCAACTTTTCGACACTACTCAAACCGATGTGCAAAAATCTAATATAGGAACCACAATAATTGTCCTCTTAAAATAAACCAAAGTATAAATTGGGAGCTGATTCCCTAAGGAATACAAAGGACAAATCGAAAAAATCCGTTTAAGCTATATAAAGAATAAGGTTGAGTATAAACCAGGTAACAGTATTTATTTGTCACCTGTAACTTGAGAAATAATGGAGTGAAAACTCAGTCTAAGTTTTGTTGGAGAGTAGGAATATGGTTCTATATAATTGCACTGGTTGCGCGATACTATTTTAGTACATTAATTGAAGTATACACTGTTATTAGTATTTGTTGAATGCCCCAGTATCTACATTCACCAGGTGCAGCTGGAGATAGAATTGGAGTTAGTAAGTTGGGTTGCAGTAGACACCCACTGTTAACTAGAAACCATCCTTTAATTGTCGGTATTTCGCCAAGTGATATTTTCTGATTTATTCCCGGATGTCTCCAAATAAAGGCGTCATGGATACTGTCTGGCAATTCAGCTACAACCTTAATGAAATTTTGAATCATTGCTACAAATAGCATTTAGTTGTTGTAATGAACCCCTTTATGTAGATATATTTCTTCATTTTGTGAAGGCGCAAATGTTGGTAGCTGGAAACCATCAATAACTTACTATTAAATCTATTTAGTATTTCTAAGAAGGCCTGTTAAATTAGCTGTTGCTCCTGGTTATGAAAACAATGTACTCGTTGGCAATGGAACATATCGTATCTGATGCGGAGGATACAGACTACGAGACTGATGTTTGAGAAATGTGATCCGATGATGCTACTACGGCTTGAAACGGTCCTGAAGTTAGGAACTCCAAGACAACAACAAACCAGGGAGTGGTAGGTATGGAATAAATTCATATTGCTGAATATTGAGAATTTTCGACCTTTTAATCGGGGTTCGGAAATAATGCTGTTACCCTATATCATGCAATAAATTCACTATCATTATGGCATCTAATGGATTTAATCGATCACGAAAGACTGAAAATTTCAGTTTGGATCATTGTCATTAAGAAAGGAGAAAGAGTCATTATTCAGGGAAATTAAAAATTATTTTTCAAGTTTTATTCGACAGAATGGCCTTTTTTATGCAGCATTTATACTAGAAAATAACAATTTTGATAAGGATTTTAAAAGATAAAAAATAATCTACTCCTGTTCGATAATACTTTGTAGTTCTTTTGGGCCTTAGGTGCTATATATTGTATATTCTTTGTTGGAGAACAGCACAAAAGTTCTTAATAGGAATTAGATCTGGACTATTCGACATCTATTGACAAGGATACTCTCGGAAAGCATGTAAGCTGTAGAAAATCATCATCTTATGGACAGTGAGTTGCCTTCTTGTAGTTCTCAGCTATCTGGATAAGTAAGATATTCGCGGTTTCGATATACATTTGACCTAAAACGTTATAATAATGATTTTAATCGAAATTATCTTCGAATATACTGACTGATGTTCGCTGCGAGCGGATATTCCCACAAAATCAATTTGAGAGTGTGAAGGAGAATAGTATATATTGGTACGAACCCTTTGTTCAAAGTTTAACTTCTCCAGTGTGTGAGCAGATTGAGCAGTTATCTATAATGAATATTTAACCCACTGAATATTGATAGTTGTTAACCTAAGATAACTCGTTTTGCATCAGTAGCAGGGGGGGTGATGAAAGATTCTATGATATACACCCACACCTCTTTCCAACTTCAATTGGCTCCTTAAAGTTCACAAAAGTATCCTGTTTGGCTTCGCAATTTAATTCCTAGTTATTTACTATCATTCTCAGATAATTTCATCAGTCTCCCAAGCTCATTCGTGCGGTTCAAATTTTCACCATGATGAAACATGATACGCACATTATAAACTGATTTCCAAGAGAGGCCACAATATACAAATATATCAATAAAAACAAGTTTATAATGATGTTAAGAGACCACTAATCTTTCAAAGCGCTGATTGGAATGCTAATCCGTTTTGCATTGTTACGTTTAGATTTTTAGATACAGCCAATTGGCGGTTGAATATGTAGCGAAAATCAGACATATAACGACATCTAATTAAAGTTAAATTCAGCCACTTTGAGTGGACAAATTTAGTGACTTTGGGTCAATTTAGTTATTTCTATGAACAGATTGTGCTATTTCAAGAGCATTAAAATTCAATTTACTATAACAATTCAAAAGTTGATTCATGTTTAACCTATCTATATGGTCTATCATATTGCCCTAAAACACATAAAGAATTAACGCAACACTAACGGCTAAAAATCAAAGAATTCACTTTAAAAAATAACCATCATGTAGTTTGATGCACTTATTTACTCTATTTGGCATTCTATTGTATAAATTTTCAATAATATAAAAGAGAAAGTTTCGACCAGGTCAGTTCAATGTTATTTTCAAGCATTCTCAGGTTGTGTAGAAGTGCAATCGCATCTTTGTCCATACAAGCGCAATTCGCTTGGTTGCGCTGTGCGGCTGGCGGACACTTTGTGTCCGTCGGAGGCACCCTTTGGTCGCCTGGAGTCACTTTGGTTAATTATAAGGGACATAACATCTCTAAATATGTCTATCTTTGCGTGAAAATCGATATCACTTCGAAAATCACCAAATTTGTAAGCTAAAATTTTTTTGATGTGTAATGATGACGTCATAACAGAGTGATGAGTTATCATGTTTTGATAATATGCACATTCTATTAAAATTTCAGCCTTCTATCACTTAAAATGGCTGAGTTATAGTGGAAAAACTGAAATTTCTAATTATAAAAAAGGTGACAATGACGTCATAATTCCATGATGAGTCGACATTTTCGTCGGAACTCAGAACTTACTGGAGCCATAAGCCAAAAGACTCCCAAAAGACCAAAAGACTCCCACATGCCAAAAGGCTTTCTGAGCCAGACAGTTTCTTCAATCAATTCGTTACAGATATATACGTATACACACATACACAAACATTAATCAAGTTTTAATAGTAAGGATGTTTCTATTGGAATGAGATCTGGCGAGTTCCCGGTCAAATATAATTCCCCCAGAACGAAGCTATAGTATTTTGTAAAGCGCTCCCCCACACCTGATTTTAGAAAGGTTTAGTTTTATGGGTGAACATTGGGCTTGTCAGGGCACAAATTCGAAAATTCTGCCGAATGGGCACATGGATCAATCAGTTCAAAGAGATATTCATCTGGGAAAATAAACATTTTCCATTCTCATGTTATCCAATTTTGCAGTGCATTTCGATCTGTTTCCTTATGTTCTTCAGCTAAATTGGGTTGCTGTTGGGGTTTATATGGCTTGATGTTAAGAGTATTCCCTTAAATAGCGGTATACACTGCTGTATGAGATAGAATATCCCTTAGAATTCAACTTCCGAGGGATGGATCTGGTTGATTGGTGTATTTTCATTGCAGGGTTGGGTTTTGTCCAGTCCAAAACTGGTTTTGGATGGACTGTGGGAAAAACCCGGTTTTTACCGGTCAAAATTGGTCAAAACCGGTCAATACTGGTCAATACTATATCCTTGGATAATAAGAAACTGAAAACGTATAAAACTTGTTAAGAGGCTATTGACACTAGTTTACAATGAAACAGTAGTGACAAAATGTGTGGTTTCAACTAATTAAATTCAAATAAAGTATGCTTACATATGTTCCTCCGAAAGGGGTATAATTATCGAAACATTTGTGATAGTATTATTTAATTTGAATACTATCGCGGAGATTGTTTATCCTACTTGAATTGACCAATTTAAAATGGCACAAGGAGGAAACCCTATTGATTCAGTGTAGAATTTTTTTCTTTCCACATATTTTCTTCAACTATTATGTATCGGTATATTTATATACATCTTGTTAAAATATATAAGTAAGAACTAATATGCATTAGTACCATAATTAGGTTTTGACCAGTTTTGTCCAGTCAGGAGGTTTTGGATAGGCCGGTTTTTACCACTATGGCTTTTACCGCATGGACAAAACCTGCCAACCCTGTTTCATTGTAGACTTTGTGATGACAAATTTTACTAGTATTGGGACGGATGTTTTTCGTACACGGCCCCTTTTGTTTTCGAGTGAGTGACCATCAACAAAGCTCAGCCACCAACGAAGAACTCGTCAGATATCGCCACCAATCTGTTTAGCAAACCCTTTTTTGCTTCAGCCCACCCATTACCATGCCAAAGTTTGAACAGTCTGCTCTTTAACCATTAGATTAGTTAATATTAAAGAAATACCTAATATCGGAGTAAGCAGATCCAAATAACGATTAAATAGTGCATAATGCTTCATAAAATTTCATTAGAGTCATACTATAGAGATATAAGCTGAATCGTTCAACTAGTAAATAGCACTAGTTGGTATTCTATAGATATAGAGCCGCTGGTCACGATTTCTGGTATTTCAATGGGAATTCGATTTCTCAAACACTAGAGCCGATTCAACATAAAACCGATGGTATTTTTTGCATTCTGTTCACCAAATATACACTAAAATCGATCTAACATTTGAGCCAAAAGAAAAAAGACTACAGTGGAACCTGTATATAACGGCCACCCAAGGGACTGGACAAAATTGGCCGTTATACATAGGTGACCGTTATATACAGGTGATTGTCTTAATTCCCAAAAGGTATCAGCGTACTGCAATAAATATCAAGTTTTTAGAAATCCATTTTTTGAAGTAATTACATTAAACTTGTTTATCGTTCGTAACAGGTCCATAAACACATAAAAATGTGAAAAAGGTGATGGTCGTTATAGACAGATAGCGGCCGTTATACACAGTTTTAGGGTCTGTAAGGGACTACAAATGGGTGGTCGCTGGCGGGGTTGAGCAGGTGACCGCTATACACAGGTTGAATATTATGGAATTTCGGACGGGACTGTTCATTGGTGACCGTTATATAGAGTGGCCGTTATAGCAGGTTCGACTGTATTTGTTGACCAGTGTAATCAATAGTTTTTAAGGATGCCATGGCGTCTATCGGAACTAGAAAGGTTTATGCCAAAATTTACTATAAAAAGTCAACTCACGAATCAATCAATGGGAGGATGTAAACACTTTTTTTAAAAATTATCAGAATTACTTGTATATTTCTGTTACAATTTTTGCTTGATACCTAGTAATGAACCAGCCATTCCCCAAGCCATAGCCCTTTGTAAATTATATTACGCCTACTAGCTTGCTTCCACACCACCTCTACCTTAAGGAGTATGCTTCTATTATCCTCTAGCGCAGTGTCGATCCCACAAATGGGCTGTGTAATGGCATGCGATTGTTAATTAGTCCATTTTAAAATAATGTTATTGATGCTGAAATTGCCACAGGTATACACTGTGGCAAACGAGCGTTTATTCTTATAATGTCTTTTTCTGAAACAGATTTTCATAATGTTTTCAGACGGAAGGAGTTTCCTATTTGCCCTGCCTATTGTATAACAACTAACAAAGGACAGGGCAGAGTCTACGAGTGAAGAGGAGTTGGACGATCATTTTGATTCCAAACGAATGGGATGCAAATGTAGAATTAGCTATTTTAGGTGCTCTAGTGCATATAGATATTATATTGAGGATCAATTCAACTAATAATAATCACGAACTTTGGAGAGTGGACACCATTTATGCACACAAAATTGTACCCACTCTTTCCCTAGGCGGCCCTATCTTTAATGGACAGAGGTTGGGTGTAGTACTGCATCGAATACACAACAGCGACATACATACCATTTCGATTCATTATATTACAGTAGCTCATGGAATTTTTTGTGCAGACGAATTCAGGATTTAAAAGCTATTTAGTATGATTTCATGTAAGTAGAGTCTTTCAAGACATAATGTCATGTGTGGCTACATTGAGTGTCTTCCTACCTGATTCCTACCTTGAACTTTGATTAATTTAGTTCGAACAACTAGGACTCTTTTATGCTCATATGCTTAATATTTTATTTCAAATGATAAAATGTTAAACTGAACAATGTCGAATTATTTCAGAATCAGCACAATTCATTGTCTTTCAGATCAAAGGTATAAAATTACAGGAGTAAGATTATGCTGATTCTCTTAAACCTTATTTAGAAAGCATTGTATTCACGTCACATTTATATGTACGAGGGTCACTCAATATGTTTTGAGCCTGAAGTAGTTGCTTCCGTTTGATTTTGTTGGAAATTTCTAGGATTATTCACCTACCTATTATTATCTTTGACTTTGAGTTTGATTTCAATCGGACAAGTTTCTAAAATATTGTAATGAAGAAATTGTCTAAGATATTTTGTATTAGCATCTATGAAAACACAACCACAAGTGTTGAATTGGGATATCTTTGAACATTTATTTATGTTTTGCAAACGAAATTTAAATATGATAATCATAAAATCCCCCCGGATTGTGAATATATCGCATCATTGATAATATTGAATTACCAAAAGTTTGTTCCCAACTATCATTTTTCCATAAAGAGAATAAATAAAATTCCAAAGGAAATGGCTTGCAAATGTGTCGGAGTCCACAAGGACACTCCATTATATGTGGCATAATATTTTAGAAACTTGTCCAATCTAACTCAAAGACAAAGATACAAGTAATATTAGGCAGATGAATAATGCTAGGAATTTTCAACACAATCAAATGGAAGCAACTACTCCAGGCTCAAAACTTATCGAGTGACCCTCGTAGTATATAGGCGTCCTTCGAACGTCTAGGATTACAATGATTAATTATTAGGTAGATAATATCTCTAAATACATCTGTTTACTGTTATTATCGATATCACTTGAAAAATCCAAAAATTAGTTATTTTTAAATTTTTGATGCATAACGATGACGTCATAACAGAATGATGAGATATCATTTTTAATGATAGTTGTATCCTATGTGAAGAATATTTATATATACATTCATAGCCTACTCTAATAATGCCTCACAGTAAAATAACCAAGGATGCGGTAATAGCCGAATGGATTAATACACGATTAGCCTAAAATCGTTAATCATGTAGGATAGGCATTAAGAATGTATTACCAGCATATATAAACATGGCATCAAAGTACATATATCCGTTGTCAAAATTTCGATTAGTCATCATATCATTGCGCAACAGGTCATTCTAAGGACAATTTTAGCGATTTTCTAAGCTGTTTTAACCCTATTTCTAAATGGTATTAAGGTGTGATTTTTGTGTAGAACAAAGATTAGTCCAAGGTGATTTGAATAATTTAGAAATTTTCGATGGAATGTTGTTACATTCCTACGTTGCTATGGTAAAGCATTTTGGTCAGTTTGGCCATTTCATGCAAACTGTAAGAACTAGGTCTTACAATTTGATCGTATTCGATAGGCAATTGGCTACTTCCTATTAGGTAATAATACAAATTTTACTTCTAAATTCACAGACTACAGAGTTATGCGACAATTTAGTGTTTGGTCACAATCTTAAAATCAACCCATAACTCAAAACTCCTTGAATTTAGAAGTTCAAGTTGTATTGTTACCTAATAAGAAGTAGTCCATTGCCTATCAAACACAATCAAATTTGGAGCTCTAATCATTACAGTTTGCATGAAATGGCCCAAAATGACCAAAATGCTTTACCATAGCAACGTAGGAATGCAACAACATTCCATTGAAAATTTCTAAATTTTTCAAATCACCTTGTACTAATCTTGGTTCTACACAAAAATCACACCTTAATACCATTTAGAAATAGGGTTAAAACAGCTTTGAAAATCGCTAAAATTGTCCTTAGAATGACCTGTTGCGCAATGATATGATGACTAATCGAAATTTTAACAACGGATATGTGTACTTTGATACCATGTTTATATATGCTGGTAATACATTCTTAATGACTATTCTACATGGTTAACGATTTTAGGCTAATCGTATATTAATCCATTCGGCTACTACTTCATCCCTAGTCCATGATTTTCAGTCTACTGTGAGGCATTATTAGAGTAGGCTATGATACATTCTATTAAAATTTCTGCATTCTTTGCACTTAAATGGCTGAGGTATAGTCAAAAAACTGAAATTTCTAATCGACATTTTCGTCTGTAGTCAGAACTTAGTGGAGCAATAGCCAAAGACTCCAACATGCCAAAAATCAGCTTGCTGTGCCTGGAATTTCTTCAATCAATTCGTTACAGAGATATATATAACATACAGTCACGAGATTTCAATACCTATTCATCTAAATCTTAGATATTCCTCTATTTGATGGATATTTTCCTATAATTAGTATAGTATAAACTTGGTTTTTTTTTAAAATTATGCAAAAATATGTGATGTGTCATCATTACTTAGCACTATCTGACTAATGTTTTTTGTTGTGAATTTCTAAAGAGCTGCAAAATATGCCTCAAAACACCTTGGTTGGGCTAGTCAGAGTCCTGATATCAACCCAATAGAGAATCTATTCGGATGGATAAAGCATAACCTTAGTAGAGATCGACCAAGAACAAAATCAGACCTTAAAGATCGGATTTCTGTCATAATGGATTCCATAACCCCGGAATTTTTGGAACCTTACTGTTCTTCAATGCCGAAAAGGTGTCAAAAAGTGATCGACAGCAATGGTAACAAGATAAATTACTGATCATCAGACACATATAGTAATATTCTGCTTAAAATTTAATAATGGAATTGAATAATTGATATTCATTTTAGCACTTAGGTGATTCTCAATAATTACGGGACAGACTGTATACTAGGGCATTAGGATCTCTCGATCCATGATCGAAAGATCCGGATCGCGAACCTATTTTTGAGGATCGAGATCGGATCGACGATCCTTTTTAAAAGTAGGATCGGGATCGGGATCGGATCGCAACTTTTACTGAATTCGATCCGATCCTTTTTCTTTTTAATCCCTAAGTTGGAGGTGAAAGTGTTGAAATTTATGTTGATTAAATATATTTGTTTAATGTGTTTTATGGTTTGAATACTAACTTATGCACTAAGTACGCCCCCAGGCTGCCGCATACGGGCGGACATTGCACGCCGTCCATGCCATAAGGCATATCCTTCCAGGAGCTGTACTAAAATGATAGTCCTCTGACTATTATTGAAAGGATCTTTTTGGGGATCGTGATCGGATCGAAGATCCTTTTATAAGTTAGGATCGGGATCTGGATCTAGATCCTTTTTTTGAGGATTGACTAATGCCCTACTGTATACAAGTATATACACATATACACATTAATCGAGTTAAGGATATTTGATTTATTCTAAACTGCAAAATCAATCCTTTGACCGAAAGTCTGTACTATGCTGCACATGTGCTATTTTGTAAGGGATAAACTGATATAAATGCATAGCCGTTTCAGTACTTCAGGTACGTTGTTAAGTTTACTAATTATATCTGATTCATTTCGAAATTTCACAAATACAGTATTAATCGTGAGAATCTTATATATTAAAACGTTAGGATTTTTTTGTGTTTGTCCGAAGTCGTTGAGATATGAAAATTGGCATGTAGGTGTCAAATGATATGACTACGATAATGTTCTAAGATCTAAGCGAAACTTCACACCTATGAATAAAAATGGAAAACAATTAATTGTTTACACATTTTCAATTCAGTATCTATGACTTCACTCTCACAATAGAAATCATTGTACGACAATATAATATATTGTCATTGTTATTATTACTTCAAAGCCACAACATATGTTTGATATCTTAATAATAGTTTACTTTTGCTTATAATAGTTACATAAAGTAAACAAATTACAAAAATTGGCTAAAGACTAGCTTCCAACGGTTGACATGAGGTTTTCAGGGGCGTGTAGTTAGAAGATTTTATTTTCGGATCTATATGAGAAATTATTGTTAACTTTTGTTTACAATATCAATATAAAGCAAACAAATTAAAAAAATAGGCTAGATATGTAACTCCAGGCGCCGACTCTGCAGACACAAAGTGTCCACAAGCCGCGGACCGCAAGCAAGCGAAGCGCACTCGTCTTTACTATTAAAACTCGATTAATGGGTATATATACATACGTATATATAGAAATATATAGAAATTTTTATTTCGGCAATAAATCAAACCATTTTAGTGATAGAAGGATGAAAAGTTCATAGAATATGATATTAATATCCTTCCCATATGATACAACTACATCAAAAAATGATGACTCATCACTCTGTTATGTGTCATCGTTATGAATAAAAAAATTAAATATTGACAAATTTGATGATTTTTCGAGTGATATCGATTTTAACAGTAAGACAGACATATCTAGAGATGAAATCTCCCTTATCATTATTCAATGTGAGCCCATGCGCCCAAAGGGTGCCTCCGGTGGACACAAAGTTTCCCCCAGTCGCGCAGTGCAAGCAAGCGAAGCGTGCTTGTATATTAATAAAATGTCAGAAAAACAAAAGGAAAACGAAGAAATGATTTAGAAACTAACTAGTGAGGAGGATCCAAAGGAGGAGAATCTTAAGTAGGATTTGGAGAAAGCGAAAGGGGAACGAAAAGGGGAAAAAGAGGAGGAAGGAATTAAGAAGGAGGGGATGAAATTACGATCACCTTCAAAAAAATTAAATTATTGGAAAACGGTGAAAGCGTTGAGTTTCTGTGTAATTATTAAAACATACTAAGTAAATTCAATAATAGTATTATGCAAAATACATACTTCAGGGGAATACAACACGGTTGATTAATTTAAATTTAAATTTAACTGTAGAATGCCCATCATTTATATGGCTTCTGTGCCATAGAAAATGGCTGGGAGACATCCGCGATATCGGGGACACTGTGTCCCCTCTGGGCATTCTACGGTTAAATTATAATGAGGCAAGCAGAGTTTTTAAATCATGAAAACAAGCAAACATTTTCATTATTTCAACTCATTTTTGGATCACTTAGTCAGATATGGAACCATGTATATTCTTTTGTAAAAATTGAAATTTAAGTTGACTGAGTTTACATATTTTATGTCTAAATTGTCATTAATATTACACTTTTTTTAGTTTTTACATCATATCAAATGAAATTTCGACAGTTCACGATCTTAATATGCCAAGGAGTATGTAAGTAACCTTTTCAGTAATCATTAAATTCGAATACATCAATTTAGTGCGATAGGAATCTTATCATTTCCAATAGATATCTCAAACCACTTACAGTAGATAATGACATGTACATACTAGATTACTTGCATTTATGAAACAGATAGATCTACTCGATTCTTGCAGTGGTAAACGGATGGATCTACTCGATTCTTGCAGTGTTGGAACAGACACTCATTGATCATCGATATTTTATGTTTACTTCTATATTCTATTAATCAATCGATTGTAATCATGGAAAGACAAATTAATAAAGTATAACTTATTCATTAAATTGTTAAATTAACTAATACGTACGACATTTTTAATATCCCGCCGTACCTCTTTTCGAAAGGGTGTGCCGCGCTTGGGGAGCATATACAGCAAAATTGTCAGAATTTTAAAATTGAAATTTAGGTTCGGAGAAGTGGCTGATAAATATTAGATCTAAATTTTAACATCAGCACATCAGAAATTAACAAGGTAAATAAAACCCATTTGGTACTAAAATCGAGCTGGAAAACCTAAGAGAATATAATAATGAGGTTTTGCGAGCAAAATTGTGTTGCGATACATTGGTTTAAGAGTGATACCCATTACATCGCTAATACCATTTATACATATAGTAAACCTCAATGATGAGGTAGAGAGTAGGATCTTGATAAACTTTGCACATTATAGATTTGAAAAGAATATCCATACCACTTCTAAGAATTAATTTACCTCAATTGTTGAATATACTTTCCTGAACGAAAGCCAATTGCATTTATCACTGTAAATATTATCTTGATAAACTTCATCTGCCAATAGCAAAATATCATTTACATGGCAAAATTTTAAAAGTTCCACTTGTTCATTAAATTTTAAACATTGACCAGTAGGATTGCCTGGGTTAATCACAACAATTGCTCGAGGTATACAAGTCCCTTTACATTTCTCTAAAATCATAGAAATATCTTGTATATCTAAACCCCATTCTGAATTTTGATCAAGGTAATATGGAATGGACTTAATCCCATAATAAGTTAGCGTAGCAGAGTAAAGAGGATATTGAGGGATAGGGATTAGAATACCAGCATTAACGTTGCCCTCATTCTTAGCGAGGCATGATATGATAACACTTATGATTTTACTAGCACCATCGCTAAGAAAAATATTATTAAAATCAACTTCACAATTATCTCGTGATTTTATAAAATTTGCAACCTCTTTCCTAACTAGCTCAAAACCTAAAGAATGTGAATAACCACCAAAACTGGCAATAGAATTAAGAAATATTCGCGCACGTTCGATAACATCATTAGGAAATATCTGTTTGACATCAATATCTTCGATGAGATCTGGATAACAGCAAAGCGACAATAACTGACGACAGAAAGTAATAGGTTTTTGACCGAGATTCTGAGGATTACCAATGTTCAAAAAGATAATCTCATTAAAGGGCCAGGAATTATCGTGTTTAAGTTCGTTAGATATATCCAATGCACGATTAAGAATCGGTCCTCTGACAGCATACTCTAAATTTAAAACATTTGGATTGAATGAGGAAACGGAAAAGGGTTTTGGTTGATTTGTTGTGAGAATTGGAATAGAAGAGTTAGCCATAGAAAATTTAGCAAATAACTAAACTCAATCAAAGAAATAACTGAATTAGGGATTAGTGATGAACTATTTCCAATAAGAGAACAAGATAAATTTACAATTGACGGATTCTTAAGGATTTTATCGTATGCTAAATGGGGAAATTATAATGCATAAAATAAAACATCACTGCATAGATCAAATTAAGCTGATTAATCCAAAATTTCGTACAATTTCACTGATAAATTATTTACTGCAAACAACAGTTGTCATTAATTAATTGTACAGGGCAGACCAGTGGTCCGGGTGTTTAGCTTTACCGGACCACTTTTTAAAAGTGGCTCGGTTGGATCGTTTAAACAGGACGAATAATCAAAGGTGATTCCGATTTGTCCAGTTTTTACTGGAATACACTGGATCTTTAACAATGCAGGTGAACAGCAGAGGAGGGTATTGACTGAACATTTTTTGAATGAGCTGAATCGATCAATACATTTTGAAAAATTAGGCTGTTCAATTAAGGCTGGCCTTTCCTATGGGCATTTTGTTTTATATCAAAAATTTGACAGACCTTTTTTAATTTTAAATCATTTTTAGATCCCTAAATGGGTTCTAAACATTAAATTCGATTTTTAGAATTTCAATGCTAATATTTCGCCACTTGAAGCCACTTGTACTACCTGTTGTCGACCAAAAAAGGACACATTTTTGAAGCGAAATGTCTCATATCCATAACTTCCTTGAACCATATCAGATCGTCATTTTAATGCTAAATTCGTGCTCAGCACTAAATTTCCAGCAATTTGATATATATATATTGGACACATTTGGAGAATTTTTTGGCTGCGGGTTCAGAGCAACGGCAGGGAATGTGAAAAAATTCTTGGCCGTTGCTAGGCACGGAAAACAAAAAATTCTCGAATATGGTCAATATATATATTAAATTGCAGGAAATTCAATGCGGGACACGAATTCAAAATGCAAATAATGATCTGACATGGTTCAATGAAGTTATCAATCTGGGATTCCGGCGGATGCTATCGAAATGTGGTGATTTTGGGGCGACCAGTCAAGTTTTTTGCACTTTTGATGGTGAAAAATTTTGATGAACCATATTTTGAAGCCAAGTACTGGTATAGGTTGTCGAATAAGGATATTTGCATCCTTACTATTAAAACTCGATTAATGTTTGTGTGTGTATATACGAGTATATATATATATGTAACGAATTGATTGAAGAAACTGCCAGGCGCAGAAAGCTGATTTTTGGCATGTGAGAGTTTTTTGGCTATGGCTCCATGTAAGTTATGAGCTCAGACGAAAATATCGACTCATCATGGAATTATGACGTCATTGTCACATTTTTAAAAGTTAAACAATACAGTTATTCGAGCATAACTCGGTCATTATATGAGATAGAAGGCTGAAATTTTAATAGAATCTGTATACTAACATACCTCACATATAATGCAACTATCATCAAAAAATGATGACTCATCACTTTGTTATAATGTCATCATTACTCATCAAAATTTTAAAATTGATAAATTTGGTAATTTTTCGTGCGATATAGATTATAACAGTAGGACAGACGTATTTAGAGATGTTATCTACCTTATAATTAACCAATCTGACCTCAGGCGACCGTAGGGAGCCTCCGACGGATACAAAGTGTCCGCCAGCCGCACAGCGCAAGCAAGCGAAGCGTGCTTGTGTTATTTAATATTCCAAAGCAGTTAAAACTGATGGAAATTGAGGGACATATATAAATATTTTCTAAATCCTTTTC
This sequence comes from Aphrocallistes beatrix, assembly GCA_963281255.1. Classification (NCBI taxonomy): domain Eukaryota; kingdom Metazoa; phylum Porifera; class Hexactinellida; order Sceptrulophora; family Aphrocallistidae; genus Aphrocallistes; species Aphrocallistes beatrix. The sequence goes on from OY725494.1 coordinate 1,677,300, forward strand.
TGAGACATTTTTTTCAGCATTTATAAAGGTTTTAACATTTTGTAAATTCAACATAGGGACGAAAACGCAACGCTTTTTGATAGATCTCGAAGAGTAGAACAAAATGAAAAGACAGATTTTTGATAATACAAATAAAAAGAACATTATGAAAAAAATAGTGTCAAAATTACTAAAAAAAAATTAATCGGGTGTTTTGGTGTGAATTTTTAACATTTATCAAAATTTCAAAAATCTGTCTTTTCATTAGTTAGATCATCGATTTATGAATGAATTTGAAAAGTTTCTAAAGGATTGTAAGCATATTGTGTCCGATTTCATCCTTGTAAAATGACCAATTTTTAAAAAAAAAAGTTTGTCTGTTGAAATTTTTTAATTATTAATGCAGTTTTGCAGATAACTGTGCCATTCATATCTGCACTGAAAAAATTTAATGAATCGATTGAAAAGTCAAAAGTTAGCTATTATAGGAATGGCTAACCTTGAGGTTGGTGTTTCCCATGAGACACTAGCTTATTCTAAAAATGTTCCCAAATTGCTTTTTTTCCATTTTTAGAACCCCAGCACCAATATTTAAGGTTGGCCTTTCCTATAATAGCTAACTTTTAACTTTTTCAAACGATTCATTTAATTTTTTCAGTGCAGATTTGAATCGCAGAGTTATCTGCAAAACTGCATTAATAATTGAAATAATTAAAGAGAAAAAAAATTTTAAAAATTTTTTTGTCATTTTACAAATAAGAAATCGGAAACAATATGCTTACAATCCATTAGAAACTTTTCAAATTCATTCATAAATCGATGATCTGACTAATGAACAGACAGATTGTTGAAATTTTGAAAATTGTTAAAAATTCACACCAAAACACCCGAGGAATTTTATTTTTAGTAATTTTTACACTATTTTTTTCTTAATTCTCTTTTTAATTGTATTATCAAAATTCTGTCTTTATTCTGTCTTTAGTCAAAATTCTGCATTTTGTTTTTTATCAAAAATTTGCCAAAGGCATTTTTAATCATTTTTAGATCCCTAAAGGGGTTCTAAACATTAAATTCGATTTTTAGAATTTCAATGCTAATATTTCGCCACTTAGAGCCACTTGTACCACCTGGTCTCGCCCATAATAGGACACATTTTTGAACCGAAATGTCTCATATCCATAACTTCTTTTAACCATGTCAGTCATAGGCGTCGTAACCCACCCGGTTACCCTGCAATTGCCGGGCGGCCCAGAGTGAATGCCGGGTACTACCCGGTCTAATGCTCGGTACTACCCGGTAAATGACCGGTTACTACACAGTAAAAAGCTTAGTGCTATTATGTACTGGTAATTGGCTGTTACTAATTCCTCATGTAGATCAAGGGTTCACGGCCCATTTGGCTGACGGTAACGCTGGATCAGCTGAAGATACGGCCCGATTAACTGACTGAACGGCCCTGGATTATTGGGCAGTCTAAGGGTAGGAAATAAAGTTTACGACGCCTATGAAGTCAGTTCATCATTTTAATGCTAGATTCGTGCTCAGCACTAAATTTCCAGAAATTTGATATATATCGGACACATTTGGAGAATATTTTGGCTGGGGTTCCTAGCAACGACCAGGAATGTGAAAAAATTCCTGGCCGTTGCTATGAACGGACATCCAAAAAATTCAAAATGATGATCAGACATGGTTCAAAGAAGTTATTGATCTGGAATCCCTGCGGAAACTATCGAATGTGGTTATTTTTGGGTGTCCAGTCATCAATGACCAGTTTTTCACAATTTTGATGGTGAAAAATTTGATATACCATATTTTGAAGTTAAGTACTGCTATAAGTTGTCGAATAAGGAAATTTGCATGTTATTTAATATTCCAAAGCAGTTAAAACTAATGGAAATTGAGGGACTTATATAAATATTTTTTAAATCTTATTTTCTGAGACTATTTTTTCAGCAATTATAAAGATGATAACTTTTTGTAAATTCAACATAGGGGTGAAAACCCAACGGTTTTTGATAGATTTCGAAGAGTATAACATAATAAATAGACAGACTTTTGATATTAGGAATAAAAAGAGAATTATGAAAAAATAGTGTCAAAATTACTAAATAAAATTCCTCGGGTGTTTTGGTGTGAATTTTTAACAATTTTCAAAATTTCAAAAATCTGTCTGTTCATTAGTTAGATAATCGATTTATGAATGAATTTGAAAAGTTTCTAAAGGATTGTAAGCATATTGTGTCCGATTTCTTCCTTGTAAAATGACAAAATTTTTTAAAAATTTTTTTAATCTTTTGCAATATTTCAATTATTATTGCAGTTTTGCAGATAACTATGCGATTCAAATCTGCATTGAAAAAATTTAATGAATCGGTTGAAAAATTCAAAAGTTAGCTATTATAGGAAAGGCCAACCTTAAATTTTGATGCCTAATGATGACGTCATAACCATAGGCGTCGGAATTGGGCCCGCCCGGCCCGAAGGCTCCGGGGTCGGCCCAATCGATTCCGAGGCCGCTACATTCACGGCATAAAACATAATACTGCATGATACACGATTCTAGGACTTTGGGAATGTATCGGGTAAGCTTTTACCCAGCCAGGTAGGCCCTCCGGGCGTATCCGGCCCATAACCGACGATACCGGGTAGAACCCGACATAGTCCGGGTAGGGCCGGGTAGAGCCGGGCAGCCCCTTAGGGCCGCCCGGCCCATGCCGGGTGGCCGGGTGGGTCCGACGCCTATGGTTATAACAGAGTGATGAGTTATCATTTTTTGATGATAGTGGGTGTCATAAGTGATATATATTAATATACACATTTTATTAAATTTCAGCCCTCTATTACTTAAAATGGCTGAAATTTATAATTGTAAAAAAGGTGACAATGACGTCATAATTCCACGATGAGTCGACATTTTCGTATGTGCTCAGAACTTAGTGGAGCCATATCCAAAAACTCGCACATGCAAAAATCAGTTTTCTGCGCTTGGCAGTTTCTTCAATCAATTCGTTACAGATATATAGTATATATATACTACAGTAGGCCCTCGATTATCCGAACCTCGATTATCCGACACCTCGATTATCCGAACAGTGTGTTCGAGTACCACTCATTTTATCAAAACTTTTCAATCGAATTTGTGAAAATAATGTGTCCGGATAACTGAAATAATGTGTTCGATAACTGAAATAATGTGTTCGGATAACTGAAATAATGTGTTCGGATAACTGAAATAATGTGTTCGGATAACTGAAATGAACTGTTCGGATAACTGAAATAATGTGTTCGGATAACTGAAATAATCGTTTCGCATAATTTAGGAACTACGAATATGGTTTAATAAATCAATTCCTTAAAAATGTATGTTCCAAAATTGTGCGTAGCATTGTCAATTTGTTTGGCTATACATGCGTGTAAGTAGTATTCAAATCATAATACGTTCTTTAATAACATCTAAGTTGGTACATGTGCATTTAAGAGCGTAAAATACGCATTTCGCTTATCCGAACGATTTCACTTATCCGAACACCAATCTTTGAGTTAACAAACGGAGGTGTTCGGATAACCGAGGGTGTACTGTATATACGTACGTATATATACCCAAACATTAATCCAGTTTTAATAGTAAGGATATCTTTTCAGTTTTCAGTAAAATAACAATACTTTTAAGTTTCAGTTTTAGTTAGCAGCACTAATTTCTGGCCAGCAAAAATCCTATTTGAAAAATAAATCGTTGTTTGTAATACCTGTACGAGGATCACTTGGAAAGTTTTGTGACTCGACTAGATTAATTGTTTGAATCTCAACAAATTGAGTGAAATTATTGCATAAAAATTCCAAATATACTGAATGTCTCAAGTATAAGGTTATAAAACTCAAAAACACGTGAATCGATCAGTATAAAAATTATTCTCTAATCTTCAGATATGTAGCATTCTACTATAACTCTAATAATAATAGTGAGTAGCAAAACTTTCCTAATGACCCTAGTAACAATACAAATTCTATGAAAAAGTGCTAAATGCTATTTCTGCCGTACTCCTTCCTCTAACCAGCATTTAGATTGAGCATAATTGTACTAACCAAAATATTAGAAACAGAATTTTAAGCATAATAATCATATAAAATATAACAGGCGCAAATGAATTAATTAAGCAAAGATTTTCGACGGCGGTATCCTTAATTATTGAAATAATACAAAAGATAATTTTTTAAAAAAAAGTTAGTCATTTTACATGGAAGAAATCGGACACAATATGCTTCCAACTATTTAGAAAATTTTCAAATTCATTCATAAATGCGTGATCTAACAATTAAACAAAATGTTTTTTGAAAATTTGAAATTAGTAAAAAATCACACTAAAACACCCGAGAAATTCTTTTTTTCAGTAATTTTGAAACTGTTTTTTCATAATTCTCAATTATTCGTATTATCATAGATCTGTCTGTTCATTTTGTTCTACAGGGTGACCAATAAGTTCTGACCCATAATTTAAAACTTACCATTATGTAAGATATGCGAGTATTCACTAGTTTCTATTGGAATAAAGCGTGATTAGAGCATTCTATTATGATTCTGTTTCACTTTTACTGCATATTAGATTGAAATTTAAAAAATTTACCATGGATCGAGAAAGGGCAGCAATAATTGAATTATTTTCTAATGGAAAAAGGCCAGGGGAGATTTTAAAAATGCTCCAGATTTGTAAATCAAGGAGGAAAATTGTTTATCGCACTATCCAACGTTACAATAAGACTGGGGACATAAAAGATATGCCAAGAAGCGGTCAACCCAAGTCAGTAAGAACTCCAAGGCTGAAGAAAATTGTGATGGATAAAATACGGCGAAATCCTCAACAATCCATTCGGAAGATGGCCTCCGAGCTCAAGGTTTCACTTGGATCGATGCAAAACCTTGTGAGAAATGACTTGCACTTCCGATCTTTTAAAAGAAGGACAGTTCATTTCCTTTCAGAGAGAATTATAGAAAAGCGACTGACCAGAAGCAAGGGCCTGCTTTCCCGGCTCGCAACTCAACCTGTTGACCAGATCGTATTTTCTGACGAGAAATTATTCACCATAGAGGAAGCGACCAACAAGCAGAATGATCGTATAAACTGTTTTTCTATCCTCAAGCGCCACAGCTGCGACAAACCCACTGGATTTGAAAAAAATTGCTCACATTTGCTTCCCTACAGATTTCGCCCTTCGTACTTTTGTTGGAGGTGGAGCATCTTTTTCCACCCACTCCTTCGATTGTTGTTTTGTTTCCGGATCATAATGGTATATCCATGTTTCATCCCTTGTAAGAATATCTGAAACAGCCCTTGAAGTTCCATTATCAAATCTTTTGAGCATAATTTTGCAAAAGTCAACTCGGGCCGATTTTTGCTCTAAAGTAAAAAAATGGGGAATCCAGCAGGCATACAACTTTCGTAGACAAAGTTCTTTATGTATAATGACATTAATAGTTCCCGATGAGAGGCCAGTTTCATGCTCTATCTGAGCGTATGTAACATGAGAATCCTGGATCACTAGTTCCAGTTCTTCATCCACATTTTGTTCATTGTGAGAAACACTCGGTCTCCCTGCACGAGGAGCATCTTCTAGAAAAAAGTTCCCATGAGTAAATTCTCTGCACCATCGCTCAACTATACTCAAAGAAGGAGCAACATTTGGGAAATGTTCCTGTAAAGTTTCATGGATCTCCTGCCTCGTCTTCTGCATTTTGAATAAAATCAAAATCATTGCACGAAAATCACGTCTTGTGAAATCTGAGGATGATGTAAGCAAGTTAGAAGCCATGCAGACTAACATGTAAAATATTTCTGAAAGTATGAAAGATAAATGAATTCAATTTTCAATGTACACTAACAGCCGCAAAATGAAACGAATTAGCAATAAATCTTTCTTCTAGATTAATGGTTTCATAGCAAACGTCAAAACTTTTCGAGTGCCTTACGTATCGTCCATATTTGGAGAATTTTTGGTTGTCTGTGCCTAGAAACCATCATGAATTTTTCACATTCCTGGCCGTTGCTAGGAAACCGCAGCCAAAAGTTCTGCAAATGTGTTCAATATATATATCAAATTGCTGAAAATTTCAATTACAATGATGATCTGACCAGCTTGAAAGAAGTTATAAATATGAGACATTTCGCTTCAAAAATGTGTCCTTTTCGGGCGACACCAGGTGCTCTAAGTGGCTCTAAGTGGCGAAATATTGGCATTGAAATTTTGAAAAGCGAAATTAATGTTTAGAACCCCTTTAGGATTCTAAAAATGACTAAAAATGACTTTTGACAAATTTTTGATAAAAACAAAATGCCCATAGGAAGGCCAACCTTACCGTAACCCGAAAAAGTTTTGATTTCACTGTATTACTGAGTGGTCTTTCATCTATTCGTACTAATTAAAGGGTAGCTATTTTGATTTTTAAGATTTTAAAGTTTAGAGCTACTGAAAATTGAAAATAATGCGTTTTTAACACATTAATCTGTTGGCTTTAACTTATTTGATTTTTAAAAAATTATACGGACCTCAAACATTGTTTTAACCTCTTCAGAGATTATATAATGCAATAATTTAGAAGAAAGATCATTAAAAACGATTCAAAACAAGATCCATTATAGAATTCCTATCAATATTACTCTTGGAAAGGCAGGTTTAATATCAGAAATCCACCGATAATTGCATTAGAAATAAAATTCGGATCATTTGAAAAAAAAACGTGTTCAGATTCGACCATTTCTTCGTAAGTTATTACAATTTATGGGTAAAGTTTGGGAAAATGTAACTTTCTAGGCCCCGAAATACACCGATGTCATATCTAAAAAACTATTGAAGATATAATATTGAGTAATATCTTTAATGAAAGTATATATATGATAATAGATGGGTTCCTCAAACATTCCTTTTTTAAAAACCCAATTTTCTTGACTTATCATTGACTTTATTGTAATATAAACTCTATGGAGACACATTTTTTCTCCGGTTAAATTCCCATCCTAGAGAAGATCTAAAACATATGCCATAACTCTCTTTCGGTAAAATACCTTGAGATTCATTATATTACCACAGTCGCAAGGTTGGATCACACTAGTTGTGTTGGGAGGTAACATAATACACTCTACATGCGACAAACGTAACATGTCTGGTTTGTGCACTGAAGCGTTATCCATCAATAAACAGACCTTCCGCTTTTCTCTGCGCATTCTGGAATTGAATTCATCAAGGAATTCATTAAACAATGCTGCTATCAACCAAGTTTTTGTGCTATATCTGCAGTTGACGGGTAAGGCGTGCATACAACCTTTAAGAGGACGGGGGTTAGCATACTTGCCAATTATGGTTAGCCTGACATTATCATCAGCGTTGCAACAAACAAGAGCAGCAAATCTTGTTTTGTCTTGCTTAATACCGCGGACAGCCTCTTTATTCTTACTAAATTCAAATGTGTACTTTGGTAAACATTTGTAGAAAAGTCCAATCTCATCACAATCGAAAGTGAGTAATTAGATCAGGATTGCAGGAATTTGTATACGAAGGAAATCGTAGGCAGCGGGTGTGTCAGCAGAGGCGGCTTCTACGTGCTGTTTACAGAAAGAAATGCCATTCCGTTTTCCCCAGCTTTCTAACCAACCACGTAATGGAATAGGGTCAATGTTGTATATCTCTGCCAAGATTTCAATTTAAGACATTAGAGCATTCCCAACAATGGGAACGGACCTCTCTCGCCCGACCGTAAACCACACTAATAATGCTTTGTCGAGGTATTCATGGGTCGACTTTCGCTTGCGCTTTGCTGCTAGTGCTATTCACTGAGTTATCCAGGAGTGCTGAGCGCTCCTTTAGGCGTATATAATTTTTAGAGCCATTGCTTTAGGCGTCTGCTTTTTCTTGATAAAAGGAGCATCAATGCTCCTTTTTAGGAGCATCAATACTCTTATTTAGGAGCATCAATGCTCCTAATTAGGAGCATCATCACTCCTATAGGAAGTATTATGTGCTAACTGAGTGGTCACGAAAAAATCCTAATTACATATGGATATGGTTTCAATATACTCAGTATAGAATTGTCTGCTGATATCCTTACTGCTCGTTATATTTACTATTTAGGATAGTCCTTTCAATCAACATCACCTGATGTTTGTAGAAACTATATTTCTTGTGTACATACGTATATCTTATTCTAATAGTCATTTATTTAAAACTTTTCATTTACCTGCGGGCCACCAAGGAAATAATTTTTGGATGAGATTCTTATCAGATTCATACACAAGGGCAATGTATCCAGAACATTGTTCGCTGGTAGCAATGCTACTCACAATGCCTTTGGGAAGCTGCTCAGTAGAGAGATGTTTTCATACACGACCAGGATTGCATGTAATCTGCACTCACTGGCGACCATATATCATCACTGGTCCGCATTAGTCAAAAGTGTCCCACTTTTCCTAATTGCTGAGATTAAATTTCCATTTTAAGAGGATAATTCAGAAGATCAATTGAATACCTTCCTCTTAGTAAAGTGGCGTATGAGTCCTCTCCCTTGTAATTACTTCCTCATACCTATAAGTATATCTATACTCGATATTTCACAACCTTAAAAATTCAACCGTCTATTTATCTCTACATACTATGGACTATGTGCATAACCTGATTTGTTTTACATTTGTACTATTTAGGATTCTTAAAAATGGGAAGGGCGAGTTTTTGAAACCTAAAATGCCTTTTAATGTGGTTTCCTCAGGTAATTTTTAGTTAACATTAGAATACGTATGAATTTTCTTAATCAGTTGGGAGATTTGACTTAACTGGTAAAATTGAAGGCGTAGGACAAATTAGGGGAATGAAATTAGGAGCGCTGTTGTCGAAACCTGTATAACTTGCTGGTGCCATTGAATTAGTAATCCAGAAGAATTGCTCTTGATGTTCGATATCCACGATTGAGAAATTTGAGATCTCTGTGCAACTTAATTTGATGAAGCCATCACCACGCATTATTTTCCATTGAGTTAGATTTTATATTCACTTATAGTTTCAGATATTTTAATGACTCAAGAAGCAACTAGAAACAGAGTTGCAGCATTACTTCATGGAGGAAAGCACAGTGCGATCGAAATTGCTCAGTTATGTAGTGGCAACAAAACGACGGTTTACAGCAGTAGCGGGCAACCTTAATCCTTAAGTGGGCCTTAATTGGGGTCCGCGGGGTTTCTCGCGGACCCCTAATCTATCAGTTCTTGTTACGGTCACATCACCATGGCCGTAGCAAGAACTGACATTAGAAACCTATATGGAAGCAATGTAACAATTAAAATTATACTTATAAAAGCAAAAATAAGTAAAATAAATTGAATCATCATAAAATGATTATAAAAATAGCGGGGGAAATATTGGAGAAACGTGGCATTAAGGTTAACGTTTCCTTCCAGAACCAACTGAAAAAGTTCTCATTATTTTCTCCTGAATTTTTTTGTACTGTTCTCGATGAGTTATATGCAAAAATACACTTTTAGGAGCACAGGAAGCAAGAAAAAAATTTGTTTTTCTAAAAAAGGAAAAATATTTTAACGTTTTTCTAAAGTAGAATATAAATTCTGTCTCTATCATTTTGTTCTACGTGACGAAATGTTTCCAAAACCGTCTAGTCTTCCACTCTACGACCTTTGTAACTAAATATACCTCTTTTGAAAATTGAATTTTTTAAGTGCTAAAAACAGGCTACAAAGCAATTTTCTTAGGAAAGGCTTGATTTCCATTAGTTTTAATGAATCCAAATATTAAATAACATCCAAACATCTTTAATCAACTACTTGTAATAGTACTTAACTTCAAAATATGGCATATCAAAAATGTTGACATCATGATACCTTCAAAAGTGGGTAGAAGTTGTCAGTTATGACTGAAGACCCAAATGACCACGTCCAAATGTATCCGCCGAAATCCCATATCTATAACTTCATTTGACTATGCCAGGACGTTATTTTAATACTGAATTCGTGCTCAGCACTAAATTGCCAGCATTTTGATATATATATTGACCATATTTGGAGAATATTTTGGTTGCCTGTTCCTAGCAACGACCAAGAATGTGAAAAAATTCCTGGCCGTTGCTAGGCACGGACAAACAAAAATTTTTCCAAATATGGTCACTATATATATCAAATTGCTGGAAATCTAGTACTGAGCATGAATTCAGCATTAAAAAGCTGATCTGGAACTGTTAAAAGAAGTTATAGCTGTGACATTTCGCATTTAAAATGTGTCGTTTTTAGAGCGACTCCAGGTGATACAGGTGGCTCAAAGTGGCGAAATAATGGGGCTGGAGGTATAAAAATCGGAATTAATGTTTAGAACCCCTATAAAGATCTAAAAATGATAAAAAGCAATTTGGGCACATTTTTAGTAAAAACTAGTTTCCCATGGGAAATACTAACCTTAATGTCTCAACCAGTACCGTAGACCGATGTATAAAATCTCAGGAATATTCGAAATCGATTCGTTTACCAATGTTATCGAAAAGAATCCCCTCGCATAGTTTCTGGATTCATGTGGTAGAGCACGGATGTGGTGAAAGGGTTCAAAGAAAATCAATCAACCAAAAGTCAAACACTTAGCGAAGGTGCATATATGGGAATCGTTTTTCTCATTAGGCACGTTCCCTCGGTGTGTATTTATAAAAAATCTGGCTTCACATTTCTTTGTCGAGATTTTGAAGTGGCATTTATCAAAAAAGTTTTTCATGGTGCAGAATTGTTTTTAATCCAGGATAATGACCCGAAACAGTCGTAGATGCAAGGGTTGGATGTCCGGAAATATGCCGCAAAACAAACTAGATTGGCAGATTCAAAGCCCAGATATAAACCCAATCGAGAACTTCTTCGCCTGGATGAAATATAACTCGAAATAGACCTAAAGCAATTAAAGACCTAAAAGCACGGTTGAGATATTTGGGATTCTATCACCCCAGAAATGAATGCTTGAACCTTATTATTGTTCAATGAGACGTCGTTGTTAGATGGTATTAGAAAATAACGGTTAAAAGATAGATTATTGATCTTGAACAACCCTATTTGACAGTAAAATAAAATAAAATACTAATCAATTTGCCGATATAAAATATGCACTCAAATATTGAGTTGCAATAATTATGAATTATACTGTATACCAGAGGCGTAGCCAGGGTGCGGCACATGGGGCCTAGGCCGCAACCCCAAGGGCTGTGCCCACTAAAATTTCATAAATTAGCATTGGGTGCCGCAACACTCCACGGAATAGACTAGAATTGCCGCACCCTAAAATTGTGCTGGCTACGCCTTGCTGTATACACATATACACATTAATCGAGTTTCAATACCAACCGAGTCCTCAAAGTTCTTCCTTTGATGATTCGTTCATATTTACAATGATGTGATAGTTTCAGTTGGGTTTTAAGCTGCCTAACACGTTTCCTTTTTTGTCAATATTTTGAAATTGATCTAGCTCTTGAATAATCATTATTTCTATTTCTTCAATCATTTAGTTCAATTCATTTTGGAGGATTTTTGATCGAGGTTTCCAATTTGCTTTCAGAATTTTACCAAATATAGAATGCATGTTTGTCCCCTGCTATCATTGGTTATTGGTACGTGGGATTCCATGGTCAAGAAGAGATCCAAATTGATCTTTCCCGTATTTTCCAGAATGCGGAAGCTAGCTCTCCCAGTGTAACTACCCCCGTGATACTGTTTTGCAGGACCAACGAGCCATTCCAATGCAACTTTTTGAAATTTTTCCTCAAGCAGTTTTCGAGCTAGTCGACCGACAAACTTTTCACGGAGGCCATGTTGAGTATGGACAACAGCTATCGGAAGGGCTAGCTTAGGATCGTCAAACTAGAAGTGGGAGAGTTTAAACTCCGGAGTTTTGGCATGTTTTGAATACGAGGCATATATTTTCTGAATTTTGTAGACCATACTCTCAAAATGGTTTCAATTTCTCATAAAGCCTTTACCTTCGGACGTTTCGTAGTATGCAGAATATGGGCAGCTGTATGGCTTGTCAAGTCAATAGGAGTAACTTTATGATTCAGTTAAATTATCTTTGTTTTCGAAGCCTTCGTTAATGCAAAAATCATGCACCCCTTGAGGTTGTCTTTCTACTGTACCCCACGGCGTTATCATAGCAGCGGATTCAGCAGCGGATTCGCATGTCAGACAAAACCGTTTATAAATCAAAAAATATGAGAGATATCAAGAAACTAATTATACCAACGTGTAGGGGAGGATTTGGGAGATTCATATATCATGCTCAAAAAATCAAAATATTATATGGTGACCATGGATGGGTACATTTTGTCACAGATAACAGTTAATAACTTGAAAAATATCCATCTAAAATTATTTTCTTTAAATACAGTTAATATCTACCCTTGGGAGACTCTATGTTTAAAATTTCAGATAAAAATATGCACTTTTGAGAAAATAACAAATGTCCAACTTTTCACTACTTTTACATAGAAAATAGGACAAAATAGTACACTGTGTATATGACTAGTATCATACTTTGTACTGTACGTATTAGGCACACATCATAATGCAAAAATAAAGTTCAATCTAATATAAATGATTGAACACATATTTGTCCATAATGGGGTAATGAATGGCTACGCCATAAGTATTCGATTCTTTTAACACCTCGCTCTATCAAATATACAGTCAGGGTCGCTTATTATGAGCCCGCTCAATATGAACATTAGTTTATTATGAACTAACCTCCTGGTCTCAATTTCACATTTTAGATAGGATTTGATTGAACCAAGTTCGCTTAATATGAAGTATCTCTATTATGAACAGATTATTTGGTCCCCTGGTGGTTCACAATAAGCGACCCTGCCTGTAGTTGAACCTGTCGTAGCGGCCCCCTCTATATAACGGTCACTTGGACATAGCGTCCACCTAAGAACAGTCTCGATGTCTTATTATATTGAACCGTGTATAACGAACACCTGCTCAACGCGACCACCATTTTTCGGTACCTTGTGGACACAAAAACTAACAACCGGCCACTTCATGTTTAGAATTATGTTTACTACAATCCTTATTCCGAACGATGATCTAGTTTCTACGTAGTTTCAGTAATACTATTAGCAATAACGCACATCAGTATACACGTCTGTGTAGATTGTTCTGTATCGCATCGTTGCATCACAAGCCTGTATATTCTGGTCAACTGGCCCCTGCCTGTCTATGACGACCACATGTATATACATATATTGTTTTAACCCATCTCTTGGGTGGACATTATAGGTATGTTTGATTGTATACCATTTCATGTCATTACTGTTGTAGTTCTAGCAAATCAAATTTAATGTCGTTGTTTCAAGCACTTTTCTGATAATTGTACTTTCCTAAGTTGTACTAGTATATACTATACAGGCTTTCATTCAGGCGTACTGGGGGCGCGTATTTGAGCCCATGGATCATAGTTAGGCGTATTATTTTTTGGGGCTAGGCGCGCGGCATACGCCTACTTGGGCGCGTGGCATAAAACATATATAAAAATGCTGTATAAAAATGAGTCTAGGCGCGTGGAAAAATGGTGACGTCCATTTAGGCATATGACTTTGGAAAGCTGGATGAAACCCTGATACTATAGCAATAGGGTTGGTGGACCTAGGCCAGCCATACCCGCCCTACCATTTATTATGAGCTTCCGACGACTGTACAACTGAACTGTTTTTATTTATAATAAACTGCTTGATCTCTACAAGTTGAGAAATGAAAAAACTACCAAGGCTAAATTGTCATTCTTGGAGTTTAACACGCTTTTTGGCTATTTTGGGGTTCGATTACTAACTTTGGCCCATTGGGCTTCTACAGTCTAACAAAATACGAACACGCGTGGCTAATAATCATCGCTAAAATCAGGAAACAGGAATCAATTCATAAGTCCTTCCCATTAGTCGTCTAACTTCGAAATATTCATCAGCATTTGTATTATCCCTGGAGCTACACTACTGCTATATAGCGATAAGATGAAGAATATAAAGTATTGAGGGTAATTAATTTGTTAAGTGAATTATAATTTCAATAATAGTCAATGCATATTTAAGTAATACGTATAAATATTTAAGCTTGTTTTTAAGAATTCCATAGGTAATGGGCTTTTTTCAAATGACTAGTCTTGACTCTTGGATCTTTTTAAGCGATGAGTATATTATAGGAGTCGAGTAATCATAATTCAAGCAGGAAGTGCATAGTAATGAGTCATCCTTTTGAGTCACTCACCGCCCTTTGTTCTTGCATACTTTGAGATTAAATAAATGCAACTATGGAATCTACCACCCTTCTGTTTAGAAATGAACACTATTCATTGCGCAAAATATTTTTTAACAAATTTTTGAAATATTATATACCCGGGACTCCAATAATCTGATCTCAAAAATGTCAAGTTCGAAAATAACTTTTTTCTCCTGATTAAATATATTTTTATCTTCCTATGGTCTGTTATTAATTCAAAATACTAAATAAGGATAATTTCTTTTAGTTTATAGACGGGAAATCATCAATAAGAACAACAATTTTTAAAGTATGATCATAGAATGTACATAGCATTCGAATTGTTTTTCTTTTGATTTTTCTCTTTTTTCTAAATACACAAACATTAATGATCCACCCAGCAAATATATTCAGAAATACAGGCAATTGGATTGCAAAATAATTAAAATAATCCTTAGAATTTTCAAGTAAAACGCAATGTCGGATGTTAGATACACTTGTGTAAGTATAATACTTCAGCAAAATTTTCATATTTTCGGATTCCCTAATTACGGTTTCAATCAACCTAATGGAGCGGAGTGAACGACGGGGCTCCATTAGGTTGATTGAAACCGTGAGCAATTGTGCTTGTATTGGGTAAAAAAGAAAAGAAAAATACCCATCTAGGAATATCTCATCTTATGTAGGGTGCCTTTTTTGGAGACAGCTGGTAGTAGAGTGAGATATACTATCCCTCCCAATATCTAAGTGCTAGGCTAGATATTCGAAAGAGAGATATCTGGTTTTGGCTGAAGTGATAATATAGGTTCATAGTGGCAACCCAAATTTCGAATATATATTCCATGAGAAGTTGGCTCCTGCAAAAACCTATCTAAATTATATCCTTTACCCGAAAACTCAACCCATCGTGTCCCCTCCTGCCCCAAAAATACCCAAATATCAGTCTCTAATGATAAGGCCGTATCAAATATCTCCAGATCCGTCGCCCAAGTACCAGCTTTATTCATTCCAGTCTTGTTGACCCAATCTTGAATATTTCGATAATTCCCTTGTTGATACAAACACTTGGAACTTACAAATTTACTACAATCTACCTTTAATACAGTTAGCATTTTATCTACGATTAATGCTCTAAGCTGTTTATGATAACATTTACTACCAGTGATTATAAATGACAAGGTTGAAAAATAACAATTACCGTCAGCATTAATATGTTCCACTACATTTGGAAAATAATTTCTTAGATTTTCCTCTCTAATAGAAGGGTCAAACGAATATTTAACAGAAGAATAAAATGGAATATTATTATTTTTACACGTAGCTATTTGCCAGGCTAAATCTGGAGGAGGAAATCCAGGTAAATCATAGTGCACTACATCCATTTCTACCAACTCGCTATCAGTGATTATATTAGATTGAGCTAACCTTATAATTTTAGGTGTAGATTCTTCTCTTAAGTCAGATAATCTCTTCCGTTTTTTTACTATATAATATGGGTCTCTTTTTAGATGGCATAGTGATAGGTTTGTCGCTACATTTAGCATCTGCAACAATTTTCTTACATAAAGAGCTAACTTTATCATTTGGCTGTAAATATCCACAATGTTTTTTAGATTTTCTAGACCATTCTTCATTACAATGCTCTTCTGAAGATTTTCTGGGTCGCTTATGCTGAGTGAACACCTTTCTGGCTCTTGGGTGAAAAGCAAAACTAAATGCCGATAACCTAGTCGTTATATTCGGGTATAATGTTTTTATAAAGTCTCCTGGTCTTATATTAGTCTTTGAATTGAAAATATATAATTTGATGATTCGCATCCAATTCTCAATCAGTGCGTTACTATAATGGGTACATGATTCACCAACCTTTGCACCGTGTGGTCCCAAAATTATTCCACTCCACAATGGTAATAAAGGCATGTCATATGAAAGTAAATATTCAATCACTTTTGGATTATAATTTGGATTTAATTTAATATTTGAATCAACCCCACCAACTATTTCATTACATTTTTCGAGAATTTTTGCAAAATGTCTCCCAAATGGAGACTTTTCCCGATACGTTCTATTCTCATCATTTTCAAACGGGTTGTACTCACTATCATCCTCCACTATTATATCCTCGATTGTGTAACTGTCGTTAGAAATATGTGATTCTAAATTCAAAATATTATCTGTTACATTGTCGTCCAAATTTCCACTCAAAAACACTACACATAATGATCGGAAAACATTATTTATCTTATTTATATCAGTACAGCTTACAATATATCCAACCGAGAATAGCAATAGTTTCCTCACATTCTTATTTAACTTGAACTTTTTGTTAACGTGGTAACCTATGCCATTTATTAAATGTGCTGAACATAAATGTATAATTATATTATAATTTATAAATTCTCCTTCTGGATCGAACTCTATTATAGTCCAACATTTATTTAAGTATGTTTCTAGATCACATTTGAGGTATGCGTTACAAACGCTATGAATAAGAGCCCAACTATAGTCGATTTCAATTTGACCAATGTTAAGTTCACTGCCTACAATCTTTTTGGCTTCAAGTGCCCATTTATGCAAAAAATACGTTATTTCTGCACTACTGTGAGCAGAACTAATCATTTCTGCAATAGGAACAGGACTACGTAGTAGAATAATCTGGATTACCAACGGTCAATGCATAATAAAAACCCTTTTTCTGAGAAGAGTCTATTTTACGTTTAATAGATCCAGTAGCATCCAAATGAACAATGACTCTTTTATTTTTAAAAAATTTTAGAATTTTAATTTGATTTTCACTATATAAATGAACAATAAAGGGATTGTAGGATAAAGATTGTATATATCCATTAATATGTTTATCAAGTATAGTATTAGAATAGTGTTCCTGTAATTTAATTAATTCTATCCAATTATCATTAGAGAACCTATTTAAACATGCTAAATCAAACTTAACCTTACGTAAAAAACACCATTACTTTTTATTTTATTGAAGTTGCCAAAATCCAGAGCATTATTCGTACTCGTTGGAGACGAAAATTGTTCATAAAAAATTTTGCTCACTGGTTGATCAGAGAGCTCTTTGGCCACTTCTATTCAATTTGTATTAGACAAATGCCTAGCATGAACAGTTTTACCATCATCATGCTCAGGAGATAATGTGCCACTAACTGTACAATTAACTACTATATCATCTACTGTAACAGTAAATGGATTGTTTCTAACTAAAAAAGAAAATTCAAAACAATTATTAAATTTACATGCTGCTTTTGCCTTGAAAAAACAACAATTACGTTTTCTACTATTCGTTTTGTTTACTTTTTTATATTTAAAACATAAAACACATTGATACTTATTTTCGATTTTAGAATTAAATAAATTTGTCCAATCTTTAGAGAAAATAATATTATCACCTTTTAAACTGGTCATTTGGCCCCATTCACTCTTACTAAGATTAAATGTAATTTCCTCATTACAAACAGTTGGATCGATTATTACTTCATTAATAATTAAGCTACCTTCATCTATTAACAACGGATCTGTGTTATCAACATCATATAATTCCTTAGTCTCTGTAGAAACTACCGTGTCCCTCTTATTCTGTAGATTTAGAATTTTTTCACGAAAAATATCATAAAAATCACATATACTACAATCAGAATTTTCACGAAGATTTTCTAAATACGAAAGAAACATATCAAGTTGCTTAGTTTTTAACATTAGGTAAGATTTACCAAACAAATTATTTATAAAACGACAGTTAATATTTTCAGCGATCAACCATGCTTGTACGAATTCAAATTGATCTAACATATAAGTCACAAACCTTTGACACGCCTCATTTAGCTTTTCGTTAACTAAAAGGAAACCTCCTTCAACTAGGGGACATTCTAAACCAAATAATTTTAATGATTCCAACCAGATTGCACTATCGCAATTGTTACCGTGCCAGAAAAAACCTTCGGGCTCATCTGAGTCGGGTGGAGAAATTGACGTGTGATACTTAGAAATTAGTTCACCACTCTCACAACCTGATGCCCAGATACTAACTAGTATATCATCGAAAAGTACACGTTCTAAATTTCCTAAACTAAGATGTTCTAAACTAATACTACTACCTAACTCTACAAGATCTAAATCACTGGCTAATTCTACACTATCTCTAACATGGCCTATCGCCCTATCAAAAGAATTACTTAACTCACTCAATCCGGACATCATTTTTTCACTCAGTATCTCCTGAATATTTCCACTATTATGTCTCCATCTGGCGTTAAGAAAAGATCGCTTATTATCTCGATTAACCCCGAAAATAATGGATGCTAATTTTCCCCACATCGAATCGGCTTTGCTCCTGTTTGACTTTTGTAGGACACATTTCAGGGTTAGAAAATCGTCAAACCCAAGGGACAATCGGGCCTCTAGGAATTTGTCGTCGCTAAAATTTACAGGCATACCTATAAAGAACAATTGTTTATAGCTTGAGAATAACATTAGAAAATATGAAGTTTAATAACTTACCTTATCCAAGATCGACAGTGATAGATAGAAAATGAATTTAATGAAAGAAGTAGAGAATGAAAGTAGAATGATTGGAAGAGATGAAAATATAAATGCTGAAATAATGTAAGATAGTCGAAATGACAATCAAGATGAAATCTAGCATTATATACAAGCAAATAGGATCTGCCTATGGCTATGATTACTTCTAGGAAGAAGCCATTGCGATGTAACATGTATTTATTTTAGTATACTAGCTGAATTGGGATGCTTAATTAACAGTATTCAAAACAATACCACATATTTAAAAACACTCAACATTCTCAAAAGTGCATATTTTTATCTGTAATTTTAAACATAGAGTCAACCCAAGGGTAGACATTAACTGTATTTAAAGAAAATAATTTTAGAGTTATTAACTGTTATCTGTGACATGGACAAAATGTACCCATCCATGGTCACCATATAATATTTTGATTTTTTGAGCATGATATATGAATCTCCAAACCATCCCCTACACGTTGGTATAATTAGTTTCTTGATATCTCTCATATTTTTTGATTTATAAACGGTTTTGTCTGACATGCGAATCCGCTGCTAAGATAACGCTCGTCTGTAACCCATGTGTCAGCTGTAAACCACTTAGAGGGTTCCTTCCTCATGATCCAATCCCAAAGATATACTGGCGACGGTATTGAAAGAGAATATTCAGCAAGTTTATCAAAGATTCGATATGAAGGCCATGCCAAAAGTTTCAGGATTCACACCTTTATAATAAACCAATCATATCAAGTTTTATAACTTATAGTATTGATAGGAATATAATATTGACTGTCAAATTTCAATCGAATCCCACCGCTCAAAAATCTTTTACAGACTCTTTCAATACCTACATTTCGTACTTTATTAATTTCTTTGATGGAACTAACACGAGAACATTTCAGAACTATGATTTATTATGATTTTAAAGATGGTTTAAGTCAACAAAACTGCTTTGAAAGTCTGACAATATGTTTTGGAGATCAAGCACCTTCTAGAACAACTGTATATGACTGGTATGGAAACTTCAAACGTGGTAGGCCTTCACTATAAGATGACCCTAGGAGTGGGAGTCCATCAACGGCGACCTGTCCTGAAAACAGGCTTTCATCCAGGCGTACTGGGGGCGCGTATTTGAGCCCATGGATCATAGTTAGGCGTATTATTTTTTGGGGCTAGGCGCGCGGCATACGCCTACTTGGGCGGCATAAAACATATATAAAAATGCTGTATAAAAATGAGTCTAGGCGCGTGGAAAAATGGTGACGTCCATTTAGGCGTATGACTGGAAAGCTGGATGAAACCCTGCCTGAAAATTTTGATAAAGTACGGGAGATGGTCGAAGAAAATCCAAGGATCACAATCGAGGACATTGAGGGGTAAGTAGGGATCGGATCGGCAGCGTACAATCGATCATTCACGATTATTTGGGTCTAAGAAAAGTAGATGCCCGATGGATCCCCCATTTTCTGACCGATTTCCAAAAAAATACTTGAGTGGATTGGTGTAAGGTTATGCTGCGAAAATTCAGCCATAGTGCTTCTAAACGTATTTGGAATATCGTTACTGGTAATGAAACCTGGATATATCACTATGATCCAGAATCTAAAGGACAATCAATGGTATGGTGTGCGCAAGATCAACCGCCTCCCACTGAAATTAGGCGGGCCACAAGTGCGGGGAAGAAAATCATTGCGGCTTTTTTCACTAAAGGTGGTATTTAAAGACAGTGCCACTTGAAGATCATAAAACAGTCAATGCACAATGGTATTATGAGTTTGCATCCCTGAAGTTCTCCTAGCTCGGTGTGAACGACGACCAAAGGGCGGAACTCGAGGATTACTGTGGCACCACGATAATGCACCAGCTCACCATTCGAACTTTAGATTTTTTAGAGTCAGAAGGGATTCCCATACTTCCACATCCGCCATATTCTCCTGATTTGGCCCCTTATGACTTCTTTTCGTTCCCTAAAGTCAAAGGTATACTCAAAGGAAGACATTTTTCAAGCAATGATGATGTCATAAATGCTTATTTTGAGGCGGTCTCGACCATCGACAAGGATAAGTAGGGGGAGGTATTCAAAAAATGGTTTGAAAGGATGCAAAAGTGCATATATTGTAATGGAATATACTTTTAAAAATTATAAAAACATAGATCAAAGTGTAGTGTTATTATTCTGCTTGAATTCGGAAACTTTTAGCATGGCCCTTGTATTATTGCAAATATGATGCTTCCTTCTAGAGATAACCACTGGATTCGTCATTGGCACTACTGGATAGCTTATGCAGTAATTTTAATTCTATTTGTAAAAATATTGGGAAAATTTCACAAGATTTCATCCAATTAAAAGAGCATAGGAAGGGATTCCTTTGATTAAGACATTTCGCTCTAGTTGTGATAAATCTTTTTAGTGTGCCTTTCAAATTCTGATATTTATCTTCAATTGCTCTTTAGCGGAATAACATCGAAGATACCTCTTCTGCGGTACCTTTTTCTACAGAAGCTCAAAAGTATTTTAATCAAGTTGAAGCGACTGCAAAAGTGATCCATCTTTTTGGGGGGTAAACATTGTTTGCTTTTTTCAACTTCTTGCTCATCAGAACTTGACCAACAAACTATTTTCATAGGTGGCGAAATATTTGTATTTGCAATTTTACTGGGATAATCAGGAATTTGACGATTGGATGAATTATGTGGGGTTATTAGCCTACTTCTTCACTCTTATGTTTCTCAAATTGAGCAACCAATTCCTGAATGTTTACTCGTTATTTAATGGTGAAACTGATTGATTATAGTACATAACACATACCACGATTGTTGTTAAAGTTACTCGACTGAAGTTGTTTGAGTCGTTGAAAAAATAATATTTATATTGTGAATTTTGTAGATTCAAATTGACATTACATTCTTGGATTCGTTAGCTTTAAATTAAGCACATTCCATTAATCGCAAACATACTTTACTTCCCAAGTTATGAATTCAGTATTAACCGTAGATGAATAATATGTTGTATACTATATATATTTATGTAAACATTTCATTTTCGCTTGCAAATTTATATACATTGTCTACTAATGAATGGATAGATAGTTAAAGGGGCAGGCTTTACATTTTCATAGTTGGGATACGAAAATTGTGTGTCAATAAATAGATATTTCGGATTTTGTAAGTCAATGTTACTTGATATTATGACATGGTCCCATAATTAATAAAAAGTCAAAACAAAGAGATCCAACGCTAGAGAAAGATGCAGAAATAAATTCTAAGAAATGGAATACCCCACTAATTATTGGGTGTATGAAATAACCCCAGTTTCGTGCTTTACGAACATTGAAAGCACAAAAGGCCTTTAAATGGACGTTTAATAGTAACTTTTTGAAAAAACACTTTATTTGGAATATGTTAAAATAGACATAATAACATGTCAATTATTAAAAGTCGCAAACCGATTGGATTTGCTCACATTTAGGGAATATATATTACCCGGACAAATTATTTGTATATTTCATTATTTTACGTGTATTTAATCCTAAATAGCTCTATTCGTGAAGTTCAAAATTTCTAAACGCTAAGTAATACAACTAATCGGATTTTAATTTCGAAATCTGAGCTTTCGAATTAGTTATTGTAGAATATTCCAAATCAATTATTAACTCCCAATGTTTTCAAATGCTCAATCACTGCCACCTTGTGCCACATATAATTCCCTGTTTACTATTATACATGGTGGTGAAGAATTACGACTTGAAAGCTGATAATTTTAATTTCACTAATGGGTTGAGATACTTTTAGAAATTTTGAACTATTACTAATTTCAATGTGTAAATAAGACTCTTGTATCTCTTAGAGTTTGAATACATTTTATTTCGTGAGAAGATAGTATTATTTGTTATGGGAAAGACTATAGTATTCACATAATTTTGTCCGATTAGTCTGTAACTAGGTAATAAAAAATATGCCTTACATTGTTCTATCTCGGGTGGGGACACACTTCCTGAGACCACCTTTGGCTGCAGAACTATAAATCAGGTCGCACATTTGACTGCCACAAATTCGACCATCGTACTTTCTATCGCCTCCAAACCACTAGTCAATCGAAATAGTATCTTAACTTTTCTTCCGATACAATTCTCAAGATGAGTTCTAGCTCTCCCAAATTTGGCTTGATCAAAGCGTTTCATATATACACTCTTCGCTAGCCAATTTTACCCTTTCTTTTACTCTGAAGAAATATTTTCAGACCTATCGGTTGGCCATCCTGCTTGTACTATTTACTTTTTTTAACAACATATTTCAGCATCCAAAAGAAGTATGATAATAATATGTAGAGTTCCATTTAGCCACCCCCTCAGGGGTAAGTTAGCAATCTGAAAATGTTCGATCTCATTAGTTCCCCTCTAAAATCCGGGACTCCATCAAGCCCTGCAGTAGGATCCTTTCGAAATTTGATTAGGTCTTTACGTATCTGAAAAGAAGATTTAATTGAAGAGCTTCGTTCAGAGGTTCTAAAAAATAGTTGAGTGCCTCCAGACAAGTATAAATTTCAACAAATTATCTATAGCTTTAGGAAGAGATTCATGAACTAGCTCGGGTAATAAATTAGCTGAACAAGATAATATATTACCCAAACAAAAACAAGCGTTAAATACATTATTGGATGGGAAATATTGGGGTGTAGGAATACTTTTGTAAGGGCAGTTTATAAGAATACAAATACTAGTAGAGTATCACAATAAGTATGTATATACTTATCCTAGGGTATGGGTATTCACTAGTTAGTAGAATCAAATTGAGTGAAACAATACATTCCATCATCACTTTACTGAACTGCAAACCGGTTGATATAATATCACCGAATCAAAGATGTTATGTGCTTAAACAAACACAATTTTTCATAATACTAAAACAGATTCGTAGTAGATAGTTTTGACAGTTTAAATTGCAATGACCAGCTTCGACCAGTTTTACCGGATAAAACTGTTTTTTTCCAATGTATAAAATCAATTTAGGACAAGACAAAACCCAAACCTGGACAGGTGATAGCATTCAACCTCGTAATTTGTGCACAAAATCTTAATATTTTAGACCAGTGTTTCTCAAACTAATTTAGCACACCGCCCCCTAATCAGGATTTTACTGTCGACACCGCCCCCTCCCCTTACTCATGATTCGTAAGCTATCAACAGTGTAATTATTGTATTAATTAGTCACGGGAAACCATTGACAGTGTGATTATTGTACTTTCTAGTTCTAACAACTACAGTGAATGTTGAAATTTGTTTCAAAGATTGACCATCAATATTCTGGAATACACATTTTTTCGAGGTTCAAATATCGTAGATGTATTGCTAACAAAACACATTAGCGCCCCCCCAGCGCCCCCTTACATTATCGCGCCCCCCAACAACCTTTCAGCGCCTCCTGGGGGGCTCTACGGCCCACTTTGAGAATCACTGTTTTAGACCGAAGAATAAATATTTCAACCTAAAGGAATATAATACAAATGAAGTGATATTTCTTTTCAATTTCGCAGGAATTATATTTCCGGCACATCTATATTCTGCATACAATCCTTAGTAACTGAATCAACTGTAGATTTAACGATTGTTGTCGAAGATATAGAAGGAGAAATTCGCCTGATTCCATGGGGACCCGATGTCTGAGGATTTGTCTAAAAGATGGAAAAAATAGTAAAGAATATTCCCTGGAGAAATAGGATAAACTCATCGGAACTTTGGCAATCGCGATTTGCAAATGCAATTACTTTCTCCTTCCTATTTTAACTTTGGAATTTACAATGCATAATTTAGAAAAGTGCTTCGCAACCTACGTAGATGAAGCGAAGCATTTCGAAATCGCAAAATGTATAGAGAAACCCTCCTCATTTCCAATATATGATTATATATTAACATATACCATAGCATTCTATATACTAAGGCAATGGCACTGACCCAAAAATTGGTACCATGGATTGGTTAAATACTTCAATCCTAAAACCGCTAATTAAATAACTGTTATTATCAATTATATAATTATCTCATATTGTGAGTTCATGGTTGCTTAAATATTCATTTTGAAAATATTATGTAACCACAATATTTATATTTACTTCACATACAACACTAGTGTATGACAATAATGTATTGTTTTGCTGCATATTATTTCTATTACTCATTTATAATACCTCACTTGATAACACTAATTGCATAAATCATTATTTGGACGAGATGTCTTGTCTCGCGCCTGACTCGACTTCCAATTACAGAGGAGTGGAACACTTCATGAAGTTTTTCAATTTCCCAAAGATGGTGCTCTTCGTGAAAATGGTATTGAGCCATTCCAAGACGTGTGAATACTACCAGATCAACAAAATCCCGGGTGAGTGATTTTAAGTAATGTAGTTAATTATTCTAGAATCATGCATATATGTACATACTCAAGTTGGGTAGAAGCAATTGACTGAATTTAAAAGACTAAGAAAAAGTGTTGCCTTCCCCAAATTTAGTAAATGCAATCCTCGTTACTACTTGTACAAAAACGTGGGCACAAGTACCTTTTTTTAAATTCGGATAAGTGCAATTTATCTAAACGTGCTCCAAATTAACATCGGGACATTTCACTTCGCCTTTCCAACCTGACAAGCCTGCCGGTTGTCAGGTTGGAAAGGTGAAATGTAATTTGGGCCCTTAAGATTTTCATTAGTCAACTTCAGCCGGACTGTTAGCTTATATCTTGGATAAGAACAGTATAGACCAGAACTAAACTGTTGAGTTCTTGAAATTCGTTAATGATATTTAGAAAATGTTCAATGTGAATTGGGTAGGGAAGAATAGTCATTTAACGACGATCATAGGCGTAACTATTTTGTTTTCTTCACGGTTAGCTGGGGTGGCGAGATTTGTAAACATATATCAAACTAATGTGGCATGCCACCCCAAGTCAACATAACATTTAGGTCTGGGTGGCACGCTACCCCTGCCACCAGGGTTGCCGTGGGAATTAAATTTCAATTCCCATCCCATTCCCATAGAATTCCTGTGGGAATCCCCGTGGGGATTCCCACAGGAATTCTATGGGAATCTTGTGGGAATCCCCATGAGGATTCCAATAGGACCCTATGAGAATCCCCATGGATCCCTATAGGAACGCTGTAGGAATTCCCATAGGACCCTGTGGGAATCCCCATGAGGATTCCTATAGGACTCTGTGGGAATCCCATAGGACCCTGTTGGAATCCCCATAGGAATATGTGGGGATCCCCACGGGGGAAAAATCATTCCCATTCCCATTCCCATCCAATGGGTATGGGGATTCCCATTCCCACGGCAACCCTGCCTGCCACCCATCAGGCCCGGCGGAAGCAACTTTTTATTGGTCCGGCCATAGCGAAAGTTGGTCCGGTCAAAAGCAAATTTGCATATTAAAATAAGCCATAATGGCATAAAATTGGTCCGGCCAAAGCCGGACCAGTTCCGCCGGCCCTGCCCATGGAGTTACGCCTATGACGACGATGTATCTGCACCCTCAGTAGAAATTAAAAGATTTATTCTGGCTCTTCCCGTACTAATATTATTCATTTGGCATGTGCTACTATGGAACTAGAACATTGACACTAATAAAGTTAAGACCTATATATAATGCACTAGTATTGAAACTATAGAATAGTAAACTTGCTAAATTCAAGAACTAATTTAATATATTCTTTGTTTATTTAGTCGACTTCACAGACTGTAGAAGTTGTGTGAGTATATCCTATTGAAAGGCCGGGGTGTGATTGTTCCCTTATGATGCCTCAAGTCTCAGGTCTCAAGTCAAGTCAAATCTGTCCCTCAAGCTAAGTCAAGTCTGTTTCTCAAGCTAAGTCAAGTCTGTCCCTCAAGCTAAGTCAAGTCTCTCTCTCAAGCTAAGTCAAGTCTCTCTCTCAAGCTAAGTCAAGCTGTCCCTCAAGCTAAGTCAAGTCTCTCTCTCAAGCTAAGTCAAGCTGTCCCTCAAGCTAAGTCAAGTCTCTCTCTCAAGCTAAGTCAGCTGTCCCTCAAGCTAAGTCAAGTCTATCTCTCAAGCTAAGTCAAGTCTGTCTCTCAAGCTAAGTCAAGTCTCTCTCTCAAGCTAAGTCAAGCTGTCCCTCAAGCTAAGTCAAGCTGTCTCTCAAGCTAAGTCAAGTCTCTCTCTCAAGCTAAGTCAAGTCTGTCCCTCAAGTCTCAATATTGTGATTAACTATTCTTTTGATATTTTGTATGTATTAAGTATTAAATAATCCGATTATGTGCATTAAAAACCAAATAATATATCTCATTTCAATTGTTCTGATATAATAGTTAGTTTGTCAGGGTGGGTGAATGCCTAAATTGATGGAAAATTGAAATATCTACAATATCAAAATTATTGGTTTTGAAGTATTTAACCAATCCATGGTACCAATTTTTGGGTCAGTGCCATTGCCTTAGTATATAGAATGCTATGCATATACATATAATTAATGAATGTTAGTAATCATATAGCAATGTTTGTAAATTCGTTTGAATTATACAACATGGATGTGAAGGTGATACTGTTTAACAAAATACTAAAGGGGATTTTGGAATTTGGGATACCAAACCAATTTAAATTATTTTGTTCAGATTGACTTTCATACACTTTTTTCATAATTTGGTAACAGTTAGTTATACTTGATTAATGGCCTTCAGCGATTTTAGTTCGGTAATAAAGATACAATTATCAATAGATGTAAGATCTTACATGGTGCATTGCTTTCGTCCAGGATTCTACGGAACCCTGGGATTAGTATGCTAAAGTGATTATAAGATTTTTGAAACAATGGGGTTCTTTGGGTGTTCCGTAAATCGGAAACATTCTAATTTACTGCTATCAAAGAATCTAATGTATCTTTGAGCCAAAAAGCACTAAATCTGTCCAGTTTGCAAAGAAAAACAAACAGAGCAAATTTTTGCATTGATGTTTCGAAAAAAGTGAAATAAATACTTTCTGAACAGCATTAAAAAATTTAATTCAATTTTTCAACAATGAGAAACGATTTTACTATTTCATGCAAATAAAAATGAAAACAAAAAAATAGCCACGATCAAAACGGAATGAAAAAAGATTCAATTCGGTGCGCTCTCGTCACTCACAATCGATGCTTTGATCAATATTTAAAAGCCGGTTATGTTAGGACCATTTTTCAGGCCATCACATTATAGCGTTTTGTTTACTACATTTTGCCTTTGTAAGTGATCTTAAAAAGATTCTTTTTCGTAACCATCTAATATTTGTAAATTTAGAATATTTTGTCATTCTTAGGGCTTTGTCTACTACATTCATTGATGCTGATAATATGCATTTAGTTAATGATTTA
The DNA here is from genome assembly GCA_963281255.1 of Aphrocallistes beatrix. Classification (NCBI taxonomy): domain Eukaryota; kingdom Metazoa; phylum Porifera; class Hexactinellida; order Sceptrulophora; family Aphrocallistidae; genus Aphrocallistes; species Aphrocallistes beatrix. Next base: position 1,705,434 of record OY725494.1, read on the forward strand.
TTGCAAGGTCTTAAAATGATTTCTCAAAATCGTTTAAACCAACAATCGAAGGTGCAATTTTCTAAGTAAAAGCCCCCTAGTATACTCTAATATAATTACTGTTTAAAAATGTCTACACTATACCTTGTTATAATGTAAACAATTTTAATATTCAAATAAATACTTTTCTCAAAAGGTTATCGAATAAATGTATATGAGTGGGAATAAATCACAGCACTAATAAATGAGATATTCGAGTTCTTACATAATCATTTAGGGATTTAGATGAAGGGCTATCCTTGTTGGGATCAGACTTAGGTAATTCATTAAATTTTGAGAGTAGCTTTTCGGCAACTGGGTCATCCAATCCATAGTAACGATCTTTCAGATTCTGGTTAGAAAGTGGATCATTAGGATCGCTGGGTAATTCATGACGGTATGGACATTCCTCACTCCTGGAAATAGAGGTTAAACATGTAAAGATGTGTACCAAAATATTAATCATAGATAAATTCGATAAATTTTTCGTACGCTTTCAATTTTAGGGAAAAATCCTAAATTTTATACAAAAAGGACCTATTAGTATAGAAATTTAAATGTTTACATAAATTAGTAACAAGATGAAAATAAAATTAAATATTATCTATGTATATAATATATGCCAAAGGAGTGGCATTTTGCTAAAGTATAGTATTCGCGTTACAGCATAAATAAAACGGAGTGACCTGCAACAAATGCGGGAAATTATAACATATAGGACTCAAAAGCTAGTTTCGGTAATGGTTTGGGGTGGAGTGACTCAACGGGTCGGATACCTTCAGCCATAGCATATACGTACTAAGGCAATTGCAGTCACAAAAAAATTAGTACAATGGATTGATTAAATACTTCAATCCTAAAACCGCTAATTAATTGCATAAATTATTATTTGGACGATGTAAAGTGTCGCGCTGACTCTACTACCAATTAATCGAGTGGTCCTACGTTCATCGCATTGTGATATGGAACAACTCTTGAAATTTTAATACTTCTATTTTGACCGAATCTGGGAACTCGAAGGCCACAACTTCCAAAATAATAATGAAAATGCTCCTATTTTTCTATACCTTTTAACGATATTTGTATTGATTGTTCATCTTAATAGCCACATTTGGACACATATTCAATGATTAGATTCACAAATTTTCTAATATATTCAAAGTTTCCATTAAATTTGTATTACAATAAAGTCAATGATAAGTCGAGAAATATTTATTTTTGACGAAGAGATGTTTGAGGAACCTATATATTATCATATATATCTTTTCATTTAAGGTTATAATAGATATATCTTCAATAGTTTTTAGGATATGACAACTGCCTCTTTCGGGACCATAGAGACCATAGAGAAAAAGAATATCAAATAAATAAGAAACTAATTGATGAATGCGCCGAAAAACCTCCAATAATTTTTCAATTTTAGTAACGCTAAACTTTAGAGGGTTAACTCAAAAAAATACAAATACCGTCCAACTACTGTATTTCTCACTCGATTATCCGAGATAGTCAATCAATTATCCGAGATGGTCAATCAATTATCCGAGATAGTCAATCAATTATCCGAGATGGTCAATCAATTATCCGAGATAGTCAATCAATTATCCGAGATGGCCAATCAATTATCCGAGATAGTCAATCAATTATCCGAGATAGTCAATTGATTATCCGATAAAATTTGATCCAGTTAATTTAGTGTAGATTTTATTTTTCACAATTATATGTATTCAGATAAATATTTTAACAATGATTTATTTAAGAAGAATGGGGTTAAATAATCGAGTTTGATAGCTCTGGCTGGTTATTAAATCAAATTTAGAGGTCTTCGAGCCTAATGGCTTTGGGAGCAGTTATCGTTAGGACATGAAAAAACGAATTGAGGGTGGAGGTGGCAGTAATTCGACTGAGTGCACTAGGAGCCAGTTGCAAAAGAAATTGTCTTCTTGCTGTAGCAAGTGATTGACCATGGTTTGGAATAATTGGTCCATGTATACTGATAGCACGCTTCAAATATGCTGAGACTATTAAACGAAAATTCGATCGGATTAAGTTCACAGCTGTAAGGTGGTAAACGGATCAATTCAAAGTTTTCCGGTATGTTTTCGGCTAACCTCGCTTCAATACCTCGATGACAGGGTGCATTGTCGAATATCAAGTAGAATTTATTTACTCCTTCAATTGGATTAACCGCTTGACCGAACTCTAAGTGAAATAATTCATTGATAAATTGGTCAAAATTCTCCTGCTTCGCTCCTCCAGTTATCATCATTTTATGGATTAGTCCAGCATTAGGGCTAATAGCACATAGCATGGTAATATGCGGAGTTCTTTGATTTCATCACTGATTGCTTTACCTCCTCGTCTGACAGGAGTAGATTCAGAAATATTTAATGTGTTACTTGCCATATGAAATTAAGTTAACAACGATTTGATTCCAAAATAATTCTCCATTTCGCATTTTATATTTAATCAATTATGTAAATACATACAATACCCTTTCATTGTGTGCAGAATCAGGTGAACTGATTGGTACATAAATATTCGGATAATTGATTGACTATCTCGGATAATTGATTGGCCATCTCGGATAATTGATTGACTATCTCGGATAATTGATTGGCCATCTAGGATAATTGATTGGCAATCTCGGATAATTGATTGACTATCCCGGATAATTGATTGGCTATCTCGGATAATTGATTGACTATCTCGGATAATCGAGTGAGAAATACAGGAGTACGATTAGATGGTAGACCACTCAGTAATACAATGGAATTAACAATAAAAATTTTTGCCCTTTTTTACGTCAGGAAAAAGTTTTTCGAGGGCAGTATCCTTAAAGCTCATTATCATTGAATTTAAGATTAAAACCCACATTTTTTGATGAATATATGATTTCATTTTCGTAAATATTGATGGAATAGTTCGCTATACTTTCTAAACTGCAACTTAGGTTGCTAGTTACTATATAACAACTTGAGGTTTAGTACTTTCGCCTAGCCATATATAGGCAACCCTCGCTGTTCCCGTATTTACTTTCCCTCGAATATTTCGGTTATAATGAATGTTATATAATAGCAATAACATCATTCGTGAGATAATTATAATAATCACATAATGCAGGTGGGTTTAAAATCCAAGAGCTTAATCCCCGTTGCTTCCACTAACTATTAGTCTCGTTGTTCGCGGTAATTGTAATCGAAAATACCTACAGTTGTCAAGGACACATTTTCTCCCCTCAGCATCAAGTATTTGGACTGCATAATTACCAAAGTTTCACTGAAGTATAGTTAGCATCGTCTGTCAACTTTGAGGCCATCATTCACGATGCAAATTTTTTAATGCAACAAATTTGTACTAGTATATATCTCGGAATGTTTCAAGCAACTTTATAGGCGTGTGTGTCTATATCATTCACATTGTGTAAGTGGGCCCAAGAAAATATCTGGGGAGGCCTGGTTGTCCCTATGCCGATAGAGCACGAAGCCACTGCTTTGCGTTTCCCAGCAGACACAATTTTACATTTAGAAAGCAATTGAACATTTGTTGTTGACGGCTCATTATATGAGATCACTTTTAAACAGACTATAAAATAACCAGTCACCGAACGTGATAATACAAAATCAGCCAAGCTATCCACACATGATTTAAGATATAAATGGATATGTGTAGCCAGTGGAGGTTAGTTAGAAAAAGATATTACGAGAAGGTAAGGGAGACATTGTAGATAAGTCCATGATGAGTCGATATTAGGTCTGAGGTCAGAACTAAGTGGAGCCATAGCCAAAATACTCCACATGCCAAAAATCAGCTTTCCGTGCCTTGCAGTATCTTCAATCAATCGTTACAGATATATATATATATATATATATATAGTATATATACACACATATACACATGCACACATTAATCAATGTTTTCTGATATACATTTAGTCAGGTCAAAATAGGATGCAAATAGTCCTAAAACAAAAAATGCAAGAAATTGTTTTATTGCATTTTCCGTAGTACGAGTATCATGTCTTAAGAGTAACATACTATAAGTTTACCGAAATCGGAATATCAGAAAGTGATTAGGCACGACCCCGTCTTTGACTAAGACAATAAAAATCGAGGGTTTTGAAAACTGAATTTAACCTTTCAAATGATTGCAAGTTTCTGTTGTCATATTCGTGTTCAGCATCAAACTTCCGGAAATTTGATATATATAGTATACTGACACGGACATCAATATACACCGACGTGACACTCTCATATCACGGTAAAATTCTAATAGGCCTAATTCGATCTACCATAACTTCTGTTCTAGTACTTGGAATTTCTGCATAGTCTTGGAAATCATTTTTTTAGTAGATTATGAACTTGTATATAACATGTTTCTTGGATGCACAATTGCATATATTCACTTTCTCGGAGTTTCTAAGCATTGTAATTGTTGAATCCGAGTCGTAGGAATCCTAAAAATAATCAAATCATAGACTACTTAATACTATGGACTGTCCAACTCGGGTCTTTAAAATCGGGTCCATTGTGTGTTATTATTGATATCTCGTAATCCACTCAAGTTAGACATGGGAAATGTATTATTGTTAAATAGGAAGTCATATTTTTTGGAATTCATTGGGCATATTGGCTGACCTCAACTATGTGTGGAGTCTGTCGTTTTCACACCTGTTTTTCACAGATTTCGACTCGGATTCAACAATTACAATGCTTAGAAACTCCGGAAAAGTGAATATATGCAATTGTGCATCCTATACAAGTTCATAATCTACTAAATATCGGCGAATTTTGAAAAATTTTGAGAAATCTACAAAATTAATCTAAAATGACGTTGAATGGTCTCAAACTGGAAATTGAAGAGCATAGAATAATTTTTTGAAAGATTTTCATGCTTTTAGACAGCAAGTCTATGCAGAAATTCCAAGTAGAACAGAAGCTATGGTAGATCAAATTAGGCCTATTAGAATTTTAAAGGTGATATGAGAGTGTCACGTCCGTGTATATAGGTGTTCGTGATATGTCATTTTCATTCAATATTAATCGGAATAGTTCGCTAGACTTTCTAAACTGCAGTATATGCTGTTCATAGTATAATCACTATATCACAACCAAAGATATAGTACTTTCGCTTTCAGTTTATGAACTGAAAGCGAAAATTTACCCAACAAAGTCAATTTACAATAGTTAATAAAAGTTCGGAAGAAAATTCATAAATAAATAAGCGGGGATCCGTTTATTCGGACCTTAGAGTGATGATACAAACTTTCGATATGATCATTTGATTGAGGTATGTATTTATGGTTGTAGGGTGATTCCCTTGATATTACGATATGATGCACTACAGCTTATTAATTAGGATGCATGAACTAATTAAAAATATCAACAGATAACTTTACTCTGAATGTTAAGTCGCCATACACGTTGCTAACAAAGCCACATGGCATAATTCAACATACAAGAATTAAAAAAGCTTGCAACATTTCGACATACATACCAATACAACTTTGTCGCATTAAAAAAGTTTGCTTCGCGAATGATGACCTCTAAGATTACGAGAATTAACATGAAGGGCGAAACTAATAGTAATGGAAACAAGAGGGATTTTAGTGCATGAATGCTCATAATTTAGTCACTTTTGTTTACAATAGATACATAAAGTAAACAAATCTCAAAAATATGCCAGAAACTGGCTTTCAACGGCTGACATGAGGTTTTCAGGGGTGTAGATTTCGAATATTATGTTTTCGGATCCATATGAGAAATTATTTGTCAAATTTTGTTTACAACATTTATATTAAAGTAAAGAAACTACCAAAATAGGTTAGATTGAGTAACTTCAGACGCCCACAGGGCGATTCTGTGGACACGCAGTGTCAGTAAGCCGCTGCGCAAGCAAGCGAAGCGCGCTTTCAATAATAAACGCCACAGTACATTTTCGAAACTTAGAAGTTCATTTTGAATCGATTCTGAAAATTTTCTTTTGAGAAATGTAAAAAGATTTCCATAATTTCGGCGATTTTCTGCTTTTGGCAAGGGCAATCACATTATCCATAGGTTTTAGTTCTAAACATAGTATCAAGGTATAGGAAACTGCTGTTCTTGCGATTTTTAGTCACCAAAGCTGAGCTCTAACAAATTTATGGTAAGTTATGGTATTTCAACGGACTGCTAAATGGGGAAATTTTATCCACACTGCGTAATTATTTGGTTATAACTTTTGAAAGAATAGTCCGATTTGGAAAATCTCCACTTCAATGTACAGGGTGGCTTTTAAGTTATGTTACAAACTTCGTTAGGTATAAAATTTCTTATACTCAAACGATCTTAGTTATTATGGTCCTTAGAGATTGTAACTCGAATATTTTCAATGATTTTAAAAGATTTTTCGATTCTATGACTTAGAAATGTGTTTTGTATGGTGAGTTTTGAGAAAAGAAAATGTGTCCTGGTACGCAAGCGAAAATCGTGAATCCCACTGCTTTTCAAGTTATCTTCCCAGAGTCTTCAAATTCTTGGAAAAATTAGCTCACACATTTTCCTCGAACACTCTAAATTTGTAGAGATATAAGATATTCAGATCAGTGCATTTTGAGGACCAATTGGATCAGATTTTTTTGTGATGTGAAAGAAATTTCCATTTTGGGAATTTTGCAAAATGTACCTAATTTGAACTGCGACTGAATAACTTTTTCTCGTTTAAGATAACGAATTCAGTGGATTTATGAAATATTTCTTTGGCGAATGAAAGGTATCTGGTGCTAAATCGTCATGAGACATCGATTATGAAGACATTTTTTACAGAAGCAGTAGGCCCTGATTCGCGATTTTCGCTGCGTGCCAGGACACATTTTTTTCTCAAAAACTCACCATACAAAACACATTTCTAAGTCATAGAATCGAAAAATCTTTTAAAATCATTGAAAATATTCGAATTACAATCTCTAAAGACCATAATAACTAAGATCGTTTGAGTATAAGAAATTTTATACCTAATGAAGCTTGTAACATAACTTAAAAGCCACCCTGTATATATCGAGTCCTACTTGACATTTTATTAGCATAGAGTATCACTAATTAGTCAATATCATCAATTCTAAACAATTCCAGAGAGAATTGTATCAAGAATCGGATTTTCGGACATCGGGAGTCAAAAATTTGTCTTCCGAAACTTTCTTGGACTTTTGAAAAGTTTTCAAGGATAATGTTGACTAACTTCACTGATATTTTAGTCTTGTTCGGGTTTCTTTGGGGTTTCGTCGATTACTCCTGGACAACAACATATGTAACTGTGTAAAATGCATTCCGAAAAGGGGGAGACGACATTCGAAAAGTGCATGTATCAAGCGATACATCTAGTATAGGTCACTTAATCGGAAACAAACTCTTTACTACCAGAAATAACAGTACAAGTCAAGCTTTTGGACCCGAAAATTTAGGAAATTGTGTAAAATGAGGTTCATATTAAAATGCTATGGGAGTCAAAAAGATATTTTTCTTAATAACCTAAAGAGAACTAAGGGAAAGTCTCTAAATTTTTTATTGTACTAAGTAGACACCTAAAAGTAAAAACATGATTGACTAAATTCATTTCCTAAATGGTCGCGTAGGGGTCTTAATTCATTTCATAAAATTGGTCGAGTATCAAGTTCAGCCCAAATTATTACTATGTAGATGTCTTCAAAACAAGTATTTAATGGTTGAATCGTCTTCTACGGTATATTTTCTAAATATATATCTAACTTTTAAACGCATCAGATAAGTTAAACTTAAGTTAAAAAAGTTATGACATCTTGAGTAGAAATGGGTTGTTTCTAATACAACCATGTCAAAGGATTATCTAGGAGCTCGAGACGCTCCTTTAGGCGTATGATTTTAAGCCTCAAAGTGTTTAGGAGCGTTAAAATCCAGAATAATACCCAATTTACCCTATTTTATAATGTTATTTAGCGATCTAGGCGTATGAAAATTTAGGGGTATAAAATTAGGAGTGTATCTCTGGAGGGCTGTATAATACACTGAACCATGTGACGGCGGGTTGAAGTAATATTCAAGATATAATTTATCGGCAAATACAGAATGGATTGAGCTGTAACTTGCAGAAAATCATATACTAGAAATGTACTTCCAATGTGTCAGCCAAGTATCAGCCAAATCGGGGAAGGTTAGAAACATCACTGACTGGTAATAAAACCACAAATGCTGCTACATCATGGCAATTTAGTACATTTCGAAAAGCAAAGGAGTTGGTCTACTCATAGCCTACTACATATAAGGTCTCACAGTAACTTACAGATTTTGGACTAGGGACCGGTAGAAGTTGGTGGAATTAATACATGAGATGGGGTGCGTTAGTCCTACTCCATATGTAGACGTTAGTCCTACTCTCTATGTAGGCATTAGTCCTACTCCTAAAATTGGCATTAGTCCTACTTTTTTTAGATGTAGGCGTTAGTCCTACTCGAAATTTGGCATTAGTCCTACTTTTTTCAGATGTAGGCGTTAGTCCAACTCCAAATATTGGCATTAGTCCTACTATTTTCAGATGTAGGCGTTAGTCCTACTCCTAAAATTGGCATTAGTCCTACTTTTTTAGATGTAGGCGTTCGTCCTACTCCTAAAATGTGCAATTTATCCCTGTTATTCATTGTCACTCACTTAAAATGCCACTGAACAACCTCTTCATTTATAAATGCCTCTTTCACAGTCTTTGGCTAATATTTTCAACTCAAAATGCACTCTTCCCTTTCTTCTTACATTAATTTCATTGAAATGGTGGACAATTGTGGAAGTAGGACTAACGCCTACATCTGAAAAAAGTAGGACTAATGCCAATTTTGGAGTAGGACTAATGCCTACAAGCATAGGCGTCGTAAACTTTATTTCCTACCCTTGGACTGCCCGGCCACAATAATCCAGGGCCGTTCAGTCAGTTAATCGGGACGTATCTTCAGCTGATCCAGCGTCACCGTCAGCCAAATGGGCCGTGAACCCTTGATCTACATGAGGAATTAGTAGCAGTCAATTACCAGTACATAATAGCACTGTTGCGTGGTATTCTGAGGCACCGTGGTATTTTGAGGCACTAGTCAAATTAACCATGAATATTCAACTTGCGTGGTATTCTGAGGTACCGTGGTATTCTGAGGCAACACCAATCCTGTAATCATGATGCGATCATTTACATAGTTCTAATTTAGACAATGACTTTCCATTTGAGTAGTGATACTTGTATGTTTTCCCTGCTCTAAATAGTGTATTGTGCTTCATGACCTGGAATGCTTATTAAATAATATGTTTATTCGTCTCATTATTCAGGACATACAATACAAATAGAAAAAAAACTGTGAGTACTGTTGCGTGGTATTTCGAGATCGTAGTATTAACTAACCATGGATGAATTAGTACCGTGGTGTTTTGAGATATACCGTAGTATTCTGAGTTTTTGTTTCGCTTACTCAAATGGTCCTGTGGCTCAATCGGTTTCATCGTAACCTGATACCCACCGCCACCAAATTGTGGAACATGACACAATTTGATGGCACGCGACACAATTCACTATGGTAGAACCCCATATGGACCATGGATAAAGTATATGTTTCATTCATGGTCCATATGGGATTCTACCATAGTAAATTGTGTCGCGTGCCATCAAATTGTGTCATGTTCCACAATTTGGTGGCGGTGGGTATCAGGTTACGATGAAACCGATTGAGCCACAGGACCATTTGAGTAAGCGAAACAAAAACTCAGAATACTACGGTATATCTCAAAACACCACGGTACTAATTCATCCATGGTTAGTTAATACTACGATCTCGAAATACCACGCAACAGTACTCACAGTTTTTTTCTATTTGTATTGTATGTCCTGAATAATGAGACGAATAAACATATTATTTAATAATCATTCCTAGTCATGAAGCACAATACACTATTTAGAGCAGGGAAAACATACAAGTATCACTACTCAAATGGAAAGTCATTGTCTAAATTAGAACTATGTAAATGATCGCATCATGATTACAGGATTGGTGTTGCCTCAGAATACCACGCAAGTTGAATATTCATGGTTAATTTGACTAGTGCCTCAAAATACCACGCAACAGCACTAAGCTTTTTACCGGGTAGTACCCGGTCTTTTTACCGGGTAGCATCCGGCATTAGACCGGGTAGCACCCAGCATTCACTCTGGGCCGCCCGGTCATTGCCGGGTAACCGGGTGGGTTACGACGCCTATGCCTACAAGTCAGAATTCGGACTAACGTCTATTTTCGGAGTAGGACTATCGACGCCCCCCCCATGAGATGTCTAAAACCATTAAGCACGCACAATAGAGCTTAGGAATGTATTACCAGCACATATAAATATGGTGTTAAAGTACGCATATTCGTTATATTTAAGACGAATTTAATGATTTCAGAAGTCGTTTAAGGGCACTTCTAAGTGTTTCTATTGTAAAGATTTTCGCACAGAACTGAGCAATGAAAGGGTTTGATGCGAAAAATTGGATTTTCTGACAATTTTGCTACATTCCAGTGTTGCTATGGAAGTGTATTTCCTATTAAGGAATATAATACTTTATATGCATAAATTCATGGTTTATGAGATATTCGACAAATTACCAGATGTGACTAATATGATAAATTGTCTAATAACTCATAGCGACACTGGAATGTAGCAACATTCCATGAAAAAAATCCAATTTTTTTGCATCAACCCATTCATTGCACAGTTCTGTTCTAAAAACTTTATAACAAAAACACTTAGAAGTGCCCTTAAAATGCCTCTGTAAATTACCAAATATGTTTGAATTTAAAACCTATTGCACAATCATATGATGACTAATCTAAATTTTAACAACGGATATGGGTACTTTGACACCATATTTATATATGCTGGTAATACATTCCTAAGCTATATTATGTGTGGTTAATGATTTAAGGCATCTCGTGTATTTGTTCAACCATCTTCTACCGCATCCCTCGTTCAAAATCCGCAGGTTACTGTGAAGCCTTATATATAGTAGGCTATGGTCTACTATATAACGCAGTATGTCAAAATATCAAGTTATACTTCTATTTCTACACTGATCACTTATACTGGCACGAATTTATCTATTCAATTTTTAACGGCTTGCATTATGCTGGTTCTAAACCAACGTTAATAGTCAAGCTGAATTCATTTCTTCATTCAACTTCCTAAAAGATCAAGAATTGCGTAAAATGGTACTGAGCAATCCAAGGATCCACAGCAGAATACGAGAATAACAACCAAAGTAATAAAGTAACACTAAGTAATACTAGCATACAGCCTCACACAATTCTATCCACATAGGCAACCACTCAAAATCATAGCCAACTAGTCTATATTCAAGTCTAGGAATGAAAATCAACAAATAAGTCTATGAATCCAGAAGACAAGGGTCTTAAAATTCCCGACTTGAGAGGTTTTTAAAACAAGACTAGCAAGAATATTTGGAATTTTTCACATTAATATATCATCATTCTCAAAACATTAAGATTTGTTCCATCCGTCTGCGAATTATATGCGCCATTGCAAGTACTACTTACGCTTTGAAGAAATATTATAATTGGATTTCAGACATTGAAATCAAAGTGCAACATCTCGAAATTGTTAATTGTTACTCAAGGTCGGCTAACTCATGAGATTGAAGTAAACACAAAATTGTACCCTTGTGTAATAAACTTCCGGTAATTTTACATTTGAATTAAAAGGATACATATTACACACTTTTCATGCTCTATCTCAATGAATTAGCTCCTTTGTAAATGTTGGTATATATTCTGGTTAAACGGACACAATTCCACAATGTAGAAAAAAACAACTAATACAAAAAAAGATAATTTTTTTGTTTAGCAACCAGGCCGGGCGGGGTTTTTACGATCCATTATTCCACACTTGCAGTGAACAGTCAATACTACCGTGTAGAAAGGGGCAATAATTTTTGGACTCAAATTACTAATACACACCGCAAAATAATATAAGTATACTTAACCGCAAAATAATAAAGGTATAGAAACACATTTAGTCACTCGATTAAGAAAAGTGGGGAGCCAGAAAAGTCTCTCGTCGTTAAAAAACAACAACACTTTTCCCACCCTGCCAAGTATTTTCAAAAGACTGTACGAATACCACTATTATGTGAATGACCAATAAAGATAAAGAAAACCTTGTTATTCACCTTGTACATTCGCCTCTAATCCAAAATGAGCAAATATGCGGTCGATTTCTTTTATAATATGGAGCCGAGCGTGATAATCTTGACAATAGCATGTGTTGGGATTTAGAAGAATTATTAATTGACTCTTCATAATTGTCAGAAAGTAATTGTTCTGTGCGTGTCTCAAGATTTTGAATAAAGTATTCCTTGTTAATATCAGATCGAGGAACACTTGCTCCAATGCTGGTAGCGTGATCTCTAACCTGTGCGAATAATAATATATAAATGACATTCATTTAACAAGTATTCAAAAAGATAAAAAAGCCAAAATCAAGTGAAGCTAATTACTCGTAAAAGCATCATTGAAAACATCAAAAGTCCTAGAAAGTGTAACTTTTGGGAAAGAGGTTTTGTAGTACCTAACCTATTTTTGTAATTTGTTTACTTTATATATCTATTATAAACAAAAAATAATTATCGTATAGAATCTATACTATAGATTCAAAATATGATATTCGATAAATACACCCCTAAAAACTATTTATGAATAGTTTTAAGCTAGTCTCTAGCATATTTTCAAAATTCCTCAAAAGGTGCGAAAATATAGATACATACATATGACCTTTTCATTGAAATGCACTATAATAATAACCATATAAGGTATTGATTTGAAGTATCGTAACATGAGTTTATTATAGTGCCGCACAAAGATTTCTATTGTGGGAGTGAAGCCATATATATTGTATGGAAAAGGTATGAAAAATTATATCCATTTTTTGCAGAGGTGTGATAATTTCGCAAAGATCTTAGAACTTAATCATAGACTCATCATTTGACACCTACATGCAAATTCTCATATCTCTACAACTTGCCAATCATGCAATCAATTCGGACAAACAAAAAAAAAACAATAAAAGGTAAAGAAATATGAATTTTTCAATAATAAATCGTTTAAAATCTCAAATATTGGAGAGTTTTTGCCTAAAAGCAGTTATTTATATGCAGTTTATACCTTAAATATTGCTAAGTGGTGAAGCGAAAATTCAAATAGCATTTTTAATGTTTCAAATTCGAATTTTGAGCAATTCAATGATAGTGCATGAATCAATAAATTTAGATAGATATGACCTTTATCATAAAACGATTATTTTTTTGAAATATTAATGCCTTTTTCAAAGGATAGGTTATAGTCCATTTATTCGCTGTCCATATTTCACGGTTCTCAAATTATGTTATATAACTGGTTCTAATCGACTTTGAATTGTCTCATTCTTCAAATAATCAGGAATTACGATTATTCTTTAGATTTTTCGCTAGTTCCAACCTTAGAATGCTTAGCATCAAAAGTTTATACATGGTGGTAATATATGATGTTAAACTCTATTTATCATGGTTAACAATTTGGAACATTGATGTGTAACTCCATTTTTTTGGATTCATCTCCCCAATTTTACTGTTTTATAATGGTCATTAGAGTAGAATGGATTATGATCTACAACTCGTCCTATTTTTGCACTAAAGAGTGCCATGTTATGACAAATATTCATTAACTTATGCTGTTTCCATTATAAATATCGTTACGAAATATTTTACAGTTTGTTCTCTATACTGCCACCAGTTGACAATATGCCTTGAGTGGACATTTCAGAAAATGGAGAATTTGAAGATATTCATTTTAATTTTAGTTTTGGTCGAATACTTCACGTATATGCAAATCAACAAAATAGTAGGAAACGTCGACTCGAAACTATCCCGAAATTTAGAAATCATTCTACTTTAAAACACTATAACCAGGCCTGGGGTCAATTACTATAAAATGTACTACGTAATAGATTACAATTGTATACTGTCATTATCCTTACTATTAAAACTAGATTAATGTTTGTATGCAGTCTGTTAACTTGAAATCGGGAAAAATACACTAGCAATTGATCACTCAAAGGATTTCAAATCCTCAACGCTAATTGTGCAGTACTATATAGTCGTGAATGTGTATTTTGGTATCTAGCCGGGATAAATAAAGATATTAATATATAGTAAGGAGATTGCCTATTATAAATATAAATTAGCTAACCATGTACTTATTTTATTCTGCCTATTTCTTTTACTCCTTTTAGAACTTATTTGATACTTTTTCAGGTCTTTCTTTCTTAACTAATACATTTATGCACAAAATGAATGAACAAGAACAGAGGAGCAAAATACAAACCTTATTTCAATCAGGCATAACTAATGATATGGAAATATAGCGCAGAACCGACGATAAGAAATACCTATCGAATAATTTCAAAATTGAGAAACGAGAAATTCTCTTTGAGGAAGATAGGCTCTGAGAAAAAGCGTCAAATAATAGACAATGATGCCAGATCATTAGTTAGTCTCGCTAACAACTATCTGAAGATATTTGTAAGTAAATTGACAAAAACCTCAACCGAACGAGGGGAGTTTCGTTCCCGCAAGTAACTGTTTGGCAAGAAATGAAGCGAAGAGGGTACACAGGGAAGGTTACCAAACGAATTCCGATGCTTACCCAGTCTCATAAGTCATTTCGAGTTCCTTGGGGAAAGCAAACAAGAATACTGACTGGAAAAAGGTAATATTCAGAGATGATATGTCATATGGCTTTCTCGAGGCAGGATATGCATATGTTGCAGGGGGATTCTGAGGCAGTAAATCCCAGTACAAAACACCCAAATAGCATGTTGGGGAACATTTTCAGCCCGCGGCACATTCCCTCTGAAAATTTTCAAGGAAAACCTAACAAAACAACTCTACCATATTGATATTCTAAATGAATGTTTAGTAACTCAAGTCAACATTTTCTACTCAGATGTTTGGATCTTACAAGAAGACTACAATCCCAAGCAAACTTCAAATGTTGCCAAAGAATTCAAGCGAAATAATGGCATCAATATAATGGATTGGTCAGCATGCAGGCAAAATCTTTACCCGATAGAAAATCTGTGGTCCTGGATTAAAGGAGAGATAGATTTGAGGGCTCCACATTTGGGCGAGCTTGAAAGGTGGCTGATTGAAGTATGGAATTCTCTCGAAAAAGATTCCTTGGTTCCATTTTGAAAGATAAGGATACAGCCCGCAAAAATCCTTAGGTTTGGCTTACAGCATATATTAAGAAGAGAGATAGATAAGATGTTAAGCATGTGCAGGTAGTGCAATTAAAAAATATTGAGGCATGCCAAACAGTTTTTGGTTCGCATTTCATGTTTTTGAGTTACAGCGTCTAAAAATCTTTTTTTTCCGATTTTCACTAGCACATCCTAATGGTAGACTCTCATCAACTCTGTATATTTTTTGGGACATACGTTTGGATCAAATGCTTCGAAAATTTATTCATATTAGTCTATCATATTTGCTATCGCATAGAACCAAAAGAAAGTAAAAACGGCGAAAAAAGTCCGTCAAATTTATAAGATATCGAAAATAGAGCGGTCCTACGTTTATCGCACAATGATATTGAACAGCTACTGTAAATTTCAGCCTTCTATCTCAAACAAATTTGATTTTTTTTATTTTTAAAGACGGTAAATTTTGAAATTTTCAAATCCTGAAATATAGGGATTTAACCTTCGGTTGGCATAGTGGTTTTTTCTATTTATAGTAAGACCCCAAATTTGTATGGCTTCCCCGCCCAACATGGCTTAAACCGGAAATGACGCAACAAAACACCTCGCCAAGCGCGGGTTAAAGTTTTGATGTTAAGAACGATGTAAAATGAGCTATTAAGGATAAATAAAAGCATTAATGGGCTTTTATACTGATGAATTAGATATATTCCAACAAATTTTGGTGAAAATGGCGAAAGCATACTGAAAATCCACAAATTTCCTTGAGGCCCCTAACCCCCGAATATTTGAACCAATTCGGAAATATAATTCATACTGATAGCACTACCAAATATAATCCATCGGTTTAGAAGGAATAAAGAGCTTTTAAAAGTATATTAGGAAGTTAGAGCGAGAGTCTACGACATTTAATTTTCAAATTAGGATTTTCGAAAAATGCTACGTCATCACGTGATAAAAATTTAAAAATTTAGCATTCCATAGGACGTACAATTATTATCAAAGAATCATATATATCCTGTTATAAAAAGTATATTCGGAATTGAGAGTTAAGAATTTGGGTGTATATTTCCAGATAGGGAGGAATCTGTTTTTGGACGATAAATGGGGAGGCTTTGACCGAATCTGGGAGTTAAAGTCCAGAACTTCCAAAATAAAAATGAAAAGTGCTCCAATTTTTCTGTACACATTGTTAGTGACAATTGTATTGATTTTTTAGTTTACTAGCTACATTTGGGCACATATTACAAGACTAGATTGGCCATTTTCTAATATAGTCGAAGTTCTCCATAGAATTTGTATTATAATAAAATAAATGATAAGCCGAAAAATATTTATTTTTTGACAAAGAGATGTTTGAGGAACCAATATATTATCATATATATCCTTTCATTTAAATTATAATAGTATATTATATATTTTCAATAATTTTTAAGATTTGACATCGACCTCTTTCTGGACCATAGAGGTATAATATCCGAACTTAACCTATAATATAAGATAACTAGCGAACAAATGGTTGGATCTGAACAAATTTTTTTAAAATGTTCAGATTTATATTTTAGATACAATAGCTAATATCACAGCGGCTATTCCCCGAGCATTTTAGAAATGAAGTCCCTCATAGAGCTATTTTATTGGATTATATATGCCTTTTTCTAAATTTTTGTGTTTTATAAGGGTCCAAAACAATTCTGAGGTTTATATCATTAAAAAATATCAGATAAGTAAGAAACTAATTGATGAATGCGGGGTGCGCCGAAAAACCACTAAAAATAATTTTTCAATTTTTAGTACAACTAAACTTTAGGAGGTCAACTCATAAAAATCAAAATAAATGCCGTCAAACAAGTAGGATTAGATGGTAGACCACTCAGTAATACCATGGAATTTTAACAATAAAAATTTTTACCGTTTATTTTATGTAAGATAAAAATGTTAATTGATGCAGGGACTACTTGAGGAGGAAATATTTCGCGAAGAACTGGAAGGCCAATGAGGACCTTTTTCGAATAAAATCGCTAATTCGAGATAAAAAGAGCTTGGAGAGAAAAAAGTCAGCGGACGCTTTAGAGTTCTAACTATTCGCACAAACAATCAATCATTAGAACTCTAAACTGTTACCCAAAGATGTATATACGTTCTCTTCACGTCAATCTTGCTTTCAAAAAGTTTTCAAATGCTCCCTCTACTTCCATTGTCTATCGAGCTACTCAAAGTTGCGGGGTTAACTATAAATCTCCCACCATGGAACCATTTATTAAAATTGAAACAGCTGTGGAAGGAGTTCAATGATGAAAGGTCATATCAAGGACAACTGGAAAAGCGTCTTTATCACAGATAAATGTTCCGTCCTATTAAATCGAGGTAGCGTGGGGATGTCGACGAAGGCTAAATAAAATCCCGTTTTTTGTTGAAAAGTTACACACCAAAGCTAGAGGGGATACTTTATTGAAGGTCTTTACATCTAATTTCACTCACAAGATGTACATTGATACCCTGAATGAGTGTTTAATTAAGATTGTAGATGATTACTATCCAGATGGATGGACAATGTAGGACAATTCTCTGATTCATAAATCGAAGTTCAGTAAATCAAGGAAAGAGAGTCAACATCTGAAGTTATTAGAATTGCCAGCTTACTTACCGGACTTAAACCCTATAGAAAACATCTGGTGGGGTACTCAATCAGAGACTGTCTACTCAATAATTCACTGACTTGACAGAATTGGAAATATCCTCCACAATTGGAAGATTTTCACCCTTATTATTTTTAAAAAGTGTATATGCCCAAACGCATCAAAAAGTGCATAAAATCGAAAGGTAAGAAAATAAAAGACCAACGCAGTGTTAGGAATTAGACCAACGCTTTTTTAGAATTAGGAACAAGACCAACGCAGAGGTAGGAATTAGACCAACGTTATTTTAAAGTTAGGAACAAGACCAACGCAGAGGTAGGAATTAGACCAACGTTATTTTAAAGTTAGGAACAAGACCAACGCAGTGGTAGGAATTAGACGGGACAGCGGAATAAGACCAACATTTAGGTGGCCAAATAAGAGCGAAAGCAGGCATTTTATGTCGGAAACATTATAAGAGCAAAGTGAAAGTAAGTCTTTTGAGTTAGGAGCAAAGGAGCAAATTTTGTATGGTTGTACTGTTTTCAATTCTAAATCAACATGTTTAATAACTGTTAAAAAGTGATCTAATTCCTACCTCTGCGTTGGTCTTATTCCTACCTTAAACGTTGATTTAATTCCTACCTCTGCGTTGGTCTTATTCCTACCTTAAACGTTGGTCTAATTCCTACCTCTGCGTTGGTCTAATTCCGGCGTCCCACACAGAGTGCCAAATGGAGACGGAAGTTATGGAGAAATACCACGTAGCCGTCCTAAGCTGAAAGATGGAACTGTACCGACTATACTACCAAGATGTCCTTCATACTATTCAGCTCCCCAATACGCCACCAAACGTAACCGTCTCTCTCTAGAGCACTACGAAGTAAGTTATAGTTACTACAAGTATCAGTTTATAGTGAATGGTCCACATGGTATCCCGACGAATATACATCAATTTGTATGCGTCCTAGATTCGATAATTGTAGGATTGAAGTGAATACGTGCATATCGGTAGAATTTGACTTATCTATAAAAGCATATCATAAGGGTGAATATTTTCTAGTTCCTCATGTAACTCTGTGATATTCGCCAACTTGAATCGGTTTTAAATGATATTTCTACTCCATCATCAGTACACACCACCTCGGAGGATATTCTCACTAATTCTGATAATGCATCTCATATAACATCTGCTGAAAGTAATATCCAACATGTTATTGATAATGTGTACGATCCTAAATATGAATTGATTCCTTGCCCTGAGGTTTCTAGACTCCAATTTATTCTGCGCCAACTTCAGAACAGTCTTACCCCCGAAAAACAGGCGACGGTATAACGTACTGACACAGATTTTATCTCTCAAAACACATCTTATTTCCTCAGCATCATACAAGTATCATTATCTTCAGAGCATGTCTTGCTTATTATCTCTTCCTCATTCCAATACAATACAAAAGTAATATTCATATTTTGGTCTTGAAATTGAGTTCTTCACGTTCCTTTAAGCAAGCTACAAAAGGATTTATTCGGAACAAAGGCATGTAATTATGCAAATAGATGAAATTCGCGTGAAATCAGACATTGGAGGAGGAAGATTATTTACTTCTAATCTCGAGCCCGATAATCCTACCAAGACTGTTTTCGCTAGTATGCTATCTAGTCTAGTATATAGGAAATGGTCTTGTATCATCCGTCTACTTCCATGTGCTTCTGTAACTGCTGAGAAGTTATTCAACAGGGTCAAATCTTGTATTCATGATGTGGAAGATTGTGGCTTGTTCGTTTAAATCATCTCCACAGACAACTATCCTCTTAATGTCAAACTTTTCAAATGTTCTCTCATAATGGAAAACTCGAGACGCGAGACGCGATATTCAATGTTAATAGTCTCTACGAACATATTCGCTTGAGTGACGACCCGACCTGGGAACTGTTTTTTAATAAATAAGGCTAAAAATGCCGAAACGCGAAAGTTAATTTTTGATTAATTCCTGCTGTATTGTATGTCTACCTACTTCTAATTTCTTCCTTGTGTGTTTATAGGCTATCATTGGAGAGTACAAGATGTCGTTATCAGCTGGTGAAAAGGATCTCGCAATTTGAAGAAGTTAAATACAGTCTATGAACGTGCTTACCTTCTGCTAAAACATTGTATTTGTAATATTCTTATGATAAGATTATGTACAAGTACTTACTTTTTGCTTATTATTAAATCATTATATATCTCAATTTAGTACAAGTATGTATATTCGATAAGAGGTATAAAAACTGAATTACATGTATCATTGAAATAGTTGTTTTAAACTATTTAGAATGATTTAAACCAACTTAGAGACTACATATATCTTAAATTTGCTCATGTCTGCAATAATTCGTTACCATCGGCTAACCCATCCCTGGTCCAAAATTCACAAGTTACTGTTAGGCCTTATGTATAGTAGGCTATGCCTTATTATTATAATAAAATCAAAAGTCGTGCTTTAATGAACTCACTTTCAAAATCCTAGTAATTTAGTGCAAATATTTTTGAAACAGACAGCAAGTAGTATACCTACTTTGAAATAGTGAGGGTATTATATAATACATCTTTACTATTAAAACTCGATTTATACTATATATATATATATATACAGTCGACTCCGCTTAATAGGGCCACATCGGTCAGAGGACATTTTGCTCCGATTAAGCGGAGGACCCTATTAACCGAAAATATTTTGTATTAGCTTCTATGTGTGAGAGCTATTCCGGTCCTGCCAAAAGTGGCCCGATTAAGCGGCTGAACCGATTAAACAGTGGCCCTATTAAGCGGAGTCGACTGTATATATATATATATATATATATATATATATATACAAGCGCGCTTCGCTTGCTTGCGCTGCGGCTGGCGGACACAAAGTGTCCGCCGGAGGCTCCCTTCGGTCGCCTAGGGTCACATTGATTAATTAAAAGGGAGATGACATCTCGAAATAGGTCTGTCATACAGTTATAATCGATATTCCTCGAAAAATCGCCAAAAATTTGTCAATTTTTAAAAATTTGATGCGTAATGACGTTATAACAGGGTGATGAATCATCATTTTTTGATGATAGTTGTGCCATATGTGAGATGTATATACATAATCTATTAAAATTTCAGCCTTCTATCTCCTATAATGGCTGAGTTATGCTCGAATAACTGTATTGCTTAACTTTTAATAATGTGACAATCACGTCATAATTCCATGATGGGTAGACATTTTCGTCTGAGCTCAGAAAATAGTGGAGGCATAGCCAAAAGAGTTCCACATGCCAAAAATCAGCTTTCTGGGCCTGGCAGTTTCTTCAATCAATTCGTTACAGATATATATATATATACGTATATAAATAAATAAATAAATATACATTAATCGAGTTTTAATAGTAAGGATATATACAGTCGAACCTGCTATAACGGCAAGTCTGTAGCGGTCACCTGCTCAACGCGGCCACCTATTTGTAATTCCTTACAGACCCTAAAACTGTGATAAAGGCCAGCACCTTTTTCACCCTTTTATGTGCTTATTACAGGACCAGTTACGAACGATAAATAAGTTTTATGTAGTAATTACTTCAAGAAATTGATTTCTAAAAACTAGATATTCATTGCACTACGTTGATACCTTTAGGGAAGACAATCACCTGTATATAACGGTCACCTGTGTACAACGGTCAATTTTGTCCAGTCCCTTGGGTGGGGATTAGGGGATACCGACAGTTCGAGACGCGACATTTTGAGACGCGACAGTTTGATACCGACAATTCGAGATGCCGACATTTCGATACGCGACATTTCGATACGCGACAGTTCGATACGACACAGTTCGATAGTCGACAGTTTGATGTGGAGAAAATCCAAAATTTGATAAAATGTGAATTCATATAAATCAGTGACAAATAGACTTGATTTCTTTTTCAATCAATATTATTAGATTGTACTCCTTTTCACAAATGACAATTCAAAATATTTTCATGTAACACGTCGATTATTATCAAAGAGGGTCAAACCTCTTACATACAAGGCATCAATTAAAATAGTATATATACGTATATACAGTCGACTCTCGTTGATACGAACACTTCAGTGCGTTTTCAATACTAAATACATCGGTTAATACGAACACGGATAATACGAACAGGTGTGTGCCTACGAGCACTTTGAATATGGTACGTAGTATGTACGTAGATAGATACTGGACAGATATTTCTCAATGAAAATACAGTCGAATCTCGTTAATACAACATGAATAATGAGTTCTCTATTTGACAAGTACAATTTCATACTCTCACGTAGTTATCACTATGTATATTAAGTATTTTGGACAAATGTGGCTATGTACGTACTTCGGTTAATACGTACTCCGGATAAGGAGTACAAATCTCCACGGTCCCTTGGTGTACGTGTTAACGAGAGTCGACTGTATATTACTTATATAATTATCACCAAATATTTCGGAAATTGCTTGCGTACGATATTTTTCTTAAATTGATGGCTGAATAATGCTTCTCAGTTTCGTTTCATCAAGTCAAGCAGAGGAGGCAACAAACTCGAAGAGAACGATTTCTTTATGATAAACATAAAGTGCTAGGAGAAGTTACTTATTGGCAATGCGAGAGAAGAAATGATTGCAAAGCGAGACTACATACACAAGGGACGCAAGTAATAAAGCGCATCAATGATCATCTTCACGGGCCTGATATGCAAAAGGTTTCCTGTTTGGAAACTAAAGCAGGGATCAAAAGAAAAGCTACACAAACTCAAGACAGTACACATCATATCATTGGCGAAGGCTTGATAAATATTACTGAAGGTACTGCTGTCAAGCTACCCAAAATAAATAGCTTAAAGAGGACAATTCAATGCGAAAGAACGAAAGCGAATACAGTTCCGGTACAGCCTGTAAGTTTATTAGAACTTGATATTCCACTAGATTATCAGATAACAGCCAAAAATGAATCATTCCTTCTATACGATTCTGGTCCAGAAGAAAGGAGAATTCTAATTTTTTGAACACGAAGAAACGCAGAAATGCTGGAGCTAGCTCAGATTTGGTTAGCGGATGGTACTTTTAAAACTGCACCAATGCTATTTGAGCAAGTATATTGTCTTCATGCATTGAGAGGGGGACCCCTACCATTAGAAGATGGACATCTTTTACCTAGCTTCTTCGTACTTTTACCTAATAAGTCTCAGCCTACTTACACGAGAATGTGGCAAGCAATCAAACAACTCTGTCCACATGCTCACCCTACACATCTGTTAATTGACTTCGAAAAGGCAGTTGCAAATGCATTTTCAAATTTCTGGCCGCATACTCATATAAAAGGATGTTTCTTTCATTTGACACAGAACATATTCCGCAAAAATCAAGCGGAAGGTCTACAAAACGAATATCAGCAAAACGAGAGCTTCGCGATACAAATTAAACTATTACCCGCCCTAGCTTTTGCACCACCTTGCGATATCCTAAATCTCTTCGCTGGAGTAGTCCAGGATCTACCTCTGCCAATGGCTGAGGGTTTAGTTATCTATTTCGAGCGTACCTACGTTGGGCGTATTCTACCTGGTGGCACATTGCAACAACCACTATTTCCTGTTGAAATGTGGAATAGTCATTTCGAGGTACTGACTGGATACCCAAGAACGACAAATTCAATCGAGGCCTGGCATCGTTCGTTTAACGCCACCGTTGGTTGTTGTCATCCAACTATTTGGAAATTTATTCAGGCCTTAAAGTTGGAACAAGGGATAGTTGAATTTAAACAAGTAAATTTCAAGCAGGAGAAAAACCAACAAAACGGAGAAATCGCCAATAAGAAGAATCAATTCGAAATTTGGTCAGGGACTATTTCAATCGTCCACCCATGGATTTCTTGCGTGGTATAGCATCATATTGGATTGGATTTAGATTAGTAACAAAGATCTGAACTTATGTACCCAAATATAATTCTCATTTGCATTACATCCAAACTTATTACTAGATACGTATCTTTAGAATAGCTAAAATCATTAAATTTGAGTTATCTTTTCGTCTTATTACACTTACAGTGTGTTCGGAAATTATTGAGACTTTTTCGAATTGCCTTCAATTAGCAATATATTCCTAGTACAAGCACATATTATATAACCATCAGTGTTATTGAATAGCTAGACTTGGCTAGACTAGATAATTCATCACAGATTTAAGATATCCACTATCAAAAAAAAATTTCATTGACAAAACAAACAAAATCTTCTATTTTTTTTAACAAATATTTACTACCCGATTTTCATTTTCAATTTGAATTATTCGGTACTGCATCGATGTTTTCTACACAACAACAACGCAGAAATCAAATAGAGACCTTGTATAACGCTGGAATTACCAGAGGAATGGAAATCTCTAGGCGGACGAACATTCCCAAGCCGACTGTTTTTCGTGTCTTATCCCTTATCAGAGAGAAAAAAACCCTCCAGCATAAGAAAGGAGCTGGACGCCCAACTAAAATCCAGGAAAATGACAAAAAAAGATTGCCTCCATTCTAAATTGCAATTCGAGGACTTCATTACGTTCCATTCTACCAAAGTTAGGAGTGAATGTATCCATCAGCACCCTCCATGCCCAGGTAATGAGGCAGAACTTCCTGAACACACGTGCTGTCCGAGTCCCAGCTCTCACTGACCTCCATGTCTCCAAAAGAATCGCATGGTGTAAGGAAATGAAAGGCTTTGACTGGAGCAAAACATTCTTTACTGACGAGTGCTCAGTTTGGCTTGATTCCGGAAGGATTAATGTGTGGACGAAGAATGGGCAGCCAATTATTCTGCCGACTTTCAAACATCCTTCTAAAGTTCATCTTTAGGGTGGGATTTCGCTTATGGGGACTACACATCCTAAAATTTTTACCGAAAACTTTAATCAAGCTGTGTACATTTCCACTTTTAGCGAGTGTCTTATTGAGGAGGCTAAAGGGAAATACGGAGAAAGTTGGGTTTTACAGGAAGACAACAGTCCTGTACACACTGGCAAGGCAACCAAGGGGTGGAAAGCAGAGTTTGTCCCCCTTCGAATCGATTGGTCACCAAATAGTCCAGACCTTGTCCCAATCGAAAATATTTGGGCGGTTTTGAAGAGAAGGCTACTTGTACGACATCCTAAAACCATAGACCAACTAAAAGAGTCTATACGGGAGATTTGGGAGTCCTTTGATCCAGAATTTCTCCGGCCTTTTTGCAGTTCAATGCCAAAAAGAATTCAGCTTTGTTTGAAAAATAAGGGAAAAAAGATTAATTATTAAAGTTGTCAGGATTCAATTTTGAATTTCGTTTAAGGACATGTATATTAACTTAATTTAAGCGTAGCTAAGAGCCATACTTCACCAATGAATAGTTTAAGATAATTATATTTAGTCTCAATAATTTCCGAACACACTGTACATTTCGTTTAATGTAGTATCGAACTGTCGCGTATCGAAATGTCGGCATCTCGAATTGTCGGTATCAAACTGTCGCGTCTCAAAATGTCGCGTCTCGAACTGTCGGTATCCCCTTGGGTGGACGTTATATACAGGTTCCACTGTATATATATATATATATATATATATATATATATATATATATATATATATATATATATACAAGCGGACTTCGCTTGCTTGCGCTGCGCAGCTGGCGGACACTTTATGTCTGCCGAATGCGCCCTTTGGCTGCATGGGCTCACATTGTTACTTATAAGCTAAGTTGACTAATTCATTGAAAGATGATGAAGAATTATGAATTATTCAAAATCTCAAACATTAGTGCAGATTATATGCCCAAAAGTGGTTAAAAGGTTGCTCATGCATATACCTCTAACATTGCTCAGTCCCTAAGCGAAATATCAAATATTTTTTTCATTATTTTAGTTACAAATTTAGAGCAATTCATTGATAATTCATGAATTAGTCAACTTAGCTTATAAGGAGGATAACATCTCTAAATATGTCTGTCTTCCTGTTAAAATCGAAATCACTAGAAAAATCATCAAATTTGTCAAATTTGGATACGTAATGATGGCGTCATAACAGAGTGATGAGTAATCATTTTTCGACAATAGTTGAATCATTTGTGAGTTATATTAATATACACATTCTATTAAAATTTCTGCCTGCTATCCCCTAAAATAGCTGAGTTATAATCGAAAAACTGAAATTTATAATTATAAAAAGGTGATAATGACGTCATAATTTCAAAATGAGTTCACATTTTCGTCTGAGGTCAGAACTTAGCGGAATCATAGCCAAAAGACTTCCACATGCCAAAAATCAGCTTTCTGTGCCTTGTAGTTTTTTCAATCAATTCATTAAAGATATATATATATATCTACACACAGATATACACATTAATCGAGTTTTAATAGTAAGGATATATATACAGTCGACTCCGCTTAATAGGGTCACATCGGTCAGAGGACATTTTGCCCCGATTACGCGGAGAACCCTATTAACCGAAAATATTTTGTATTAGCTTCTATGTGTAAGAGCTACTCCGGTCCTGCCAAAAGTGGCCCGATTAAGCGGTTAATCAGATTAAACAATGAATCCATTAAGCAGAGTCGACTGTATATAAATATACAGTCAGGGTCGCTCATTATGAACCCGCTTAATATGAACATCATTTATTATGAACCATAACCTACTATAATAAGGCCTCAGAGTAACTTGCGAATTTGGGACTAGGGATGCGGTAGAAGATGGTTGAACTAATACATGAAGCTGCCTTAAATCATTAACAAAGCACAATGGAGCTTAGGAATGTATTACCAGCATATTTAAATATGGTGTCACGGTACCCATATCCGTTGTTAAAATTTAGATTAGTCACCATATGGTTGCGCAATAGGGTATATTTGTGACAAATTTGATGATTTTCAGAGGTCGCTTAAGGGCACTTCTAAGTGTTTTATTATAAAACTTTCCGCATAGAACTGAGATGTGAATGGGTTTAGTACGAAAATTTATTTTTTTCATGGAATGTTACTACATTCCAGTGTTGCTATGGAAACGTGTTTCGGTCAGTTGTTGGGGTCATATCTTGAGAACCGCGATAGCTAAACATTCGAAAGTAATTCCATTTGATAGCCAATAGATTATTTTCTATTAAGTGATAATATAATTTATTTGTCTAAATTTAATTGTTTACGAGTTATTAGACAATTTATTATATTGGTCACATTCGGTCATTTATAGAATATTTCGTAAACCATTGAATTTAGACATCGAAATTATATCATCGCTTAATAGGAAATAGCCTATTAGCTATCAAATAGAATTATATTTAAATGTCTAGCTATCGCGGTTTTCAAGATTTGACCCCAACTGACCAAAACACGATTCCATAGCAAACTGGAATGTAGCAACATTCAATGAAAAAAATCCAAATTTTTCGTATTAACCCATTCACATCTCAGTTCCATGTGAAAAGTTTTATAATAAAAACACTTAGAAGTGCCCTTAAACGACCTCTGAAAATCACCAAATTTGTCACAAATATACCCTATTGCGCGCAACCATATGGTGACTAATCAAAATTTTAACAACAGATATGGGTACCTTGACACCATATTTATATATGCTGGTAACACATCCTTAAGCTCCATTGTGCTTTGTTAATTATTTAAGGCAGCTCATGTTCAACCATCTTCTAACGCATCCTTGGTCAAGTTACTCTGAGGCCTTATATTCAGTAGGCTATGTATGAACTAATCTCCTGGTCCAATTTCATTTTTAGATAGGATTTGTATTGAACCAAGTTCGCTTAATTTGAAGTATTTCTACTATGAACATAATTTTTGGTTTCCTGGTGGTTCATAATAATCGATCCTGCCTGTATATATACATTGCCTAAACAAAAGTATTCGTACACCCCATAATTCTCCAAACAAATAGTTATAATACTGATTTATTTAGCGAGTCAAGGTATTTAATTGGTAAGAGATACGCTTAATTTAACTTCAAATTCGAATTCTCCATATTCGAATTACTCACTTTTTAATCTTTCAACTTGTTTACACTCTCACAAAGTTAAAAATTTTCAAACTGTGCATACCACCAATGCCATCATATACAATGGTGATCACTCGCGACATGTGGCATAGGAAAGCAAATGCTGAAATTACTTAATCTTGAAGAAGAGTAATTAAGTTGAAAACTTATAAAGTGAGTAATTTGAATGTGGAGAATTCGAATTTGAAGTCAAATTAAGGGTATCTCTTACCAATTAAATACCTTGACTCGCTAAATAAATCAGTGTTATAACTATTTGCATGGGGAATTATGGGGTGTACGAATACTTTTGTCCAGGCAGTGTATATATAAGCGCGCTTCGCTGGCTTGCGCTGCGCGGCTAGCGGACACTTTGTGAGCGCCTGGGGTCACAATTATTAATCATGAGGGAGATAACATCTCGAAATACGTCTGCCGTACTGTTATAATCGATATCGCACGAAAAATCACCAAATCTGTCAATTATTAAAATTTTGATGCGTAATGATCTGATCACGAATATACATATTCTATTAAAATTTCAGAATTCTATCACCGAAAATGGCTGAGTAATGGGAAAAAACTGAAATTTCTATTTCTAAAAAAGGTGACAATGACGTCATAATTCCATGATTGAATGAAATTTACTTTTAGCTTCTATGTAAGAGAACCATTCCATTTCTGGAGACCTGTCCCAATTAAGCGGAGTTGGTTGTATATAACGAATAGATTGAAGAAACTCCAAGGCACAGAAACATGATTTTTGGCATCTGGGAGTCTTTTGGCTATGGTCCACTAAGTTTCCCATTTTCCACGTCGAAAGGAACCAGAAAACAAGATATATTGTACAAGTAGTTATGATAGGTAGAAGAACTGTAATCTAAATTTTGCAACTATTGAAGCAAGGGGGTATTTTAAGCGAAAGATAGTAGGTATTCGAGTAAATACACTCTTACATGTTTTTTGCATTATGTATGTTACCTTATATTTTAATTTGAAATTATACTATTTGTCTATTTAACCTCCTAGTCTGTTTTTATTTCCAATACTCTAATTTACCAAAATTATATCCTTCAAAATGTATAAAGGAAGGTGTCACTAAAAATTTGGTGGAATGACTAATGTTTTCAAGTACATTCCAACACAAACGTATGGCTAGATATAAAATAGATCAATATCAATGGTTTAATCTTCTTCATGCTATATTTTAGTCCCTCTGAAGGGGATTAAATAAAGGGGGGCGTACCATTGAATGAACATTTGTAAAATATATCAAAATAAAAGATATCATTTTTCTAAGATTACACTATAAGTCAGTGACAGAGAAAGGGGATTTTTACTAACGAGAACTCCTGTTTATACAACTACAAATAGTGACAATTGAGAAAAGAATTAGTAAAGCCATAGTATGATGCTGTTCTCCACTTTTGTTAACAAACTCGAGAAAAGAAATAACAATTGATTAAGCTAACAATAATAAGAGTCGACTAAATGATTTATCAGTGAATTAATAAATAAGAGTAATATTATAAAACTAAAGGTCATAAGTTTCTCAAAAAGCAAGATATTTGCTTGAAAATTGATTGTGCTATATATAATTAACCATAACTTCGTGAATAATCACTTTTTACAATCAATAATTAACGTCTAGATTAGAGGTCATTTTAGAATACGAATTAAGAATTGATATTCAATTTATCCGAGCTTTCGGAAATAAATTGGGAATAAAATTTCAGAACATGATTACTCTCTACAATTAAGTTGGATTTTTACAGTATTCTCACTACAAGCGCGCTTCGCTTGCTTGCACTGCGCGGCTGGCAGACACTTTGTGTCCGCCAGAGGTGATATATATATATATATATATACACACACATTAATCGAGTTTTAATAGTAAGGATGGTAATGCGGAAATGGTTCGACTTTTCGAAAAATAAAATAGTTCGAATTGCGGATTTAGGAAATAGTTCGACTTTTTATCATTAGGATTGGTGTTTTTTTTCGAAGAATTTCCTTTTTTGGAAAGTCGAACTATTTCCGGTTTGGTTCGATTTATTTCCACCATACCGTAAGGATATATATATATCTGCAACGAATTGATTGAAGAAACTGTCAGGCCCAGAAAGCTGATTTTTGGCACGTGGGAGTTTTTGGTTATGACTCCACTAAGTGAGCTCAGACGAAAATGTCAACTCATCATGGAATTATGACGTCATTGTCACCTTTTTTAGAATCAGAAATTTTAGTTTTTCAACCATAACTCGCCGTTTTAAGTGATAGAAGGCTGAAATTTTAATAGAATATGTATATTCGTGATAATTACGCATCAAAATTTTAAAAATTGACAAATTTTGTGATTTTTCGCGCGATATCGATTATAACAGTATGACAGACGTATTTAGAGATGTTATCCCCGTTATGATTAATCAATGTGACCCAGACGTCCAAATGGCGCCTCCGGCGGACACTTTGTGTCCGCCAGTCGCGCAGCGCAAGCAAGCGAAGTTCGCTTGTTATAACTTAAAAATAACTGGTATAATAACTAATGCATTGGTTATTCTTGGATTGGTGGTAGTGTAAATTGGGGACATAACTTAATTTGCACCCTGTATAAATGGGGAAAATCGAGACGTCCAAATTATACCCATTTGTTACTTGAGGATTTGATCGAAGTATCAATTCAACTGGTTAAAATAGAACCTTGATGATATAGAACTTCGTGAATAGGTATTTTTAATCAATATTCTACATTAATGCACTGGTGTAGAACTTTGTTCAATTCGGAAACATATATTTATGTTACAACAAATTGGACAATGTAGTATTACTTATCTAGTGACAAATAATTACAATCTTCCGTGTTAATGCTACTATAATTGGTTTAAGGTCTCATATTCGTAATATTATGCAAAATTGTCAAATTGAAAATTACTTGATTGAAAAATCTCCGGGTTAGAAGTCTGATAATGAAAACAAGGAATAGAAGGAGAGCAAATACTTCGTATCTACATTTTCCTCCAGTTGCCAGTATAAAATAGTTGTCTTTGGATATATTTTCTGAAAATCTGGCTAAAAGTGAGCGAAGCGAGCGACCATAAGGTGGGCAATGGGTACTCGCTTCATATAAAAACTATTCTTGGATGTCCCTGGATTTGGTTTTAAACACTTTGAGAGCCATCGAATAATTTCAATTTGACCATTTGAAGTGCATAACATACAGGGTGCGATTTAAGTTCTGTCCCCAATTTAGACTGGGATACGGACAGTACGGTACGTGGACAATTCGGTACGGACATTTCGGTACGGGACAAATCGGTACGTGGACATTTCGGTACGTGTACTACGTTATTTAGATGTACAGTAGAAACTCGTAAATAACTGTTACTGCTAGATTAATGATTTAATGATTTATTGAGAAATACTGAAACAAAAATGGTAAATAATGGTGAGGGTGAGCACTATGTCTCGTTAAGCCAATTCTATGCGCCACTCCACGTATATATTCCATGGGTAGTCTGTGAAAGTATCCGGAGATCAGACTCTTAAGGCCTTCCTCATTAGCTTTATTTTTTTGTCGTTTTGCAGGCTTTTCTCCAGCAGGACTGGGGTTGGTTAACCGATCTTATGGTTCGGTTATTTTTGTTTCCACCAGGGCGGTTAACCGGTTAACCGATACCATTATTAATTGGTTGAAGTATTGATTTTTGGACTAAGCTTTAACCTGATATTGAAAAAATTGATAATTTTCAGTGGTCTCAAAATATACTTTGTGGTTAGAAAATAGGAATTCTATTACATTTACAAATTTTTAGAAGTAATATTCTTGAATCTCCTTCGAAAAACAAAGAAATTAGTGTGAATATTTAGAAAATAAAGCAGATCGGCTAACCGATCTAAGATTTCTTTAACCGTTAACCGAGATTGACGGCGGTTAACCGGTTAACCGAATCCAGCCTTGTCTCCAGCAATAAATTTAGCCTGTTTTACTTCGAAAAGTCCTTGCTCTCGCTTCAATGCATTGATGAAACGCCAAATGTTGGGGTGGTAACATCCGATGGTAGCATTGTATGAGCGATGCCAAGCTTCAACTGCGTTAGTAGTCCTGGGAATTCCCTGAGGAACTTCGTAGTGATGATTCCACATCTCTATTGGAAAGATGGGCTCCTGCTGGGTACCACCAGGGAGTATACAATTGCCTGAATGGTTTTAGATGTTAATTTGTGGTGATTCTTTTAAAATCCAACTTAATTTTTACCGAATCGTCCATATACGGAGTACACACGTACCGAAATGTCCACGTACCGATTTGTCCCGTACCGAAATGTCCACGTACCGAAATCTCCGTACCGAAATGTCCGTACCGAATTGTCCACGTACCGTACTGTCCGTATCCCAAACTCAATAGATATTGCAGAGAAAACAAAGGGGCCATTTAATATGATTCCTGTCAAGTGTGGAGATCGGAATGTTGTAGTATTCCTATCATTGCTAGGGAAATGCAATGTAAAAATGCCCAAAGGTACCGGAGTACCACCAGCCTCATTTGGACTAGATATCCTAAGTTATTACTTTCAACAAATAAAGTGGGGAGAGATGCGCGACTTTACGATTTAGCTCAAGCGAACACCTTTTAATATTTTCTGTCCCGAATTTGGTAGGAAATCAAGCTTTTTTCACCATCTGATTGAGGTAATTTTCACGAGTGTCCCACATTACATGAAATATCCCAATTATGTCGCGCTATTTTTGATTCTATGTATAATATAAGTACTTTTCTATCATGTCCCGCAGGATTCAACGCTACGTCCCGCTTTTATCATGGCTGAAGTTAGCATGTATGCCTTGCCTCTTCCAGTTAAGTGTCATGATACACAGCACATCAAAACAACAACTTTTAATTCAAGTAACGACAACTTTAATCCTGCATTAAATTTTGCCGGATAGATAGTTCCTCAGTATAAGAAATGATTCAATAATATTTATAAAAGATAAAAATAATTGTCATTTATACCTGAACTGGCAATCCAAATTCCATATCAAGAAGACAAGTTTGGCAAACATTTTTCAATTTTGAACATGTTTGGCATATTTCTGTCTTTTTGTATCTCATTTTAGGACCAGGACACCAGCGAAACACAGTAAAAGGTCGGTTGCATATTTTGCATTCTTTGCCGAATTTTTGTTTAATCATTCGAAGGTAGGGATTATCTCCTAAACAAGTAGAGCAAAGAATGGGAAAATCACTACTCTCCCAGTTGAGTCTGTTATAAGTATTGGTTGTTTTAGATATTGCCATTCTATATATAGTATAAATTGGGGCAACTAATGTTAAGAAAAATTCAATCGATATTGGGGCAGAATAAAGATAACCTAGAACAAATTAAAATACAATTAATTAATTATTAAAATATTTCGTATACCAGAATATGGATATACACCAAAATGTTAGTGCAAGTTGCGTGGTGTTTTTGGGATACTAGTATTTTGAAATCCTAGTGTTAACCATCGCCTACTAAATATAAGGCCTCAGAGTAACTTGACCAAGGATGCGTTAGAAGATGGTTGAACTAATACATGAGCTGCCTTAAACCATTAACAAAGCACAATAGAGCTTAGGAATGTATTACTAGCATATATAAATATGGTATCAAGATACCCATATCCATTGTTAAAATTTAGATTAGTCACCATATGGTTGCGCAATAGGTTATATTTGCGATAAAGTTGGTGATTTTCAGAGGCCGTTTAGGGACATTTCTAAGTGTTTTTATTATAAAGTTTTTCGCATAGAACTGAGATGTGAATGGGGTAGTACGAAAATTTTTGATTTTTTTTCATGGAATGTTGCTACATTCCAGTGTTGCTATGGAAACGTGTTTTGGTCAGTTGGGATTATATCTTGAGAACCGCGATAGCTAAACATTCGAAAGTAAGCTGTCCAACAGGCGGCCCGCGTTGCGTCCAAAATGCCTCTATCCATACCCATCCCGAGTGCACGCCCCTGTATTGCGGCCCGCCACTAAATTGTATCAAGCAGTTGCGGCCCGAAGTAAATATAGCTGGACAGCCCTGTTCTAACGCATCCCTAGTCCCAAATTCGCAAGTTACTCTGAGGTCTTATTATAGTAGGTTATGTATTAACTAAATCATGAATTAAGGTTGGTGTTTATCATAGGAAACTTGTTTTACTAAAATGTGCCCAAATTGCTTTTATATTTTTAGACCCTTATAAGGGTTCTAAACATTAATTCCGATTTTTATAACTCCAGCCCCAATATTTCGCTACTTGGAGTCACTTGTATCACCTGGTGTCGTTCTAAAAACGACACATTATAAATGCGAAATGTCCCACAGCTATAACTTCTTTTAACAGTGACAGTCATCTTTTTAATGCTGAATTCATGTCAGCACTAGATTTCCAGAAATTTGATATATATATTGACCATATTTGGAAACATTTTTGTTTGAACTTGCCTAGCAACGACCAGGAATTTGTTCACATTCCTGGCCGTTGCTAGGAACAGGCAACCAAAATATTCTCCAAATATGGTCAATATATATACCAAATTGATGGAAATTTAGTGCTGAGCACGAATTCAGTATTAAAATAACGATCTGGCATAGTCAAATAAAGTTGCCCGCCACTGCTCTAAAGGCTAACAATATACATAAATCAATAGCAATTTGGTGATTTTGGGAGAGTAGAAAGGAACAACAAAAATGATCAGAAAACATGAATAATATCGACACAGTCTGCATTTTTAGTTCTATATTTTTGGCTCTCATAGACCGTAATACAAACGAAAGAAAATTCTTTGTTAACACACAAGTAAATGGAATGTAAAAATTGCGCATCGATAGATGAAATTTTATTTTGCATATATTTAAAGATTATTGAACCATATATTTACTCAATTTTCAACTAAAAATTTTTACAATTTGTATTTCTGCTCAATTTTCAATTTGAGAAATCCTCAGTAAATAAGATCATATCTCGATCACACAATAAATACTTTACAAATAAGGTAAAAAAATGAAAGATTATCTACGCCTTCTATGCACTTGAGCAGAAGAAAGGATCATCTCAACGCTTTAGTACTTTTGAATTGATGCCTCTTCCATGATACCATTCTTGGCACAGGTTACACCATACCCAATCATCATTCTTCCATTTACGCCCAATTGGTCAACCTCTAGATGTCATTTATGCACACACGTCCTTTGAAGACTAGCTTTCTGAGCCAAAATTCCCAGACTCGTACTTACTAGAGCCTGTCTCCCGTCATTTCCGTGAAGCTTCTGCAGCAATTGAACGCACTGTTAATGGGTGACATCGTAGTTTCCCAGACTCAATAATGGCGCGATTGTATGTAATAACTTCCTACATTTATAAGTAGGTATGATGCTGGTAACCAATAGAGTATACCAAGGGCTAATAGGAAACCTATCAATTATGCTGTGGTGTTTATAGAAGCCTCTTAAATGTTTTTACTCATATATGGCAGGAAGAATTTACAATTGAGCAATGGATTTCTCCTACCACAATAGAATGTATGTATTATAGGCATATACTGCACTGGTAATGGTTTTAATTATTTTGAAAATAATTTTGTTATACTGTTAAGGATCGCATTTTGATATTTATTCAAAAAATGACTTGGGACATAGCCTACTATACAGGGTGCAACTTAGACTACCCACTATTGAAGCATAACCAATGTATTAGTTCTTATACAAGCATATTTAAGTTATAGTAACACTTTACTGTAAATATCTAACTTAATTACACAATATACTAAACAGATTCTGAAATTTTATCCCTGATGGAGCAAGAGAGGTGTGGAATTATTGACTTATTCAAAACCGGACGGACACATGCAGAAATAATGAAATTGTTGAAGTTTCCTGGATCGAGGCGAAAGTTTGTATATCGTACTATTACGAGGTACAAGGAGACCGGAGGAGCTGTGGACAGGGCAAGAAGTGGTCGTCCGCGTTCAATAAGGACTCCAAAACTCAAGAAGGCTGTGAGGGAGCGGATTCGTCGAAATCCCCGGCGTTCGATGAGAAAAATGAGCTATTAAGGATAAATAAAAGCATTCATAAGCATTTATTCGCATTTGTACTGAGGATTTAGACATATTCCAAACAAATTTGAGGGGAAATAGCAAAAATATGCTGCAAATCTAGAAATTTCCTTGAGGCTAACCTCCTAACCTCGAATATTTTGAACCAATTGGAAATAATAATTGGAAATAATAATTCATAGTCCTAGCAATATAAAGTATAATTTATCAGTTTAGAATGACTAAAGAGCTTTTAAAAAGTAGTTTAGGAAGTTAGAACGAGAGTCTACGACTGTAGTTTCCAAGTTCGGATTTGGCAAAAATCTAGAACTTAAGTGTTAAAAACAGGCTACAAAGCAAATTTCTTCGGAAAGGCTTGATTTCCATTTGTTTTTACTGTATTCTGATAATAAATAACATCGAAACATCATAAATCAACAACTTATAGTAGTACTTAACTTCAAAATATGACATATCAAATATTTTCACATCATGACACCTTCAAAAGTGTGAAAAAGTTGACAGTTATCACTTGGGGCCCAAAAGTGACCATGTCCGATAGTTTCCGCAGAAATCCCATACCTATAACTTTATTTGACTATGCCAGGTCGTTATTTTAATACTGAATTCGTACTCAGCACTAAATTTCCAGCAATTTGGTATATATATTGACCATTATTTTGAAAAATTTTTGGTTGCCTTTTCCTAGCAACGGTCAGGAATGTTAAAAAATTCCTGGCCGTTGCTAGGTACGGTTAAACAAAAATGTTTCCAAATATGGCCAATATATATATCAAATTGCTGGAAATCTAGTGCTGAGCATGAATTCAGCATTAAAAAGATGATCTAGCACTGTTAAAAGAAGTTATAGCTGTGGGACATTTCGCATTTAAAATGTGTCGTTTTTAGAGCGACACCAGGTGATACAAGTGGCTCAAAGTGGCGAAATATTTGGGCTGGAGTTATAAAAATCGGGATTATTCCTTAAGATAGCTCCAAAATTAACTTCCAAAGCTTGTTGGCCATCAAAGTTGGAACGTCAAAACGTAAGCTTGGCTCTTAAAGTTTTTCATGAAACGACAGCTGCAGGGCTATTAAATTACTCCAATGAGCGTAACCTTACTCACCAGACAGTCGAATTCCTAAATTTGATAAATAAAGTTTGGAATATTTTCAATGTCAATTGGGTTGGGAAAAATATTCGATTTAATAACCAAGATATGGCTCCACTGGTTTTAGATTATGACAGAATAACCTTTTTGGAAAACATTGTATACTGGTTAGATTGTTGGAGGCAAATACCTGTTTCGAGAGGGAAACTGACACCACAAACCTTTACTAGTTTTAGGCATACCTGTATTGCTCTCCCCATTTTACTTCTGAGACTAACCAAAGAATGTGGTTTTGAATATTTATTAACATCCAGAATTTAAAATGACTCTTTGGAACACCACTTTGGCCTCTATCGGCAAATGTCTGGTTCACATTACCACATATCTTTTTGTCAAATTCTAGAAAGTGAACGTCGGCTTCAGTTATCAAATATTCTCAAGTTTTTTTCCATCAAACAACAATCCCCAACGATAGATAAACCCTTATCTCTTAAAGAATACTTAAAAGGGTTCATATGGGATAGTAGTGAAGAAGAAGAAAAACATGCTCATTTTGATTTTGAATACTATCTAAATGAAATTAAGGGAATCCCAAATTGTGTTTTTAATAGTTCACAGATAGACTGTCTAAATTATGTCGCAGGGTATGCCATATTTTCTTACCTAAAACAATCAAGAGAATGTCTAGACTGTAAAAAGTTTTTAACAAATGATATTCAGGTATACAATGACACAGGTTTTTCATTGATTGACATGCTAGATAGAGGTTCACTTAATTATCCATCCGAAATTGTCTATCAATAGCATTATGTATGAATTATTTCTCAAAATTAAAAGTCACCCAGGGTTAAGTAAAAGTTTCTTTGAAGGGTCTTGCCGTCGAAAATTGGTTCATTTAACAATTTTAGTAATCGAAAAGAAGCACAGTGAAGTTTGGAGAGATTGGTGTACCTGTGCCGTTCCAAAATGGGAAATTCTTAAGAAACTGTGTAACACTGTAGCTAATTGCATATTATCAAAAGCGGTTAAAAACTATAATGCCATGGTAGTAGGTCGTGATAATTCTAAGTTACAAAAGTCAGTAATAATACTTAATATCCTTCTATTCCTTAGATCCGTTACACAGAATACGATACAAGAAAATCACAGTCACCTTTGTAACCATCCTTATGAAACTACATCGTTAAACAGTCAACAATATACATACTACTCACCGATACAAATTCTGATACAGTCATCTATATGATATGACATACAACCAGATGGTCGCAGCCGCTTATTGCTCTCTTCTCTCCTCAAATAGTGCTTATCTACCTACTAGTCTCTTTAATTTACTTTTTTAGTACTTGTAACACTCATCTAGTTGATATTTAGTATGTATTTACTCTTTATATTACCTACTACATTATACGTTGTCTTTTGAATTCAATATTTATTAATAAGTTATAGTTATCCTTCGAGTTGTAGTTTTAAACTATATAGTGTGGGCAAGGAGTAATCTATGTTAATTAATACGAGGATTCTGATATGTTACTGAGTATATCTATGAAAAAATACATAACTATACTAGTTTGTCCATGGTCCAATAATTTTAGAACGCACCATTGCCTTAGTGTATAGAATGCTATGGGTTGGCCTTTCCTATAATAGCTAACTTTTGACATTTTCGACCGATTCATTTGATTTTTTCAGTGCAGATTTGAATCGCAGTTATCTGCAAAACTGCATTAATAATCAAAATGATTCAACAGATAAATTTTTTTTCAAAAAATTGGTCAAATTACAAGGAAGAAATCGGACACAATATGCTTACAACCCTTTAGAAACTTTTCAAAATCTTTCATAAATGGATGATCTATCTCAGCGCTGTCCAACAGGCGCCCCCCGCGTTGCCTGCTTCAATCTCTCCAAAATGCCACTATCCATACCCATCCCGAGTGCACGCCCCTGTATTGCGGCCCGCCACTAAATGGTATGAAGCAGTTGCGGCCCGAAGTATATATAGTTGGACAGCTCTGATCTATCTAATGAACAGACATAATTTTGAAAATTTGAAAATTGTTAAAAATTATTAATTAACACTAAAACACCCGAGGAATTATCTTTTAGCAATTTTGACACTATTTTTTCATAATTCTCTTTTTATTCGTAATATCAAAAATATGTCTGTTCAATTTGTTCTCCTATTCGAGATCTATCAAAAACCGTTGAGTTTTCGCCCCTATGTTTAATTTACAAAATGTTGTCACATTTATAATTGATGAAAAAAAGTCTCAGAAAATAAGATTTAGAAAATATATATATCTATGTCCCTCAATTTCCATTAGTTTTAACTGCTTTGGAATATTAAAAACATACAAATATCCTTTTTCGACAGCTTATGGCAGTACATAACTTCAAAATATGGTAATCAAAAATTTTCACAATCAAGTGTAAAAACTGGTCATTGGTGACTGGAAAATTACCACATTCGATAGTGTCTGTCGGAATCCCAGATCAATAACTTCCTTGAACCATGTCAATACATCATTTGAAAAGTGAATTCGTGTCCCGCATTGAATTTACGGCAATTTGATATATATATTGACCATATTTGGATAATTTTTTGGTTGTCCATCCCTAGCAATGGCCAGGAATTTTTCACATTCTTGACCGTTGCTAGGAACCTGCAGCCAAAATATTCTCCAAATATGTGTAATATATGCCTATATCAAATTGCTGGAAATCTAGTGCTGAGTACGAATTTAGCATTAAAATGATGATCTGACATGGTTCGAAGAAGTAATGGATATGAGACATTTCGTATTAAAAATATATCCTTTTTAGGCAACACCAGGTGGTACAAGTGGCTCTAGGTGGCAAAATATTAGCATTGAAATTCTAAATATCGAAATTAATGTTTAGAACCCCTTTAGGGATCTAAAAATGATTAAAAAGGTCTTTTGGCAAATTTTTGATAAAAAACAAAATGCCCAAAGGACAGGCCAACCTTACTTAATTATAAGGGGGATAACATCTCTAAATACGTCTGTATGACCAATATAATCGATATCGCACGAAAAATCACCAAATTTGTCAAATTTTAAATTTTGATGCGTAATGATGACGTAATAGCAGAGATGAGTCATCATTTTTTGATGATAGTTGCATCAAATGCGAGGTAAATTAATATACGCATTCTATTAAAATCTCAGGCATATATCATCTAAAATGGCTGAGTTATAGAGGAAAAACATATTTCTAATCATAAAAAAGGTGACAATGACGTCATAATTCCATAATGATTTGACATTTTTGCCTGAGCTACATGCCAAAAATCAGGTTTCTGTCCTCTGCAGTTTCTTCAATCAATTCGTTACAGATATATATATATGTTGCAGTGTAAATGCGAAACTGGTGGATTCGCGAATACACCGGTGCAAATGCGAAACCTTTTTATCTTAAATCTTATGGTTGATTTATATTTCTCATAGGAACAACTAGATTACAACAATACTTTTAATCAAGATCAATGAATGTAAAACCTTATTCCAAATCGTTTTCATGTAATCTTCAAGCATGATAAATTATTATTACGTTACATACATCACTACTCATGCTATGCTATATTATTTGCTTTTTGGTATGTTTTAAGTTTTAGAAACTTTACATTTAAATTCCACAAACAAACCGCAAAATGTACTTTTGAAGTTACAATAGGCATTTATTATGCATACATTTCTGAAGACGGATACTTTAATCATCAGCAAATTACATTTTGTCCTTTATTTGAGAGGTTAACTAATTTTTGTATCACGGAAGATCTTATAACAAGCACCCGTAACTACCTCCTTCCAGTACCGGATGTCAGCCACCTGACGCCTTCGCGGGGAGGATTGGGACTCGTGGAATCAATGTCGCCACTTTTAGTTATGAAACAGCTGAGTATTACTAATAATAGTACAAATACTACTTATTTCCTTTGAGTTATATAATTAACCAACCATAAGATTTAAGATAAAAAGGTTTCGCATTTGCACCGGTGTTTTCGCGAATCCACCAACTATTCAGTGTATTCGCGAATCCACCAACTATATTCAGTGTATTCGCGAATCCACCAGTTTCGCATTTACACTGCAACATATATATATATACAAGCGCGCTTCGCTTGCTTCCGCTGTGCGGCTGGCGGACACTTTGTGTCCGCCAAAGGCGCCCTGCGGGCACCTGAGGTCACATTGATTAATTATAAGGGAGATAAAATCTCTAAATACTTCTATCCTATTGTTATATTCGATATCGCACGAAAAATCACCAAATTTGTTAATTTTTAAAATTTTAATGCGTAATGATGACGTCATAACAGAATAATGAGTCATCATTTTTTAATGATAGTTGCATCATATGTGAGGTATAATAATATACAGATTTTCTTTAATATTTCAGCCTTCTATTGCTTAAATGGCTGAGATATAGTAAAAAAACTTAAATTTCTAGGTATAAAAATCACGTCATAATTTCATAATGAGTCAACATTTTCGTCTGAGCTCAGAACTCCCTGGAGCCATAGCCAAAAGAATCCCACATGCAAAAAATCAACTTTCTGTGCCTAACAGTTTCTTCAATCAATTCGTTACATATATATATATATATATATATATATATAAGTTGACTAATTCATTTAAAAATGGTAAAGAATTATGAATTATTCGAAAAATTCATTCATATAATTCATGACATTTTCTTGTAAAAAACTTCTCAGGCTTGATGAATTATGAATTATTCGAATCATTCGAATTATTCATTAATTCATGAATTAGTCAACTTCTACATTCTACGTTCTACGTTCCAATAAATTATATGTCAATGTTGTGGCTATTTTCTTTCTCTACTATATGGTTCCTTTTTACTTTTACGTTGTATTTGTTCTTGAATGTTAGCTCTCAACTGTTTCTATACATATAAGGATGCGCCACGCAGCAAAGGGGCAATGGGGAGGCGGGATGGACCAACAAGGAAGTATCCGGGAAGCCAATTCCCTAAGAAGGGTCGGTGCTTTATTTGCGACTCGGACAGGCACTTTATGGCCCAATACCCGGGACGGCACTGTGCGAAATGTGGCGAAAAAGGACACGAGGTCCGCTATTTCCCACATAGACGAAGTCGAAGAGGGGTATTTCAGGCCACGATGCAGCATAGTGTTGTACATGAGAAGGCGGTTGTGGTACCAGTTGAATGGAACGGCAAACCCATCAGTGTAATGATGGACACGGGGGCGGATCCTTCGTTGGTGGACAGAGGCACCGTACAAAAGATGAATATCCCTTACAGCACAAAGTACAGTCAAGTGTATGGGCTAGGGCGGACAGCGCTTGTGGTCTGTGGTACGGCCTGCGTGGCGATAGATGTGGGGGATGGTCGACCACTAGAACACGAAATCGAAGTACTCGATACTAACAATAGGGTGGTTCTATTGGGGCGAAGGTTCCTCGCGCGCTTCAAGAATACTACTTTCGATTGGGAAAACATGAGAGTTAGGCTAGGTGGTTTTTGGAAAACCTCTTTAGCTGCGGCACGCGGGGATATGCGGCGACTAGAGCAGAAATTATGCAGACTGAGATGGGAAAGGAGGGAGATAGCTTGGAGGCCAGGTTCGATATAAACCCAAACTATCACCGCGAGAAGAGACAGCCATACGCAAGGTGCTGTCGAGATGGAAAGACGTTTTCGCGGAGAACCCGAAGAGCCCGCGCGAAATTGGAACCGCGGAACACGTTATCACTCTTCTGGATGAGCGGCCGATCAGAAGCCGGCCGTTGCGTGTTTATCCGGAAATTGAGGCGGAGGTATCCAAGCAGATAGATGAAATGCTCGAGAATGGGATCATACGTCCCTCTTCTTCCTCTTGGGCGAGTCGAGTGATCTTAGTGAAGAAAAAGGACGGGACCCATCGATTTGCCGTAGATTACCGGGATCTCAACGATGTGACGAAGCGAGATGCCTATCCGATGCCTGATCCCCGAGATGTTTTCGATCGTATGGGAGGGGCAACTGTATTCTCTACACTGGATGGGGCATCTGCATACTGGAGCGTGCCTGTGAAGGAAAAGCATGGGGAGTTCACTGCGTTTGTTTCAACGCGCGGCCAGTTTGAATTCAACCGCATGCCTTTTGGATTGTCAAACTCACAGGCTACCTATCAGCGAGCGGTAGACCAGGCTCTACGAGGGTGTCCGAATGTACAGGCATTTGTTGATGACACATGTGTCCACTCGCCCAGTTTCGATACGCACCTGGAGCATTTGGATGAGGCTCAGTTGGCTATTCTAAAAATTGAGGATGAAGAATGTGAAGATTGGACTTTTGAGTGTACTGATTGCTGTATTGACGGACAAGATATGCTACGTTGTATTTTAATGACTTCAAGTAACTGTTTACTCAACAACAAGGCCAAGAATATTACTTCTACCACCTCTAGTCCCAAAGATACTCAAAGCAAGATACTTAAACTTACCTCTAATTAATATATGTATATATATACACCTATATATTTATGTAGTATTCCTTGTCCGTCAACTAAATTATGCCAGCAGTCAGTAATATCATTATTGTGGGGTAGAGGATGTATAATTACGCGATATTAAATATATCAAAATGATATTGTGTTGAATTTCATTGTATTAAAAACTCGACTTTATC
This sequence comes from Aphrocallistes beatrix, assembly GCA_963281255.1. NCBI lineage: Eukaryota > Metazoa > Porifera > Hexactinellida > Sceptrulophora > Aphrocallistidae > Aphrocallistes > Aphrocallistes beatrix. Next base: position 1,749,206 of record OY725494.1, read on the forward strand.
TTATCCCTGGTCTAAAGTAGTGAAATGGCCTGTATGTAGTAGGCTATGATATATATATATACAGTACACCCTCGCTAATCCGAACAGCTCCCAGAATATTGAGATATTAGCGAGGGTGTACTGTATGTATATACAGTACCCGAACAAAAGTATTCGATCACCACAGAAACTGCCATACAAATAGTGTTAAAGTGGGTCTATTCATAAAGCAATATGTTCACACAAACTGTAAGGAATACTCTATTTTTTATTTCAAATTCGTAAACTACACATTATAGTTACTCATAATTGATAGCCTCAGCTTAATTACTAACTCCCAAGTTAATAAATATCAACATTTGATACTTGATGCTACTTGTCCCAAGTCACAGCCATTATATATGATGGCGTTTAGTGACACAAAGTGACATAGGTTGATAATTTTTAACATAAGAATAGGTAATTGAGTTGAAACTCTCAATTATGAGTAATTAGAATGTGTAGTTTACGAATTTGAAAAATAAAAAAAGAGTATTCCTTACAGTTTGAGAACATATTCCTTTATGAATAGACCCACTTTAACACTATTTGTATGACAGTTTCTGTGGTGGTCGAATACTTTTGTCCGGGTACTGTATACACACAAACATTAATCGAGTTTTAATAGTAAGGATAAGCAATATTTATGAACAAATGGTCGGATCCAAACAAATCTTTTTTGAAAATGATCAGAATTCTATTTCTGATACAATTATCGCATAATATCTGATATCAATCTGACCATTTCCCGAGCGTCATACAAATGAACTCCCTTATAGAGCTTTTTTGGTTGGATTTTATTCGCCTTTATTCTATATCTTTGTGTAGTATATAATCTCCAATGGGGCCAAAACAATTTTGAGATCCATATCATTATTAAAATCTCAAACAAGTAAGAAACTAATTGAAGAATGCGTCGAAAAACCTCCAATTATTTTCAATTTTTAGCGATGCTAAAGTTTAGGGGTTAACTCAAAAAAATCAAAATAAATACCCTCCAATTCGTACAATTAGATGTTAGATCACTCTGTAATACAATATAATTAAAAATTTTTCACTTTTTTTACTTCAGGCAAAATTTTTCGAGAGCGGTATCCTTAAACACTATTGAAGAGAGAATTCCCATTAAATTCTAATATATAGGTTCCACAAATATAAAAAAGCCCCGTAGGTCCAGTCCTTTGGGTGGCCGTTATATACAGGTTCCACTGTATGTATATATATATGTAACGAATTGATTGAAGAAACTGCCTGGCCCAGAAAGCTGATTTTTGGCATGTGGGAGTCTTTTGGCTATGGCTCCACTAAGTTCTGAGCTCAGACGAAAATGTCGACTCATCATGGAATTATGACGTCATTGTCACTTTTTATAATTAGAAATTTCAGTTTTTCGACCATACCTCAGCCATTTTAAGTAATAGAAGGCTGAAATTTTAGTAGAATGTGTATATCAATATACCACATATGTTAAAACTATCATCCAAAATGATGACTCATCACTCTGTTATGATGTCACCATTACACACCAATAATTTAAAAAATTACAAATTTAATGATTTTTCAAGTGATTTCGATTTTAACATTAAGTCAGAAGGCAAACCATTGGAAATAGCTTCATTTTTCATGTTGCCATGTATAGTTAAAATTGCTATATTATGTTTCCATGATAACTAAATAGCAAATAATTGTAATTACTTGACCAAATTTCTATTGACTGTTCAGATATTTCTATTTGAATACCAGTAATCTAATATGGTTTCCTAGCAGTTGGACGAGTTTTTGGTATTATATCCAATTCCCGAGTAAAATTGAACAATGTAGAAGCAGCATATATACTGCACTTATGAACTTATTTGAATCTATTTTTTGTGCATATTGATTTGAAATAGTTGGAATAACTCGACTACCTACAGTTTCACATACTCATACAATTTCATCAATTCTACTTCCGGTATGTTTTAGTATATTTATTTGTCCTATTTACTCTTCGGACTTCTTTGGCGTATTTAGGCGTGAAATGCGATTTACTCTTTATTATTCTAGAGAAAAGTCTCTATAAAATGTATATGGTTGCTAAGTGACTAAGCATGACTAAAAAATTATGTATTCTAATTAAAGTACCCGCCGCCGAAAATATTTGTGATTTTAGAAAAAAATTGACTGTTTGAGATACATGTAGTTGACTAAAAAATGAGTCGTTCAATCCTTATTTTCTTAAATCAAAATTTAGTATTGATTTACTTCAAAGTACTCGTGCGTTCAAGCATGAATAATCTTCAAGCCTATAACATTCTCCAAGAATGCAAAAGCAATAACTGCACCGCATCTGAGCGCATTATCAGAGAATACCAAATTCCTGAAACAGAATTAGTTACCATTCGTACGAAATTACAGGACCTTAAGGACATCAGAAGAAATTACGTTAGAAATTATGACTTACAGACTTGGCAAGAAATTCACTTTTGCGATGTGTCCATAGCTGAGATTGAAGGCGTTACAAGTAAGACAATTGCTTCTTTGTGTCTTCAGTTGATTGCTAACGAGAGCAAATATTCTGGTACCATCGAAGTGTGCAAGGAAATTGTAGAGAGTGGAACTTGCCGAAAACACAACACACAATTGTTGGAAAGAATGTAATATTTCTTACTAGACTTTCTCTCTATTGGAAAATTAAAGTACCGGAAACTGCGACGTTTTTAAAAGAAGAACAAGTATTCATTTCATCTTACAATAAAGTTAAGATTCTTGTTTGGTTAATGAATTGCGGTATTTTGACATAGGTCTTGGATCACCAGTTGGCATATACCATTCATATCAATCTATTGCATCGCAAACAATTTCTCAAATAATCGATACTTTGAGACTGCAAGACGCTAATTATCCTTTAACAGCCTAAAAATCAACAACTCTTTGATAGCATGATTATAGTATAAAATGTTTGTATTATTATACCACAAACGTTGTATTATTGCATAGATTCATCTTTAGATGATGAATAGAACATAGTGTCATAATGTAACTCCATTATTTATGAATAAATAATGTTACAATGTTGCAGTCTAGCCATACAAGCATCTTTTTTCACAAAAATACCAGTATTGAGAAATATGCTGTGTCATCATAAGGCATAAAATAGAAGCCATATGCATTTTTCACTTGGCTCAATCGATTTATCATACCTGATAACCCATATGTACATAATACATTTCATAGCTCTAACATGAACACGAATGCCTATTCATGATGAGTCTACATTTTCGTCTGAACACAGAACTTATTGGAGGCATAGCCAAAAAACTCACGCATGCCAAAAATCAGCTTTCTGCGCATGGCAGTTTCTTCAATCAATTCGTTGCAGATATAGATATATATAAGCGCGTATCACTTGATTGCGCTGCGCGGCTGGCGGACACTTTGTGTCCACCGGAGGCTCCCTTCGGTCGCCTGGGGTCACATTGATTAATTATAAGTGAGATAACATCTCTAAATTATCTGTCTTAATGTTAAATTCGATATCACACGAAAAATCACTAAATTTGTCAATTTTTAAAATTTTGATACGTGATGATGACGTCATAACCGAGTGATTAGTCATCATTGTTTGATGATAGTTATCAAATGTGCGATATATTAATTAACCCTTGAAAGCATTTGGGATTTTCTATTTATAGTAGTAACCCCAAACTTATATGGCTTCCCCATTGAAAATGGCTTAAACCGGAAATGACACAACACATTCCTGTGGCAAGCGTGGGTTAATATACACATTCTATTAAAATCTCAGCCTTCTATCACTTTAAAAAAGAGTTATGGTTGAAAAACTGAAATTTCTAATTCTAAAAAAGATGACAATGACGTCATAATTCTATGATGAGTCGACATTTTCGTCTGAGCTCAGAAGATAGTAGAGCGATAGCCAAAAGACTCCCACATGCCAAAAATCAGCTGTCTGTGCTGGGCAGTTTCTTCAATCAATTCGTTACAGAGAGATATAAATATACACACATATATAAACATTAATCGAGTTTTAATAGTAAGGATTGAGAGAGAGAGAGAGAGAGAGAGAGAGAGAGAGAGAGAGAGAAATGCATGCAAGTTCGCTTCGTTTGCCTACGCTGTGCGGCTGGCGGACACTTTGTGGGCGCCTGGGGTCACATTAATTGATTATAAGGGAGATAACATCTCTAAATACCTCTGTCCTACTGTAATAATCGATTTCGCACGAAAAATCACCAAATTTGTCAATTTTTAAAATTTTGATACGTAATGATGACGTCATAAAGTGCTGAGTAATCATTTTTTAAAGATAGTTGAATAATATGTAAGGTATATTAATCTCAAGGTTGAAATCGATTAGATCGAATATCAGTATTCATGAATTGTTCCTGAACCGAATACGAATACTGATAATATTCGGGTACTTTATAAATCCTAGTGCTACACAGCTGAAAAAAATAATATTTAATTAAGGACTGTGAATTGTTATAGTACTGTATGTTGACCTATCACAGTGTGCCAAATTAGTGAATTTTTGAATCTCTTGTCCCAGATGTGAAATCTATCTAATTTGTTTCTCTTATATGTGTATATTCATATGCTTAATTCCAAAAAATATATTATCCTGCAAAATCTTGATTTTCACACCCCATTGTCTGTATGACATAAATAAATTCAAAAAATTTTTTTGCTTTTTAACTTTTGCGTATGTTGTATTATACTTGTAAATTTATGACAAGGAATAGCGAAATCTACCTTATGCTGTCGTATTTATTCTTAAATGATTCATTAATCAATATTAATGGATAATATGGCACCATCCGACCCAAATTTGGCGATTTCTCTCTTGGATCAGCTATATTGGGGAAGTATATGTAAATATACTTAGTTTATGTAATTTCTGGGGGTCCCAAGCCCTCTCTTAACTACAACCTTGCTAATATAAAGTATCATTCACTGTTTATTACTACCATTATCTATTATAAAGTAAATAATACATACATATGATACAAGTATCAGAGATAATATTAATACAATTTCAAACGCATAGAGTTATATTCACAACAAGCTTTCATTAAATCACTTTCTTGCCCTTTAAATCTAGTGTATGTATCACGGAAGGCAGAATGAGAACTTTCACACGCAGTTTCAGACCATACCCCTAAACCCTCTCCTTCCTCCAGCATTTCAATCTTGTCCAATAAATGTGAAGTTATATAGTGTGATTTTAATGTTACTGGCCATCCTGTCAGAATCCAAGCAGTTTTAAATTCACAGACTGCATTGTGTGCAGCAATTTTATCTGGTTCATTAGAAGAAAAACATATTGCTACGATGGAATCTAACTTTACCAGCACGTCGATGGAAGAAGCGGGTGTTTGTTCAGGCCATGTAATGTCATTGGTAATTCTCAGAAGTTTTCTACAATCATTTCCTTCCAAGCTGATTCCATGGTATGATTGCCATTTTATACCATAGTCAGTGTGGAGTGACTTCTGGAATGTCTCAAAAATTGAAATACCTATATCAGATGATATTTTCTCAAGAATATTGTTTACCATCAAAAGAATGTGTAGGACTGGAAAACAGAAGAAGTGGAAAAAGTCTACTTCAAATAAGGGAAAATCTTCATAGCCTAAATGATGCATAGTACGTATTTGTTAAAGCAAAATTGGTAGTTACACTCACTAGTGAAAAACATTTTCCTACCTTTGGAATTTGAATCGTTATTAGTGACAATCTCTACGGCCTGGTCATAATTCCGATATTCTGTAACTTCGTCTTCAAAACCTTTAGTTCTCGTCCAAGTACACATAGGACATGGTTGTGCAGCACTTGCTTGTTTTATACCTAAGAATTTAATAAATATACCGAGTGCAAGGGAACACATGTAGATAAAATGTATACTACCTGCTGCCATGGCTTGGACCTTGAGATCACATGATAAGAAAAATGTTGTGGAAGGAATGTCATTAAAGCATTTGTTCGGAAAAACTTTCTGGAGAACCTTGAATAAATTGTTGTGTGTTTCTATGCATGGACTGGCAGCTAAAATCAAGGTTGTTTTTATTGAGTTATATGCGATTTCCATATACTGAGCAGTGAGTTTAAGAAACCCTTGTCCTTTATCCAACCCTAATTTGCATCTAAGAGGATGGGAGCTGTCATAATCATTTACTTGCCTTACTAGTGAATCAATTTCAACAATAGATTTACAGTATGCAAGAGAATGTTCAACTTCAGATCGATTCTTTTTGGTACCTTCTTCGAATACTGCAAGCTCCCATGCAAATAACGGATCTATTATTTCCCTCCTACGAGTTTCTAAGCACCTTACATTAGGAACTGAAATATTACAATTCTTCAATTGTGAATATATCTCACGGAGGGATCTAATAGACTGCCCAGCTTTTCCACCGGTATTAGCCTAAACAATAACAAAATACAATTAAGCTGTATTAAAGTGTGGAGGTAACAGTCAACTAATTGCTTACTTTTATCGATGCGAGGACATTTTCGTCTATAATTATAGCAGATGTTACTGGAACCTCGTTTGTACGCATTCTTACTTCTTCGGCCAGAATATCAAACGCATCTGCCTCTTCAGCAATTTTGATCAGCATTCCTACCAGCTCTCTCTTCTGGGTACGGCTGATAAAATTATCAGTCGAAGATAGTGCAATTTTTGCAGATTGCTGTGCCAATCGACATCGATGAGGGAGCCCTTTTCCGATCTTTTGCAAGCACAAACCGCAGCGGTTAAATATTAGCCTTTTTGGTTTTGATTTATCTGGAGTGTCGGGATTGTATCTTATTTCCTAGATACGTAAGTAATTATTGAGAATAAATTATTGAACAGAGTAGAAATATTTAATTATATTAATAACTTACTTGACCGATATGCCTTGCTGCCTCATAACATACTGGACAATTATCAGGAGTACAGATCTTTCCATTTCTAGGCCATTTTGTAAATCGGAATTGCTTGGAAAATGATTTTGGATTGGGTTGATTTGGATTATCAAATCGCTTGAGTTGTGTTCTGCACTTATCACATATAGCACGAGGATATCGCATTTGTT